>JANKKI010000130.1:2400000-3000000 GCA_025175665.1 Cinchona pubescens | reverse complement strand
GAAATTAATCCATTCTAACTTTACAAATCGTTCCTTCAAATAGGTAGATTTTAAATCATTTCTCAAATCCATCGATCCAAATACAAATTTTATGTATTTTTAGTAGTGATGAATAACGAATAAAATTATTCGATCCTTAATTGAATTTGATTCAATAAAAACTCATTTTGATTTAATTCATCAATAATTAAGTTAAAATTCAATAAGATTTAGCATTTGAAATTTTTTTTAGTGTTCGGCTCAAAGTTGACTCAATAAATTAAAATTTTCAAATTTATATGTAAAAAATTCAAATTAGTCAAATTCAACCCAATAAAATCTTATTTGAGTTGGTTTCGAAAGATAAACAAACCAAATTTTAATAAATAAAATAATCAAACAAATTTGAATATTAAAATATTAGATTTGTTTATGTTCATTTGCCCCTACTTAACCATTCACTATTTCCAAAAATAAAAAGAATTTTTTTCTTCAAAACAAAAAATTAAGCCTCACATGTAAGATGTATATATTTTTGTTTCATGGTCTACTATAGACAAATGTACACTAAAGTTTTCTTTTTTTTTAAAAAAGAAAAAAAATCACGCCTTTTATTTATTTTTTAATGATTCGAACTTATGATCAATAAATTATAGAAGAAACATCTTATCACTTAAATTGTAATTCGTTGTCATTTACACTAAGTTTTTTAAATGAAAGCAAGCCATCCCGAAATCCAATGTGAACTTTTACCCTAAAATTACAATCTTAGATTGAATTTATATTTGTGGTGAAATTGGCTATTTGGCTAGTAGGAAATTAGGGTGGTGAAAGATAGCAATGGTAAGCACGTGCATCAACCCATTGGAAATGATAGACACCTGAAAAGACCCTGAATTCAGAGACTGAGTTATCGAATTCCAAAAGCATTGTTTAATTGTTAGATGAACCTCAAGTACAAAAAGTGTAGTCTAGGTCATATATAGTCGATTGATCAACATTACAGCTTTTGTCACTCCGTCGAACTTAAGGTTACTTGTAATGATGGGATTTTCTTAAGAAATGTAGTTCTTGGTTGCAGTAATTACCATGATTAATCTGTATATTAAGTTTAAACTTTAAGGGAAAGGTTAATTAAAATGGAAACATGAAATCTATAAGCATGACTAGTGCTTCCTTTATTTCAACTACAAAACAAGAAATAGACACAAATAGGAGCAAAATATATATGAAGAGTTGATTAGGTGAATGCTTTTTTAAGTAAAGAGAAACATTCACTTCTTGACATCACGTAGGACAACATAGGGGAGACCTTAATTGTTTCTTGGGTTAAATACAATAAATTTCTTTAAAATTTGGATAATTTTGTACTAAAATTTTTAATTTTTTTTTCCATTTTAGTTCTTTGATTAATAGTTAAATGTAACTTCATTATTAGTCTTTTCAAAAAGACAAATTTACTCTTAAAGATTAACTACGGCAAACCCTCTTAAAAGCGACATTTCACTTTAATCTCTCATGTAAGTTTTGTATCGTTTAATACATTGAGATAATATAAAAGCAATAGTTAATTTTGTTAAAAATATAAGTATGTTCCAAATTAAATAATATTCTAATTCTCAAATTATACTTTCTTTAATATTTAAAACTTAAAAATATGGTGAAATAATTAATTTTAAATTTTTGATGAATTATTAAAGTTATTTTATCTAAATTATTTTAATTCAAATTTTAGTTTATATGTATAAAGTTATTTCGTATAATTTTGGTGATAGTTGAATTATATTGACAAGGAAAAAAAAGAGTAAGAAGAAAATTATTTGAAACAAACATAAAGAAAAAACAAAAAGAAAAGAGAATGATGGAACTTTGATAGATGATTATAGGTCTCGTATATTTAAAAAATTACTTTTACATAAAAATAAAATATGATGAAAAGACCGAAAAAATAACAATAGTGTTAGGGAATTTTTGTATTTAAAAATTTTCACAATACAACTATTTAAAAAAAAATAAAAATACTAGTGTTGGTAGGCATCATCATATTTCTAGTTATTTTGAAAATATTTTTATATTGATTAAAAACTAAAGCAGGTGAATTGACATAAAACTAAAATTATGGACTAAAATGACAAATATAATAAATTTTAAGGGGTTAATTTTATATTTTCTTGTAGTGTCTAGGGGTAAAAATATCTTTCTAGACTTTTAATAGTCAAATTATTGATATGTACTAACGGAAGGGGTAAAAAGAAAAAAAAGTAATGTTAGAAAATTTAGTATACTCTTAAATAACTTGAACTTTAAGGGGTTATTGTATTTAATCTTTTTTTTTTTTCTGAATAAATGTTTTATTTGTGCTAAAAAAAAACATATTCTTTTACATGTTTGAACATGTTATATTAATGATCACTTCTGTAAAAGAAAATGTCTTGTTTCGAATTTCATTCATCATTACCTGTCATAATCTATACCACATAAAAAATTACACTAGTATAAAACTTATGTCATGGGTATAATGAGACTCGTGTTACTCAATGTAAATAGTACTGAGATCTCTTAATTCATTCTGTAATTACATTGCTTAAGACACCATTGTATATTCTCGCATGAAATCAGGAAAATATAAGTCTTGTTTTCACATTCCCCAAATAAAAGAGACATAACAAAAAAAAAAAAAAATAATAATAATAATAAAGAATGGGATGTTTAGAGCAAAGACGAACCCGATCAATTTTTAGTTCTTTGCTAATCGTTTTATTGTCTATAAAATAAGACACTTCCCTTCTCTTATAAGAAGAGTATGGTTATATTTTTGCGTCACTTTACTGGCATAATTGATTTAGTAATTATGGATTCGTATTTCCATACGAAATTGTTCAAAAATGTTGCTTAGCTAGGTTAAACTTACTTAGAAAACACTAAGCAATAATCCAACACCACTTGATATATGCATCTAAATAAAGTGATAAAACTACTAATATATCATTAGATTTGAAAAAGAAGAAATAAAATGCGACTGAATATCTAAAATCAGAGATTAATGATCTACTGTAATGTTACCACATGAAGTGAGTTTAATAAGTAATTCTCAATTTGTAACTTTGTAAATATTTTTTGTTTTCAAAATTCATTAAGCTTATCATGATTTTGGGATAAATTGACTAACAAATTATGGGAAATTAATTGGGGTCCCACTGTTCTTACTGACCCATGTTTACTGGACTCTACGTAACACAAGAAAGTGGGCGTGGCCACTGGCCAGTAAATCTTGTACTTACGTACTGTCGTCTTCAAAAACGAAATGGGACAAGAGGAATGATGGGAGCCTTGATTAGCATGTCATAGAAAATTAATTAAAATACGACACTTCTAGTAGTACTTTTTGTTTTTACTGTTGTACTCAAGAAACATGCGTTGGGGTAACCTAAAAAAGAAGAAGAATTGAATCATAAATTAGTCATTGAAGAAATTATCATTTGATTTATTATCACTTAAACAACCCATTTGAATGAGAAATTATTTTATTTGACAACTTGCAAAAGATTTAATTCGACATGGTGGCCTAAACTTGAATTTGATGGGCTTTGTTTGCCTTGTGGCATGATGGAACATGATGCCATCATTGTATTGAACATTTCGACACCTTGATGGGCTTTTGTGGATTTATTCATATACATCTGTGACCCGTCTTTGAAATTGAAACATATAAGTTGTATTTGACAATGAATTTGAAGAAAAAGAGAAAATTTATTCATTTACACAAAGGAATGTGTCCAAAATAGATGAATTTTAAATTCATTTAAATTATAAAATTATTTTGTAAATTATTTATTTCACATTTTTTAATTTGAATTGTTTTAAAAATAATCTATTTTAATCTTACAAAATTCTTCAAAATTTTTTTCCTCAAATCAATCTATCCAAACATAACCATAGCAATAAATACGATGGCCTCAATTCAGATGAGCCTGTAAATCGTAACACTAAATTATTACCTAGACAGAAATTTGATCATCAACGAAATAAGCATGCATCAATCTATTATATCATTCTACCGCATGGTCATAACGAATGTATTGACTTTTTTGAAGTATTCACGAGATTAATAGTTTCAACTTTGAAAGGTTAAAATGTATATATTTTTGTTTCATGGCCTACTATAAACAAATATACACTAAGGGATTTTTTTTTTAATTTAAAAAAAAAAATTTACGTCTTTTACTTATCTTCTAGTAATTCGAACTTATGATCAATAGATTATAGGAGAAACGTTTACAACTTAAATTGCAATTCGTTATGTACACTAAGTTTTTTAAATATTAGCAAGCCATCCCCGAAATACAATGTGAACTTTTACCATAAAATTACAATCGGATTGAATTTATATTTGTGGTGAAATTGGCCATTTGGCTCGTAGGAAATTAGGTTGGACAAAGACAACAATTGTAATCACGTGCACCAACATTGGAAATGAGAAACACCTGAATGAATTCAGAGAATGAGTGATCGAATTCCATAGATTGTTTGATTGTTAAAATATTAGATCAACCTCAATACAAAAAGGGCTAGTCTAGGTAATATATAGTTGATTGATCAACATTACAACTTTTGTCACTTCGTGGAAGATAAGGTTACTTGTAATGATGAAATTTTATTAAGAAATGCTAGTCCTTGGTACTATTAATTAATTACCATGAGTAATCTGGATGTTTAGTTTAAACTTTAAGGGAAAGGTTAATTAGAATGGAAACGTGAACTCTATAAGTATGATTAGTGCTTCCTTTATTTCAACTACAAACAAGTAATACACACAATTAGGGGCAAAGTATATATGATAAGAGTTGATAAGGTTAATGCTTTTTTGAGCAACCAGAAAAAAAATTATTTGTTACTCACTTCACATTGTAAATTGAGTATTACAAACTAATTGAATGATTAAAAAATTATGATATCTTTCTACTTTTCATTCATTCAACGACTATCACATGTGGAGTAAGTAGTTAAGACTTACTCCAAAGAGACGTTAACTTCTTGATATCGCCTAGGACAACCTATGGGAGACCTTAATTGTTTTTTTGAATAAATGTTCCATTTGTGATTAAAAAACATATTCTTTTACAGGGTCAAACATGTTATATTAAAGATCATTTCTATAAAAGAAAATATCTTGTTTCGAATTTCATTCATTCGTTCTCGTCATAACTTATATTGCATAAAACTATTACGAAACTCATGCCAAGGCATAATCAGACTCGTGGTTACTCATTGTAAATATTGCTGAGATCTCTTAATTTATTATGTAATTATGTTGCTTAAGACACTATTGTATATTCTTGCACGAATGATCAGGAAAATATAAGTCTTATTTTTACATTCCCAAAGAAAAGAGAATATAACCAAAAAAAAAAAAAGTATGTTTAGAGGACAGAGGAGCCCAATCAATCAATCCATTAATTCTTTTCTAACCGTTCTATTATTGTAAAATAGGAGTTCATCTAAAAGTTAACGTTCCTTATTTTGTAAAAGAGCCTCACTTAGTGGAGTAGTAATTTTGGATTCGTATCTCCATACAAAATTGTTCAAAAATGCTGCTAAGCTAGGTTAAACCTACTTAGAAACACTATGTGACAATCCACCACTTGATACACTTGAACATTTTTTTTAAAACAATGTATATTTATACAAAAGTGACAAAATTACTAATGTGTCACTAGATTCAAAAAAAATGAACAAAATTTGACTGAATATTTAAAATCAAAAGCTGGTGATCGTATTGCCACGTGAAGTGAGATTAGCAAGTAATTTTAAATTTGTGACTTTTTAAGTCATTTTCCTTATCTTATTCAAATTCATTTTGCTTATCATGATTTTGGGATAAATTGACTAACAAATTATGGGAAATTAATTGGGGTTGGCACTCACAAATTGACTGATCCATGGTCACTGGACTTTACGTACACTAGAAAGTGGGCGTGGCCCATCTTGTACTTTCGTCCTGTCATCCAAGCCCAGATTCATCAAAAGGTAGGCAAAAGGCATTAATTGTTACGTTCATGTCATAGAAAATTAATTAAAAAACGACACTAGCAGTACTTTTTATTTCAACTGTTGTACTCAAGAAACACGTGTTGGGGTAGCCATAAAAAAAAAAGAAAAAGATTTGAATCATAAATTAGTTATGGAAGAAATTATCATTTGAATTATCTCACTTAAACAATTTTGAATGAGAAATTCTTTTATTTGACAGCTTAAAAAAGATTTAATTCGACATGGAATTTGATGAATTTGATGGGTTTCTTAGCCTTGTGCATGATGGGCCATGATACATCATTGTAATGAATAAGTACTACCTTGAACATTTCGATACCTTGATGGGCTTTTGTGGATTTATTTATACATCGGTGACCCGCATTTGAAATTGAAATATACTGGTTGTGTTTGAATCGATAAATTTAGAGAAGAATTTGCAATCAACTCATTTGTTAAAAAAATTTGTAAAATCAAATAGATAAATTTCAAATTCATCCAAATTATAAAATTATTTTAATACTTCATTTCAATTTTTTATTTTGGGTTGATTTAAAATTCATCAATTTTAGTATTACAAATCCCTCCAAAAAAGAAGATAAATTTCAAAATTTTTCTCAAAACCATCAATCTAAACACAATCATAGTAGTAATTACGATGGCTTCAGTTCAGATAAGCCTATAAATCGTAACATTAACTTATTACCTAGGCAGAACTTTGATAATCAACGAAATAAGCATGCATAAATTATATCATTCTACCGCACGATGATAATGAATGCATTGACTTTTATGAAGTATTCACGAGATTAATAATAGTTTGACTTTTGTAAAGGTTTATGTTGTGATTCCATTCGGTGAAGGGTTCTGTCAAATTGGTTTAAACTTGGAAGATTAAAGCAAATATGATTGTGTTAGAAGTACATTTTCATGTGAAATCACAGACGAAAACTCCAGACGGAACAATGAAACTCTATTAATTAAATGGTATAATAGTTGTCTTGATTATAATTTCTGATAGAGTAGTAGTAGCATCTAGTATCTGAGACTGTAATTTTTAAAATTACACACATATAAATAAATATTACTTAGAACTCTAATGCATGAATTTTGATTTCAACTGATAAGTAAGTAAAAAATAGTAGATGAGTTTTGCTTAAAATACAGAGATAAGAGAAGGTGTAAATAATTATGTGTGCGAGATTACAAATTTTAATCTTCCTCATTTCCTTTTTGATACCAGATTCGATGTACATTGATGAAGAGAGAATTTGTAGAGAGAGAAAGTGAGAAAATTAGAGAGATTAGGTGAATTAATTTGCATATTATTATGTATGGTATAAGATTACCAATTGTTAAGGGTGACTTCATATGTATAAATTTTACATGAGTCTTAGTTAACGTGACTTAAACTATTTATATGTGTAATTACATTCATACCCTTAATGGGATTACAAATGATACAATAATATAGGGTGCAAAATTTAGTATCCCCTTAGACCGATGTTGAATTTCAATCAGGGTCGAACGAACCAATAGCTTGGATTTTTCATTTTGAATGTATTGTTTTGAGCCGAAACTTAGTTGACGTCCCCACTTGAGACTTACACTGTTTGTATTTGATGAGTCCCCATCTGAGGCTCGAACATCTTTACTTAGTGCTTGCGTATCCCCGTTCGTGGCTCCGCTATTTTTGTTTGTGCTCAAAGAATCCCATCCGAGGCTCGATGTTGTTGATTTTTATGCACAATTTGTTGAGAATTCTTGTGAAGCCCTCGCCAAGTGGCTTCACTTCTCATTTATCACTTTTAATGAGTCATCACATGGGTCTACCTAGACACAACCAAATTTTGACGCAGATTGAGAAGAATTTAGCCATTGAACTTTCAATGGCTCATCCTTTATTTATGGAGTTGAGTCCATCATCAATATTGGACGCGAGATTTAATGACCATGACTCAACATCGGCAACATTACCCAGCCTCAGTAGACTTTTATTACAGATCTTGACCTCCACAAAGGGTCAGGCTTTAGCATCAAGGATTAATGAAGTCGCAGCCTTGATCATATACATACGTCTTTGGCCAGCCTCGGATGAAGACTAGTCGGTTAATTATCCTTCTTATTACTATTATTTTTCCCGAGCTCAGGGGCAAGTTCTGCATATATCTACACTCCGATGTTGTCCAAACTTTGGAGATGAAATTGTTCAGACCTCAAAGTTAAATATTCGAACTCTGAAGTTAAAAATATATCCGACCTCTGAAGCTAAACTGTTCGAACTCCAAAGTTAAATTGTCTGAACTACAGAGTTGAAGTTGTCCGAGCTTCGAAGCTCAATAGATTGTCCGAGCTCCGAAGATAAATTGTCCAAATTTTGAAGTTGTCCGAAGCCAAACCATCATCAATGTTGAACCACATTATGTCCGAACATCCAGGTTGAAATCGTCCAAATTTCGAAGCAGATCGAATTATATCTGAAGTTAAACCATAACTAGTGCTGAACCAAATTATACCCTTGGACGAGTTTACTACTTTAGATGACAGCTCGGATGCCATCTATTTAATTTTAGTCCTTCCTCTTGGCTCAAGCTCGAACTTCAAAACTGAACTAGCAGAGCTAAATCACCGTCTTAAGACAATAATGCAAAAAATCAGCTTGTATGATGAGCTGATCCTCGGTTCCTTAGACCGTTGAATTGGCTTTGAATTGATATCAGATTGGCTTCATCTTCTCTCTCTTTTTAACATCTTTGTAAACCAGGTGCTCAAAGAGCCTTTGCTAATTGTCTGCTTCAACTTGAAAAGCCTCGGCTAACAGTTTGCTTCGACATGGAGAACCTCGGCTAATTATTTGCTTCAGCTGAAGAGTCCTGGCTAATGCCTCGGCTAACTGTCTGCTTTGGCATGGAAAGCCTCGGCTAATTATTTGTAGTGGCTGAAGAGCCCCTGCCTGTACATTTGCTTAAGCCAATTACCTCAGCTCCTATCAATTTATCTCGACCATTTTTTTTTTTCATTTTTCTATATTGTTATTATTATTATGGACGTTTTCTTAGCTTGATCACTTAACTACTTAAACACATCGGTGGGTCTCGGGTCAATTTTCTTTTCTTTCCGAACCTGATCCAAACCTCTTTTGCACATTGACGGGTCGGAGCAGTTCATATATTTGAAGAGGAACCACTAGATCTCAACCCTCCTATCACTCATGTTTTTTTCAATTCACTTGCTTCTTTTTCTTTCGAACTTGATCCGAACCTCTTAAGCACATCGGCGGGTTGGAGCGGCTCATATATTTGAGGGGGACCACTAAGCCTCAGCCCTTCTAACACTCATGCTTTTTTCATATATCATTAGCTTTTTTCTCTTTTTTATTTTGAACTTGATTCGAATCTCTTTAGCACATCGACGGGTTGGAAGAGTTCGATTCTCTTAAGGGGGACTATTAAGTCTCAACCCTTGAGGGGGGACTACTAGGTCTCTACCCTCTTGATCTTTTTTCTTGAACCTGATCCGAACCTCTTTAGCACTTCTGCAGGTCAGAGTGGCTCGATTTTTTGGATGGGGGATTACTAAGTTCATACCTCGAGAAGGGACCAAAGGGTCTCTGCCCTCTTGAGCTTTTTTCTTGGACCTGGTTCGGACCCCTTTAGCATTTCAATGGGTCATAGCGGCTCAATTTTCTTAAGGGGGACTATTGAGTCTCAGCCCTCGAGGGGAGATCACTGGGTATCAGCCCTCTTTATCTTTTTCTTGAACTTGGTCTGGACCTCTTTAGCCCTTCGGCAGGTCGAAGCAGTTCAATTTTCTTGAGAGGGGACCATTAGGTCTTAGCCCTCCGAACACTATTTTCTCTCTTTCCTTTTTTTTTTTTTTTTAATTACCTCATCTGCTTTTTGGTCTTTTTTATTTTGAACCTGATCCGAACCTCTTTAGCACATCAGTGGGTTGGAGCAGTTCGATTCTCTTGAGGGGGACTATTAAGTCTCAACTCTCGAGGGAGGAACACTAGGTTTTTGTCCTCTTGATATTTTTTCTTGAATCTGGTCCAGACCTCTTTTACAATTCAGTGGGTTAGAGTGGCTCGATTTTCTTGAGGGGGACTACTAATTCTTGTCCCTCAAGGGGGGACTACTAGGTCATTGTCCTCTTAGCACTTTTTTTTTTCTTTCTTTTTTCGAACCTAATTCGGACCTTTTAAGCACTTCGACGTGTCGGAATGATTTATCATTTTGAGGGGAGACTACTAGATCTCAGCCCTCCTAGCACTCAATCTTTTTTTATTTTTTATTTTTATTTTTTTTAGGAGGGGCTCAGAAGCCTCGTCCTTTATTTTATTGTTGAGGTGAAATATCATTCTGTTTTGTACTTGACCTTTAATGATTTGGCTTTTCCCGAGCAAGGATCGTGTCTTGCCATGAATCTCTTTATGGTAATCCAACTTGTACTTCAGCTCAGACCTTCCCATTTTACCACATTTTATTTGTAATACATCTACTATTTTGGGTTTTCTATCCCCTTGGATGGGCTTTGGCCGGCTTTTTTATTTCATTACCATCACTCATGATGATTTCTTCTTGTGGCTTGACCTCTCAAAGGTCATAACTTGGGCCTAGGCTCTTTTTCTCAAGCTTGGTTTGAATTTTGACACCGAACTCTTTTGTGTTTGGATTCTTCGAGTTGAAATGTTGGCTGCACAAGTTGAGCAAATTATTGCCTCAAAACTTGAGTTGTGGTTTAGCTTGTGGCCATGTTTGATTCAGACTTTGAAGCCTCGGATTTTCTTTCATTTGGCTTTTTGAGTTTTCTAAGGTTATAACTTGGGCTTCGGCCCTTTCACCACCAAGTCATGCTGTGTTCGGATTTCCCAAATTCTGCCTCGGATGTACAAGGTTGCCTTGGATTCTTTGAGGTGACTTCCAACTTTCATTCTATTCTGTTTCTTACAGCTTCGACAAGATTTTCTCAGTAACTCGACTTCAGTTGTGATCTTGCATGGATGCTTTATCAGCTTCGATTGCTTTGGTCATTTTATTTTTCACTACATTCTTATTGTTCTTTAATTGCTCCCAACAAGGATAAATTTTTTTTTAGGACAAATTTTGCCTCCGCTACACATAACTCTGGCAGCTAGATTAAGCTTCTTTCACTTCATCAAAAAGAAAACTAAATTAATGTAAACCCAAGTGATATTATATATATACCAAGCAGTAGCTAATGTTGAAATATAAAATTTCGTAAATAAGATATGCATGAGTTTTTTCTTTATGGTCAATAATTGTATTGCATTAGTTATCATCTATTAAAATATTGGATTAACTCATATAAATCAGAACTTATTTATAATGAGTATAAAAACTTATCTTCTCATTACAAGCCAATTCGTATAAGAGTTTTCTTCCTTAACACTTGTATTCAGCGTTCTTTTGATTCAGCTTTTTGGGTCAGCAATTCATGTTACCCTTTTATTTCTATGCATTGCCCATTCCGAATTTGTTTCCATCAACTTTGATGGTTTGAAGAGCTTCTGATTTCTCTAATGCTCAGCTCCGATAATTTAGAAGCACTTATTGCCTTACATTTCTGATTCGAGTCAATTAACTTCGACTGTGTTTGAACTTGTGCTCCATATTTATTTTATTTGCCGAATTAGAGATTTTCTTCAACTACGGAGCTCCTCATTGCTTTAAATTCATTGAAGTGATCAACTAACTCTTGTTTTTGCATGATGTAGACAAGCTGATAATTATCTTTCAATCCACATGTTGGGTGGTTTATGCCTTATGCCTTAGTCACAACTCAAATTTTGCTTCATCAGCTTAGGGCTTAAGAGCATAGACTTAGTTTTCGAAATGAAATGCAGTTGATTGCTCCAGTTCAACTTCGGAGTAGAGTCGCTCCGAGCCTCATAGAGTATATGAAGCTCAGTTTTGCTTGGCTTCTCGGTCGAAGTTGATTCCTTGTGGCCTAGTTTTATTTCTAAAACTTTCTCATTACAAAGCTTATCATTTGTTCTTTTCCAGCTGAGCAGTTGTTGAAGATCCTCTTTGGAGCTCTCCAATTGATATTTTACTTCAAGCTCATACATTTAGCTCGCTAGTGGAGTCGATTTTTTTTTGCCTCGAATAAGAAATGAACTTATCCTTGCATATCAGTCCGAACTTTTGGAGTTAAATTGAGCTTCTTCCCAACTTTGGATAATCAAAATATTTTTTAATCTTCTCTTCCCTCATAAAAAAACTCCAAAGAAATGAATGAAAACAAGACTTTTTGCTCGGATTCGCCAAATAATGAAGAGAAAATTTGCAGAGCAAGAAAGTGGAAAAATTTGAGAGATTAAGGAAATTGATTTGAGTATTATTATGTGGCACAGAATTATCGATTGTTAGGGGTGACTCCTTATTTCTAAATTTTGCATAAATCCTTTCATCTAATACCTGTTGGCTAACATGACCTAAGCTACTTATGTGTATAATTATATTCATAATGGGATTACAAATGATACAATGATAAAGGATGTAATATTTAGCATCATCATACATATAGGAGAAATAGATTAGCCAATGGCCACAATCTACATACTTAAGCTCTCAGAGTATTTATCACTCATCTTCTGGCTCTTCATCTATCTCCAAGTCCCTAACTGCACACATGCTGGTGTACTGACCTCGCAGAGTTAGTGGGTAGGGAAGCGAAATTTTAAGGAAAAAAAGAAATGATTTATGCACTCAATTTTTTGATGCACAAACTTCGTTTTCTTGTTCTTTATTAGATAAAAATACTAAAATTAATAATACCCTAAATTATTATAGTATTCTCAACTTTTTACGAAAAAGTATGGTGTGTTTGGTTCCTTTGAATTGGAGCCATTGATTTGGAATTGGAGGCCTAATTGGGTAAGCTTTTCACAACTGAATAAGAATTGAATCTAATTTTAAGAAAGACTCAATTCTATGGGTTCAATTATTTGGCTAGACAAAAAAATTTCAACTCAACGAGGTCACATGCGGATCTTATGTGGGTAAAACTACGGGTTTTCTATAAATACTAGAAATAAATAGAAAAGGTTCTCTCCCGTCATCTCCTCCGCTCCTCCCTCTTCATCGTCGACTCCTTCACTTCCTCCTCCTCTATCGTTACCTCCACCCTCGCATCCTTCTCCTCTACCGACTCAAGTTTTAGGTTCCGAAATTCTAAAAAAATCTAGTGATAGCGGTTGATCAATGGTTCCAGCATTTAGCAATAGTGGATAAGGAGGACCATTTTTGTCTCGTTGGTAAAGGTGGATTCTTTGGTGTCAGCTTCGTCGTCATCGTCATTGGTGGCGGAGGAGGTGGTTCGTAACAGTGTGGCCTCGAGCAGTTATGACGAAGATAATAAGGAGGATCTACCCGAACATCAGTGATGCCGAGAATCCTCTTCGGTGATTGCCTCCTTTAATGGCTTTAGAAGTCAATCGAAATCAACCAAAGCTGTTATGGCTGGAAGAAAAATGAGGAAGTTAAAAAAGTGATTTTATTTTTTCGTCGGTTATCTTTGATTATTTTTACCTCTTTTTGGAAAAGTTAATAATTTTTATTTTTCATTTTTATGCAAATTTGGTGTGTATCTAGCGTTTATTTCTTGATAATCTTTCATGGATAAAGTGTGAAAAATGATTGTGAATTCTGCTTGAGCTATTTCGATTGATTTTATTTTGAAGGGTAAGATTTGGTGAATTCAAATGGACCTTTGTGCTTCCATTATCTTAATCATTTTCTTGATTAATTTTATTTCATTTATTTGGATTTGGGATCTTTAGTTTGGTTTTGTAGTAAATGTGCATTTCCTTCCAGTGAAATAACAAGCAATTTATTTTGGTGGATCAAGTAGTAATCAATCTTAATTTAGGGAATTAGTCTTTAATTGCTGTTGAATGGAAAAATTATAGTATAACATTTAAGGTTTAATAAACACATTCGTGTTATATCATAGAAATTAGATTACAGGACGCGAAGTTGGTCGACCATTACTTACTAACAATACAAAAATTGTTCGGTACCGCTTAACAACAGAATCTAAAGATAAGAATTTGAGATAAAGACAAAAGAAAGTGACAGATAAGTATTTAGGGGGAAGACGATGGATGTTATTGTTCTTTGTATTTTGTATGATCAGGATGTATTTCTCTCCTCTTTTTTCCTCTTCTTACCCAAAGTGGGAAGCTGAACTATTTATATAATTTAAGGGACAGTGGGCCTGTAATGAACAGTTTTATGTTACTGTTATACTTTGGACCTACTGACCTATCGAGTTATTGCTTATGTCTGACATACCGATCTACAGGGAGACTGACCTACTTTATGCCGAATAATTATGATCCGGTTTGTCATAGTTATTGGTCGAAACTCCGAGTAGTTATTTATTTGAATTTGTTGTCGTTGTTGTTGTAATTAAGAGATCGAAAAATACAGCCACATGTCGACTAGTCTATAAAGATCCGAGCAACTTCTGGTGTCGTCATAAGCCCCCTCGATGTATTTTAAATCAGAGATCAAAATTACATCGATTTATTCATACTTGAATTATCCCGTTTTTTGAGATTCCCTCATTAAATGCGGGTAGTTGTACTTTTTTCCAAACGTCACCTCCTGGTACGTTTTGGATGTATTTTAAATTTCAAATTGTTCTACTGTAACTCACTCAAGTCTTTTCTAGCAAATTCTATCTCTTTGCTTCCAAAATCTTCATTGTCCTTCATTTCTGATCCTTCAAGAAGAGTCCATGGCTTCCGATTCGAGACAAGGATCTATTGAGAACACTACTGTAGAAGATAAATTTGATCTAGGATCGGTGATGTTGGGTGGTCAAGGTTCTAGGAAAATCTTGCGAAGAGCTCAGAAACCAACAGATTTAATAGTTCAACCTTTCACTGGTGGAACAACTTCCAGGAACAGAATCAAGGATCCCCGAAGTTCAAGTTGTGGGTGAATTTGAGCCATCTACTCCACACATCTAGAGACGAAGTGGTATCCACAGGAAATGAAAGGCCTTGCAGTCTCCTGATAGAACTGTGATCGCTGTTGAGGCTGAATTACCTTTAAATATAGAACAACCCATTCTTCTGCTTAATTCAGACCCTTCACGGGAAAAACCTATAATAATTCCCGATTCTTGCATCGGAAAGGAGCCCCCAGTATCATCCTCCTTAGAAATCCATTGTTTTGTGCCTGAATGGCCGATCATGGATGTAGAGTGTATTAGTGGCTCTGAAAAGACAATTGACCATCTGCTGGAAGCATTTCCAAAGGGGGAATAATTTAGAGGTCGATGCTTGCTCGAACAGGGATAAAGCCATTTGAGCGACTGTAGGCTGGTACTTGGCTGGGTGTTACATGCGTAATATCTTGCTCTCTTGGTTGGACGACAGGGACAGAGTTTCCGAGCTAGAAAAGTCCTTGGAGAGTGCTAATGACGACAAGGCTATTCTGATGGAAGAATCCAAGAAGTCTGAGAGGCTTCATAAAGAACGGGCCTACCTCGAGGCCTAGTTTAATCTGAAACATCAAGAACTCCAATCTCTTCACTCTGTTGAGCAATTGAGGATGAGAGAAGAATACAAATAGATTGCTCAGAATTTGTTTTCCAAATCTCTCGACTTGATTTCTGCTCAGTTTGAAGTCGAGAAACTCCGAGCTGAGGCTTCTCATCATCCATCTTCCATCGAGGATTTGAAGGAAAAACTTCTCCTTCAGAGTGTGAACTCTTTTTGATGTCAGATGCCCTCGGAGAAGACCTAGGAAAATTTTGCACTATGAGTGCCAAGGCTGGTTTTAGCAAAGCCCTGGATGACATCAAAGCACAATTTTTTGAGCTATCTTTTGAGGAAGAGAGCTTTGACTTTTATGACCCGTCTGTTTCCTTTAGTATAATGACCAAACTGGGTAGAATCTTTAGGAGATCTCGAATTACAACTTCTTTAAACCAGAGTGTGCTTGTAGGATCCTTCAAATGTATTGCTGCAAATGAGCATCCTTCTATTGCTCTCTCAATTTCAATCTTAAGATCGTTGCACCCTCGGAGGTAATTCATTAAACCACTTCTGGGTCGATTCTATGAGTATGGTGGCAAATAGGTTGCAAGTAATGGCATCTGATTATACGAAGAGACATGGGCAATATGGTCGGTGGAATCAGTAGTTCCTTTATGCGTATCCAAATTAGGCTGTTTGAAATGAGGCGAAATCAATTCATTCAGGATGGCTGGAATGAACGGATATTTATCAACGATCAATAGTTCAAGGGTCGAAATAGATTTCTTTCCTAGGAGCTCTTGAACACGTTGATTCACCTTCGCCCTTATTTCGTCATCATGCTAGTTCTCACCCTCAACTTCAAGGGCTGAACCTCTCATTCTCAGGGGAAATTTGGACCTATTCTATCAAAAACAGATCATTATCTCTGTGGAATAGGAGTTAAAGCCGTTTGAAAGCGATGAGAACTGGTGACACTATCATCTTTGGTGGTTTGTTGCCTTTGTTGATTATGTCGATGAAATTTTTTATTGCTTGGAAATTATTGACAAGAAACTCAAACATTTTCTCTCTTTGAGGAATAGTCATTTGAGAGAGACTGGCGTCTTCTACTGTTAAAGGAACGGATGTTGCAGTCAATTTTCCTAAACGAAATTTCGATTTTAGTTTCTTATAGAACGTTTAGCCATGATTTTTCTCGAGGATGGAACTTTTCGCTTAACAAAATCTAAAGATAAGAATCTGAGATAAAAACTAAAGAAAGTGAGCGATAAGTATTTAGGGGAAAGACGATCAACGTTATTGCTCTTTGTATTTTGTATGATACAGGATGTATTTCTCTCATCTTTTTTCCTCTCCTTTCCCCAATGTGGGAAATTGAACTATTTATACAATTTAAGGGACAGTGGGCCTGTAATGAACAGTGTAAAGTTACTGTTATACTTCTGACCTGTCGAGCTATTGCTTATGTTCGACCTACCAATCTACCGGGAGACCGATCTACTTTATGTCGAATGATTATGTATACCATCTGGTCTGTCATAGTTATTGGTCGAAACTCTGAGTAGCTATTTATTCGGATCCACTGTCAGTGTTGTTGTAATCAGGAGATCGAAAAATACTGCCACGTATTCACTAGTCCAATCCGAGCAACTTCTAGTATTGTCACTTACCATTAGGATTGCATGCAATTTTGTAGTTCGAAGATAAGAGTGAGCTTCCACCCCAAATACTACGCAAAATTTAGATTGTAGAGATAAGAAGATGATCACATTTAATTTTTGTTTAGTTTTGCTTTTCTCCTGAATTTCGTATCACCTAGCCAGTGAAAGTATTGATTTGTCTCATATTGATCCAATCATCAAAAGATTGATGCCCAAAGTGTCCTTGATATGGTAGTGTAAGGATTTCTTGATTCATAAATATCCTATTCTAGTTGAATTTCACCAACTTGTAGCAGAGAAGATTGACATACTTGTTATATGAGGAAGTTTAAAGGTCTCTTTTAAAAGAACTAGTCAACCTTGGTTAAGACTTCATCACATAGGTTTTGCAGGGTACATTTGAATCTTAGTTTTAGACTTATGATATTTCTATGACTACTTCATTTGTAATACTTTTTAGTCTTTTTGTCTTTATTGGTCATCTACGAAATTGCACATTCCTTCTGATAGACCTCTTGGAACTTATTATCTCACAGTTAACTTCGAAAGAAAACATTTGTGTTTCTGTCATTTGCAAACAGTGGCTTGTTGTTGCCATCTCAGGGCGCATGCTGAACAAACTGTAAATAGGTTGTGTATGGATACACTATGATGAGAGATGAAAACTGTAAATAGGTATATTACACTAACACATCCGCTTATTCATTACTTGATTGATCTCACCCTACCACTTATCATTTTTTCTGAAAGTAGTGGAGCATTTACCTTTTGCTAAAGCATATGTACAATCAGATTGGCTCAATACTGGATTCTTTGGCCTTTGTTTCAAATATCTATTTTATTGACAACTGCCTTGCTCTCTTAAATCTTTCTAGAAATGTCGGATTCCAATTCCCAAGCCTAATAGTCACCACTCATATAGATCTAAACTGAAAATAGATAAGCAATAGAATGAGACTAATAGGCTTGGACAAACCTGCATCTATCATTCATGAAAACACAGTATGTTTTCAAGACATTCGAATTAAACAATACAAGGGTATTCAAAGTTAGCCATGGACATGTTCTTTTACTTCATCCTCCCTTGTTCCCCTCTCCCGATACTACTTGTCAATTTCCATGATCCAATCTTTAACTTTTCATTACCCTTTTAATTATTTAATTCGTATCTTCTATTTTATTCAGGACAATATATTCCTATGTTCCAACATTTCTCTTTCCTTTACTACATTATATAATTTGGTTCTAAGACTTGTGCAGTTCTTAATGTACTAATTTACTTGTAGACTGTATAGAGATATATACTAGATAACATGAGAAGTGAGAACCAAAAGACATATTTCTCTTTCTTAGCTAGTTTCTTTCTTGATTACCTGAGTAATTTGTGACAGGGGCCAAGACTTGGTATGGTCTACGTTGTACTAGACCATTAGTAGACTAGTAATGAATTCAATTGGATGATTTTATTAGGCCATAATGGTTTTAGTTAATCTTTAGGTAGATACTACATGCAGTTATTTGTCCAAGAATAAAAAACAAGAATAGTAAAGTTGGGGAAACTAGAATCTAATGAAGAAAGAACATATCAATCAACTATTACTATGGATAAAGATCATCCCAATATTTTGCAGAACATTCATTCAAATTTTGGTCTTTAACGTGGCATATCCTCCAAGTAATATCCAAGGTTATATGTAAATCTTGGAATTTTGGCTAAGTTCTAGATTAGTGTAGATGGTTATATGTAAATCTTGTGATAATTAAGATTAAATTTTTTATTTATTGGTGCCTTTTTCCTTTTCTCTTGAATGTGCTTACGAATCTGAATTTACTATTTTTTTTGCTCTTTGGTAAGTTTTTTGGTCATCATTGTCATGAAAATAAACGCGTATACATATATGTACCATATAGTTGTTGGTGAGAGTGTGCTAAGTACTACTACTGTAGTAGTTATAGTGTTAGACTATAATAGTTGTGGTAGAAAGTGAAGAGGAGGTAGTGCACTGCAGCACCTATGCTGCAACTACGTTGCTCTTTTTACAAGAATGGTTATGAACTCCCTCTGACTCACTCTTTTCTGCTTGCTTTCTCCTTACTATTTGGCCTTGTAGGTCTATTGCCCGTTATTGCTTTCATCTTCCTGTCTTCTTTTATCGCTTTAAGTCATTAGAAGTCTTTACAAATTAGTTAATCAATCTACTGTTTCATCTTCGGATTTTTTATCAAAATTTTGGTGGGATTTGAGGAGAATTGGTTTTGTGGTTGATTTTATTATATGGGATGGGTCCAGGGAGTGTTGGTGCTGAAAGTCACTGCCTTTGCTACTTTCTTGGTGTTTCAAGGATCTTTTTGTAGTTCTTATACATTTTGTTCTTCTACTAGAATTGCATTAAAGGTGGTTAGTTGATAAAGTTGTGATATTTGATTTTATAGAATTGATGATTCTTGAGGATGTGTTGTCTAGAGTTTGGAATTTAGATGTATTTTTTTCCGTCCTCTGAGAAGCTTATTTGATTGTTCTATATAACTAAAGGGTGCTTGTGTATTTGATCTCAAAATTTGTCAATTTGGATAATACTATTCTTTGCATGAAAATGTTTTAGGTGTAACAGTGATACAAAGAAAGAAAGAAAGATAGGTGCTATGAAAATGTCAAACATGCTTACCATCGACCACTTAGCCATGATAAATTGCATATAGAACTTAGTTTTTTTTTTTTGGAAAAAAATAATGGAATAATACCTTAATTGGAGCTTCATGTGTCCTTTCGAGATGACTCAAAAACTATTCTCTTTTAAAACTGATGATGTCAAAATAATACACCCACTAAAAATATTAACGTGACTCTGGGCTAGGGTTTGCGAAGGATATTTTAGTAATTGTACCTTTATGGTTCAAATAGGCCCACACAAATGAGTCAAGTATTATATATTCAATTCATAGATCGATTCGATCTAATAATCCCAAGTATAAATAATCAAAATGATAGGTTAGATTCATTAATTTCTTTATTAGTTATTCAAGTCCTATTTTTCACTCTAAGATTTACATTCCCATCGAAGTATTGACTTGACTGTCGAAGTTTACTCCGGGGGACAAAGAGACCACATTTTTACTTTCAGGTGATCTGGATGTAGGTACTACCTGCGGTATACAACCTTACTTTAGACGATACAATATAGGAGCTAACACTAGCTCAAGTTTTTGTAACAACATTTGGTGCCGTTTGTGGGAACAGAAAAAAGTCATACTTTAGCATGGTACCTAATACGTGCAACGCACATAGGAGCAACGGTGGCAAGGGAAAAGAAATTTCAACTCAACATTATTTTGGCCAATCTCGTAGGGAGATGGATTGACATGGAGGTTAGAAGGGGGATTCCAGTCACTCGAGTTGTGGACAAGGATGAAAAATTTCTCTAAGTTGAGGCAGAAAAATGCTCAGTTGAAGGAAATGCTTATTAGGAAGCAATTGGAACAACACCTCTCTCAAGGAGAGCAGAACCCTTACTATTCGAGTGGCAATCCCCTAGTTGTCCACCTCTATCTTCACGCCGGTGAGAAAAAAAAGGGAACTCAAGCAAAAAGGAGTAGAGAGGAATAGAGAACCAAGGAATTAACTCCTGTTTAATTTGCCCAACAGGAACATCCTTGTCAATTTTCCAGCCAAGAATGAGCTGGCCAAATTGCTCGGCTAGACTCTCGAAGAGCGGCCTCATAAAGGCCAAGTGGTACTAGGGAAAGAGCCCAAGTGAAGCAACATCTGTAGCTCATGAGAGAGGAAAGCTCCAAGATGTGCTGTGGTCCGAGAAAGAGAAGAGGACTTGAGGAAGAGGTTAGAAGAGTTGCAAGCCAGAGTGGACATAATGGATGATAGGGAGGGAAGGAGTACTAGATACAAGTCTTCCTTTCTCTTCAGTGATGATAAAATGCATCAAGAAGCTTTTCCTAGAAGGTATTAGACACCTTACTTTGATTCTTATGATGGGAGTACTGATCTTTGGGAGTACTTAGATGCCTACCGCTCCAAAATGCGCCTTCAAGGAGTGTCTAATGCTATCCTCTGTCAAAGGTTTCCTAGACTCTCAAGGGTCTTGCTGCAGACTATTTTAGAGGATATAAGAAAGGGGATATCAAAAATTTTGATCAGCTAGCAAAGTTGTTCCTGAATAAGTATGGGAATTAGAAGAGGATCCCAAAGACTAGAACACATCTGCTTACTCTTAAGCAAAAGCCAGATGAATCACTCATGGATTGTGGATAGATTCAAGAAGGAGAATATTGAAATCCAAGAAGTCACAGAGGATATGCAGATCATGGCCTTCCAAATTGGGGTAAGGCCTAAAAAATTCTCCTTTGATCTCGATTTCAAGCCTCTAACTACTCTTAGTGATATTTTTTGTAGGGCAGAAATTTTCCCAAGCATATAAAGGTGAGAACTAAAAAAAGAGAAACTGAGTAGATGGAGGGGATAAGAAGAATAGGAAGGCTAACGGTGTGACTAATGCAATAGGGTCTTCAAAGAAGAGTAATGTGAAGGACTTGCTCTCTGTAGCCATGCCCCATAGGAGGAGTTTCGATCCTCAAAAGGCCTACACACCACTTAATACCATGCTTTCACAAATTTTGACAGTGATTGAGAAGGAGTTATACGTAAAATGGCCAGGAACAATGAGGAGTAACCTAGAGCATCGCAACTAAAATAAGTGATGCTACTTCAATGACCATGACCATGATACTAATGATTGCTTTTCCTTAAAAATTTTAATTGAGGACTTGATCCGAATCGGATATTTAAGAAAATTCATCCAAGGAATGGATAGAAGAAGGTTATCCCAGCGACAAGCCAGGAGCCCAGACAGGAGAGATCAAAGTCCGCCTCCGGGAGATGGAGTAGTTGGGATGGAGAATCAAGAAAGAATAGTCATAAACACCATCTTTGGTGGAGCCTGATATAAGTGGTGACTCAGCATCATCTCGCAAGGCTTATGCTCGTTAGTTGAATTTATCTAGTCAGATTTCAAGCAGCCTAAATTGTGTCAGGACATTATCTTTACAGTAGAGGAGTCACAACAAGTAGTCCATCCTTACATTGATTAGTTAGTGGTAACTTCACAAGTGACAAATTATGATGCGAGGAGGATACTTATTGACAATGGCAGCTTGCTGATACAATATTCTATTAAGCATTCAAAGAGATGAAGTTGGAAGAAAAAAGATCTCAACCTTGTGACCACGCCCTAGGTAGGCTTTTCTGGTGAAATGGTTATTTTGCTTGAGTACATCACCTTTTCTGTGATGTTTGGTATAGCCTCACAGAAATACACAGGTGATGCTGGATTTTGTTATAACTAAGATGAATCTCCTTATAATACCATCATTGGCCGACAATCATAGGGGCACTTGGTGCAGTCCCATTTTTTGTCATATGAAGATGAAGTTCCCTATAGAGAATGGAGTAGATAGAGATTAAGAGTGATCAAGCAGCAATCAAGCAGACTACATTGCCTTATTGAAATTCAAGGGGAAGGAAGTTGCCCCTACTTACAACATCGATGTCGTGGAGGAGTACTTACATAAAGGAAAACTGGTCGAAGAGTTAGAAGATGTTATCTTAGATGAACTTAAGCCCAATAAAGTGGTGAAAATTGAAAAGTCCCTCTTCCAGGAATGGAAGAAAAAAATCATCTCCCTATTTAGGGAATTTAAAGACCTCTTAGAGTCCATCAGATATGTCGGGAACTGACTCCAAGATGGCCATGCACTCCTTAATGTGGATCCAAGGTACAAGCCAATAGATGTAGATGTAGAAGTAAAGAAATTGCTCGAGGCCGAGATCATAGAAAAAATCTAATACCTGGAGTGGCTCAACAACGTAGTAATGGTACCCAAGTTAGGGGCCAAGTGGGCATGTGTGTTGACTTTACTAGCCTGAATAAGACTTATCCAAATGATTGTTATCTTACCCCTGCATTGAATTATCCAAGTAGTAGATTTAACATTCAGATTAAGATTTTGTCTTTCCTAGATGCTAACAAAGCGTATCATCAAATTTAGTTGAATCCTAAAGAATGCGCAAAGACAGCCTTTGTCACTGATTCCAACACTCATTACTTCAAGGTGATGCCTTTTGGATTGAAGAATGCGGGGTGACTAACTGATAGTTGATCAGATTTTTGCCAATCAATTGGGATGTAATATGGAGTCTTATATTGAGGATATGCCTGTTAAGAGTAAGAGGAAATTTAATCATATGGAGGACCTCCCAAAAAGCTTCACTACCATGAGAGAAATCAAGATGAGACTGAACCCTGAGAAGTGTGCCTTTAGAGTGGTAAGGCGTAAGTTCTTGGGGTTCATGGTGACTTAGTAGGTAATTGAGTATACACTACTAAAATAAAAGCAATTCAAGACATGGAACCTCCCAAAGGAGTAAAGGATGTTCAAAGGTTGACTGACCGTCTTGCAACCTTAAGCTAATTCGATACCTCTGGTTTGTCTAAGTTTGGGACAAGAACTTACCATTTTTTAAAATTTTGAGGGGTACTAAGAACTTTCATTGGATTAAAGAATGCCAATGAACCTTTGAGGAATTAAAGGTTTACTTAGGCTTCCCTCCGCTCCTTACTAAGCCCGAGCCGGGGAAAACTCTAAACTTACGCTTGACTTGCTCAGCCGCGGTAGTAAGTGCAGTTCTTATAAAGGAGGAAAACAAAATTCAAATGTCGGTATATTACATCAGCAAGGTGCCGAGTGATCCTGAGATCAGGTATCCTACTGTCAAATGGTTGGCTCTGGCACTAATGATGGTGACAAGAAAACTGAAACCTATTTCCTAAGTCATCTTATAGTGGTGCTGACTAACCATCAATTCAAGATTATTCTTATGAAGCCGAAAGTTTCAGGGAGGCTGATTAAGTGCTTCATTGAACTAAGTGAGTATGATATCAGCTTTCAGTTGAGGACAACAATCAAGGTTCAGACCTTAGCAGATTTCATCCTTGAAATGGAGTAGAGGAAGAAGAACAGGCGAGGAAGACTACCTCTCTCGGGAGATACATTCAGAATTTTCCTCAATGGATTATGCATGTGGATGGAGCAAACAATGTTGAAGGTTTTGCTGCGGCATAATTCTTACCTCTCTCGAGGGATTCAAGACTAACTATGCTCTAAGACTTGAGTTTCATGCAAGTAATAATAAAGTAGAGTATGAGGCTTTGGTCTCTAGACTTAGGCTAGTCAAAGAGTTAGGAGTGAATAATTTGGTAGTGAACATGGATTCTAACTTGGTAATGAACAAGTTAAAGCGGAGTTCGAGACAAGAGAACCATCATTATAGTTCTACTTGACTAAGATGAATAGTTTGATATCACATTTGACAAATTTGAGATAACTCACGTAACTAGGGAAGAAAATAGAGAGGTAGTTGCCCTGTCCAAAATAGCTATCTCAGTGTACTCAAATATCTTAAAGGAAGTTTTTCCTTGAAGTGTTGAAGGACAAGAATATTGAAATAGGCAGAAGTTATGGACATTGACATAACTCTAAATTGGAAGACCCTGATTATTCAATATCTTAAGGAAGGCAAACTGCCAAAAGACAAGGTAGAAACCCAAAGGGTTGAGAGAAGATTTGCAAAATAATTGATCATTAGAGAGATTCTATACCGAAGATCTTATTCAATACCTTATCTCTGGTGCCCAAGTCCGAATGAGACCAAGTACGTCTTAGCTAAAGTGTATGAAGAAGTTTGTGGACACCATGTTGGCGGTAGAGCACTTGCATAGAAAGTATAAAGGTAGGGCTACTACTGGCCAAGGATGTTGGAGGATGCCATGAACTATATACAAAAGTGTGAAAAATGTCAGCTCTATTCCAACCAACCCCGGCTCGTGGCTGGTTAGCTTATCCCTATCCTTACAACTTGGCCTTTTGCCCAATTAGATATTGACATTTTAGGACCTATTCCACTGGCAATGACCAAGAAAAAGTTTGCGGTAATCACAATTAATTACTTATTACCAAATGGGTTGAAGTGGAAGCCTTAACAACTGTCATTCAATGTCTCTTAATCATCTTCTTTTAGATATGCTGCTTTGGCATTCCCAAGGCACTTACCTCATAAAACAGACTACAATTCCAAGTAGAAACTTTTAAAAAGTTCTGTCAAGGCCTGGGAGTTAAACAATGCTTCTCCTCAGTAAGTCACCCACAAAGTAATGGTTTGGTAGAAGTCACAAACCGCTTTATCTTAGAAGGAATAAAAAAAGACTTGTATCTGCTAATGGAAATTGGGTGTATGAACTTTCCAATGTCCTGTTGTCCTTTCGCACTACTTACAAGAATGCAACTGGAAAGACCCCCTTCAATCTTACCTATGGCACTGAGGCACTTATTCCAGTGGAGGTTGGTATGCTGGGGTTCCGAGTCTACAATTTCAACTTAGGAAACAATGACGAATGCTTGAGCTCTAACCTCAATTTGCTTGAGGAGAAAAGAGACAAAGTAATCTTCAAAATACAAGTAGACAAGCAATGAGTGGCTCGATACTATAACCAACAAGTCCGAGGCAAAAGATTTAAAGTAGGTGATTGGGTTACCAGGAAGATGGAGGTAAGTCATCCATAATCCCAGGGAAAACTTTTTGCAAATTGGAAAGGACCATATGAAGTCATTCAAGCTTCTAGTCATAGAGCTTAAAAACTCAGAACCAAGGATGAGAAGATCTTGCCTCGCACTTAGAATGCTCTGAATCTTATTTTTAAATTCAATGTATTTTGTTTAAATTCTTTAGTTGTAATTTCTAAAGTCAAGTATCACCTTTCACAATGAAATAAAATTTGAGGAACTTTTCCACAGGGACCGAGAGATTGGATCTAGCCGTAAGAAGAATGCTTGGTATAAATAACTCATTTCTTGGTCTTGACCCCCTCAGTCACTACGAACTCTGTAATTTTTTAGTTTCATTGAATAAAATTTCTTAAGTATTGAGAACATATGTCGTGTAGTTAATTTTTATAAGAACAACACTATCAAGAGACTGAGTTTGGACCACAAAATAGTCCTCTGGGATTCTACTGCCCTCTGGGGTCAACTCTACCCTTTAGGGAAAAGTACTAATGCTTACTCTTTGGAGTAAGGATAACTTTTCTGAGGTTAAAAAGAAAAAAAGAAAAAGTCTTCCAACACCAAGACTAATCCTTGGGGTAATGCCAAGGTCTTCCTAATGTAAAGTATCTAGGCTATATCTACTCTCCGAAGTAGGACTTACCCCTCTGGGGGCATTTTCAAGGACTTCCAAAAGTGAAGCACTTGTGTCATATCTACTCTCAGAGTTTGACTTACCATTCCCAGGGCAATGCTAAGATCTTCCAAAATTGAAATACCTATACCATACCTATTTTCTGAAGTAGGACTTACCCTCCCTAGGAGTAAAGTACCTATATCTACCTACTTTCCAAAGTAGGACTTACCTTTCCAAGGGCAACATCAAGGTCTTCCTGATATAAAGTACCTACGCTATACTTAGTCTTCAGAGTAGGACTTACTATTATAGAAGAAAAAATAAAATCTAAATCTGATAAGGACAATGATAACATTTAATGAATTCAGCTGAAGCTGAATGACTAAGAGAGGTAGGAGGATTATATAACTCTAAACCCAATATATTGCAAATAAGTGACAAAAAGAAATGCACACTGTCATAGAAAGATGAAAAATACAACATTTGAGGAGTTGGTACATGGAGAGTTCCCAACCCAAAGCCTAGTGAAGCATAGCAATGGCAATTACAGGAAAAAGATAACATAAAAAAATGCATAACAAAGTTCGAGAGCTCATACAAAAGGAAGACCTTAGTTCTAAGGCCACGAAAGCAAACAACTAAGAAACTATGTGCTAGTTTAAATTGGTGAAACAGATGAAATAACTGCCTGATCTACTCCTATTCTTTATTAGTTCTTGAAGTTATGTTTTTTGGACCAGTCACTTGGTGCATCTCTATCATTCAAAACGTCTGATATATTGGGATGAGTAGCGTAGTTGAAGAATTACCCCAGATCAAATACAACTTTAATATCTAGGTAGGGATGAGTTTTCTTTACAACTCACAATGCATCAATGTAACTCTTGTTGTTGTATTCAGAGCTTTGATCGACCATTAGTTCATTGAACTTCTCACCAGTAGGTAGACTTCCAAGTGTTTTTATAGGTGATCCTTATAGTCTTGGGAACCAAGGAATTCAAGTACTGCCTATTGTCTACTCTTCTTCTCCATGGCTGTGAGCTCCTCCTTATGGGTGTCTACCATTTTCTTTCCTTATCCCTTAGCTGGGCTAATCTGCAGTAAGAGAATTAACATAAGTAGTGACCTTTTCCAAGGACTTAGCTGTTTGATCTCTAATCTTATTCATTTCATCAATCTTCTTAGTCACCTCATTACATTTCCTGATCACCTCGCTATGATTCTTGATTTCTTGCTCATATAATTTGGTTGTCTAGTTGAGATTGTTCTCAAGTTCAGAAATACGGGCGTGGTGCAGGGCCTTAGCTTGCTGCAGGTGATAATTGAATCAGAACCGATTTGATGAGGAACACAATCTCGAACTACTTCCTAGACGGATGACGCCAAAGTCTCAGACACTTGAACAGGTGGTTTCGTAGAAGGGGTCATCTCAATAGGTTCCTCAATAGGAGACTTAGGAAGCAAAGTGAGAGTGGGATGCAGCCTAATTTTCTTTCCTCTAGCAAGTACTGGTGGAGATGGTGAGAAATTCTTTCTTTCTCTTCTCTGCATCGTGAGGTTCTGTCTTGACAGTCAAGGATGTCGAGATCCATGCCCTTTCTTCAGCTCAGTGTCGTTCTCGGATAGCATCAGATTTGGTAGCCACTGCACATAAGAAATAAAAAATAAATACATGTTGGACATATAATGAAAGATTTCAAGGTGATGAAACAATTTTTTTCCAAGGATAACTTAGGGGCTAAGATGGTAAAAAGGGGTAAGGCTCAACCCCACAGAAGCCAACAATGGTCATCACTCACTATTTTTCAAAGGACATTTTTCTGTGTCCCTAAGGGTCTCAATGGCTGCTTCTTGATCATGGTCATTCAATTTGACTTAACTTGTTTAACCCTGAGACATCTACTTCAAAATTCAATCCAAAAATTTTTAGTTCAGACTCCTCCTTAAATAAAAAGTATTTATTCCTCCATATCTTTTTCTGGTGGCAAACCCTCAAGTAAACCCATTTTTGATTTGAAGTTGGAGGTAATACCCAGTACAATAGATAAATCTAAAAGTAGTGGTTAAATAAGGCTAAGGAAGGGGATACACCCCGTGTCTAGCAAGTGATAATGAACATGTTAATGCATTCTAAAAACTTGATAAAAATCTTTCCAAACCCGACTCGATAGTGATTCAAGACTTCCAAAAGGAAGTGGTGTAGTGGAAACATCAAACCTTCATCCAATTGAACCAAATAATCAGATACGTAATCCTTGTAATTCAAACAAGGTCTATGCTTTGGCTCCGGTACCTTGATCTTTATGTCCTCAGGAATGTGATATTATTCAATCCATTTCTCAATCGAATTCGATCCAAGGACTCACATCGACGTCAGCTATAGGTAATTGCGAATAAATGTCATTAGGGTCCTTGGTTTGACCTTGAGCCTTGGAAATTTTTTCCTGGTAAGGGAGAGAAGCATCACCTCCACTTGATTCACTATGCTATACTTCGATCTCAGTGACTACGCTGAAATTATAGTGTGGCTGTTCCCTACCTTGGACAGGGTATGGAGGCAATGCCTGCACATGAGGTAGTGGTACTGGACAAGTTTACTCTACGTCTACGCGTTGGATTAACATACCTCTTAGGTATATACGGTGGAAATCCACACCCCTTGCATCTATATGGTTGAAGACCTTGGATGCCCCTGAGCATGGGTTGCTAAGTTTTGTATAGCTTAGGGACATCCCGTGCATCAACTATGCCTTTCTCACTATCCCAACCAGTTATGTTGTCGTAGTAAAAAAAAAAAAAAAATCTAAGGTATCAATGGTTTTGAGTGCAAGACTATTATTAAAATTCCAGTCATCATCAAAGTCTTGTAGTCGTCATCAATTTCAACATCGTCATCCCTGGGTTATCATCGGAGTCAAGGTTGACTAGGGAAGTTGAGGTATCCATGTCTGAGAAAGAACCATGGTCGGCCGAGGAGGATGGTGCATAATTGTCATAAGAAAATTCGTGGTTTACTTTGGATGTTGCGGAGTTGGAGTTTGTTATAGTAAAATTTTTCATGGTGTTATTTTTCTCCATATTTATTTTTAGACCTAAGAATGAAATCTCTAAAGTGAAATTTTATTTGGCCGTGCACAAATTATTTAAAGCTATGGTTGAAGCAGTGCTGCAGGTATAGTACAAACCTGATACGTTTAAAAAAAAAAAAAAGAAAAAAGAAAAAAGAAAAATTCATGAACTCAATCTATAATTGAGTATCATGTGTAACGTAGAGTCTTTAGTTAAGCAAGGATTTGGTGCAAATCAAATCTAACATGGGCGAGTATTCGGTGGAGCAAAGAATTATGCATTTCAATTTCACATTGGTAATCATACAATTCTTCATAAATGTTTTTTTTTTTTTTTAATTTTAAAAAAAGAGTTCAATTGAGATAAAATTGCTTACTTGGACAAAGATGTTGACTTTGATCTCAAATATCTCCAAGTATTCAATGCTTCAAGTGGATAGTTCCGTGGACAAAGCTTGAGTACCTTAAACTAGTAGTAGTAGGGACGGAGTGGAGTAAGCTGTATTTGTAGCATAGCAGTCTAAAGTTCTAGTTACGAGATTCATGCAAATCCAAAGACTATGGGATACACAATAACAAGGGAGTAGGGAACTCCACAGAATTAGAGAACTCTACAGCAGTATTGATACTAGAGAAATTTCAAGGGTATTTTACTCCAAGGAAAATTCTAAACAAGTATCCAAGCCTTGGTGGTATACTCTAGTATAATTAATTTTATTTTTATATTTATATATTTTAGTGGATAAAATAATTTTTTAAGTCATGAAATTAGCTTCAGTCAATATTACGGTTTTGGTCAGGATGTGAATACGACATCAAGTACTCTTATAAACTTCTAACATTCTCAACCCAAAAAATTTCAACTTGAGATCGCAGGCAAATAATGATATCAAAATAATATACTTACTAAAAATATTACACGCAGCTTTGGGCCTGGGTTTTCCAGGGGTATTTTTGTAATTTTATCATCGTGGTTCAAATATAACCAAACGGGTCAAGTATTATCTATTCGACTTATGGATCGATCCGACCTAACAATTTCATGTATAAATATCAAAACAATAGGTTAGATTCATGAATTACTTTCTCAAGTATTCAAGTCCTATTTTTCTCTGTAAGATTTATATTCCTGTCAAAATACTAACTTGAACTGTCAGAGCTTATCTCAATGGACAAAGCCCTGCTCTATTTATTTTCAGGTTATTCGGACGTAGGTACTACGCGTGGTGTACAACCTTACTTTGGATTATACTGCATACGAACTAACCCCATCTCAAGTTTTTGTAGCAACAAAAACTATTACTTTCTGTGACCATCTCTTCTTATTGCAAATTGGTTAACCCGAACCCTTTGTGTTTGAATGCAAGTGACTTTACTGCTGCTTTGTTTTTAAATGTAAGTAACTTCGGTGCAGATTGCGTTTGGGCCTTGCTTGCGACATTAGGGCCATAAAGGTCTCCTCATTTTAAATTGAAATGTACCTCATCTTAATCTTTGTTTCTTTTTTATTGCAGGATATGGATCAACATGAGAAGGAGAGAAGGGCAAAAATAAAAAGTAATTGTTTTAGTTCAACTCATTAGTGATTGGACACGATTTTGGAATGCACTAACACAAGTAATGTTTATTGATTAACAAACTAGTCATCTTGCTTGAAATTGAATTTTCTTGCTTGAAATTGAATTTTGAGGTATAGGATCTTATGTAATGGACTGATGGTATTAATTTTAGTACTCAAATATTTCTTTGTTATCGAATTTTAATAGTAGTAGGTTCATCTTCTACAAAATGGTATAATCTTTTAAAAGAAATAATTTAATATTAATTTTAGTACTCATATATCTTTTTATCGAATTTTAATAATAGTGAGTTTTTTTAAAGAATTTGTGTATTAATATGCTTGATTTTTAGGGCCGTAAAGCGTTATAGTGAAAACACCATTAAAAAAACATCGTAGCATTTGGGACATTTTAATTTTGTTATAAATCTCAGTTGTAGAAACTTCAACATATTTACTTCAATAATTAAAAAGTTTGTCAAATTTTGGAGGATTTTAATTTTATCTAAAAAAAAGTAATTAATACTTTTTTATTCTAAAGGGAAGTAACAATTCCAGATTTACACAATTCTAATTCTTAATAAAATTTTCCCCATCCAAACCAAAAAATTGAAATTCTAAATCAATTTTTTTATGTTAATTTTACACTATTTCCAAACAAAGGAATTCTAATCTTTTGAAATTAGAATTCATAGATTCATAATGCTATAAGATTGTGATTCTAATTTAATTCCAACGCTAAGGAACCAAGCACAACTTTAGTTAAAAATTTACTTTTGAAAAAGCAGCTGTCGAGTATCTTTAATGAAAACAACTTTTAACTTTTCTAAACATGAAAAAAAAAATTTAGCCTTTGTTAACAAATTATATTAAATAATTATTTTTCAATTTCTGAAGCTATAAATTGCAATAAGACGTGGAAGAACAAAGTCCCTAAGTTTACATGTCCAAAATAATAAGTCATTCATTGAACTTTTCAAATAATATAAAACAAAAAAGGGAAATGTATGCATCCAAAAATAAAGTGTATAAATCATTATACATTGAAAAATTTGGGAACAAAAAGACTGTTGATTTACGCAAGATGGAAGAATTGAGAGACCGATTGCAAACTTTGGGACATGGGAGACTCACGGAAGTAGTGAGAAAGGAGATGGATATGGTGCATGGATAGTTGGAGAGGTTACTTGACCAGGAAGACATGAAATGGAAGCAAAGAAGCAAGTCTAATTGGTATAAGGAAAGAGACAGATACACTACCTATTTCATACTAGAGCACCGGAGAGGAGGAAAGCTAGGTACAATTCTGGGACTTAGAAGTAAGGAGGGAGAGTGGTGCAATAATTATCAGGAAATTGAGGAAATCATTACATCATATTTTGGGGAGTTGTATCAATCCTTGGATTCATCCGAGGAGGCTCTGAATGCAGAAATAGATAGGGTCCATTGTTGTGTTTCCCCGGAGATGAATGATACAATGGACTAACATTATTATGCTAAAGAGGTAATCCAAACTTTAGACCAGGTGTATCCATTGAAATCTCTAGACCCAGATGGTATGTCTAGTTTTTTTTTTTTTTTTTTTTTCAAAAATTTTGGCATATAGCAGATACAAATGTTACTAAGATGGTGCTTGAATTCCTTATTAATGGTCATCTTCAGTCCAAATTTAATTTCACTCACATTATTCTCATTCCTAAATATCATCTATTACTCAATTTAGGCCCATAAATTTATGTAGTGTGGTACATAAACTAGCCTCTAAATCTCTTGCTATTCGTATCAGTGGTTTCATGTCTTCAATTGTGTGATTTGGAATTTCAGTCAGCGTTTGTCCCCGGTAGACAAATCACAGATAATGTACTGGTTGTTTATGAAATCCACCACCATTTGAAGTGTTAGGGTAAGGGAAAGGAGGGGCTTATGCAATTAATTTAGACATGAGTAAAACTTATGACTGTGTAGAATGGAAACTCCTTTGTAGAATGCTCAATAAACTTAGGCTTTCAATTCATTGACAATTTACAGATCAAGTTTTTACATGCATTTTGATTGTGTCTTATTCTTTCTTGCTTAATGGTTTAGAATTTGGAGAGGTTTATCGTAGTCATGGGATTAGACAAGAAGACCCTCTTTCACCCTATTTGTTCTTCTTGTGTTGGGATACATTTTCGTGTCTTTTCTAGTAGACCCAAAGATCTGACAGGCTAAAAGGTGTGTTGATTGGAAAAAATGCGCCTTCTGTCTTCACTCTTTCTTTTTGCGGATGATGCACTTCTGTTTGGAGTAGCAAATCTGGAGGAGGCACAAACAATTTTATGGATTTGGTTCATTTGTTCGAGAATGCATCAGGTTAGGTAATAAATTTGGAGAAATTTGCTGTATGTTTCGCCAACCATATGCCACGAGAATTGGATCTATGATTACAAATGTCCTGATGTTCCTAAAGTATGACCTCATGGTAAGTACTTAAGGATGACAATGGGTCGTGTTTGGGTCATTATCATATCGTGTCACGTGAATCCGTTTCTCATTGTGTCATATTAGGTGAGGCTTATTTGTTATCATGTCATGTTTATATCTAATCTCTTCGTCTTCGTATCGTGTTCATGTCTGACTCGTTTATTTCTAACAGAAATATATCTTCCTATTTAACCTTTTAAAAACATGCGATCCTTTTGAATAAAAATTTCAAATTTTAATTCTTTCATAATTTACACAATTACTAATACTAATACCCTTGTTCCGATAGCAATTTAGAATATATTATTAAAATTTTGAAAATTTCTAAATAATACTTAAAATAATTATTAGATGTTTAATTTACAAATATTATATTAAAACCATTATTCACAATCTTAAAGTAAGCCATATTGAATTATAATCAAGGTAACAATTCAGTGAAATATCTTCAGTCAGTAACGTAATGGACTGGTTGAATCAACCCAACCTATTTACTTTCCTGTCATAAATGGGTTGACATAGTAATGACCATACAAAATTTGAGTCGTGTTATAATTTGATAATTTCATGTCGTATTCGTTTCGTATTATCAGGTCGTGTAAAAAATTGCTAGCCTTATAAGTAAGGGTGTTCATGGGTTGGGTTTTCAGGTTGCTAGGTTTTTAAGTTTAGGTTTTCAAGTCAAAAAAATAAAACCCAACCTAACCCAAACTAATATAGCAACCTAAGTAAACTCAATCCAAGTTTTAGTCGAGTAGGTTACTCGAGTTTTTGGGTTAAAAATCCAAATTAATAATTTTTTTTTAAAAAATCTAAGATTGCAAGATTTTCCATAAAAAATATATGTTTAGATAAAAATAAAGTGATTAGGTCAAATTAAAAGAAAAAAAAAACTGTACAATATGATAAATTAGATGTTAATTCAAGAATGAAAAAAAAAAACATAAATTGTATGAAATAATTAGGACAAAATGAAAATAAAAAATATATATAATTAAACATTATTAGGTTATCGAGTTGAGTTAGATTTTAAAAAACAAAACCCAACCTAACGTAATCAAACTCGGGTAATCCGATTCAAATAATCCGAAACCCTATAACCCAACCCATTTAACACCAAATTCATTTGGGTTAGGTTGGGTTTGAGCACCATTACCTATAAGTACTTAGGCTTCTTACAATTGTTGGCAAATCTAAAACTGAAGTATTCAATTCTGTAAAAGAGAGGGTTAGAGACAGGGTTAATGGATGGAAAGAGCAAAAGTTATCTAGCGTGGGTAAGGAGGTTCTTTTGAAGGCAATAATTCAGGCTATTAATAGTTATGACATGTTATGCCATGTCATGCTTTGAATTATCTGAAAGAAATTTAAACAACATCAAATTCATAATGGCTAACTATCTGCGGGGACAGGGAAGGGAAGTCCAAATATTCATTGGGTACAATAGGATAGATTATGTAAGTCTAAAAATAGAGGAGGATTTCACTTTCTCCACTTGATGGCCTTTAACTTAGCGATGCTTGCTAAACAATATTGGAGGAGGATCCTAACACAACAGGAGTCTCTTATGTCGACAATTATGAAGGCTAAATATTTCCTGGATAGGGGAATACTAGAGGCTGACATAAGATATAGGCCATCGTTTACATGACTGGCTTACAAGCTGCTGAGAGTCATTAAAATGGGGGATAGGTTAAGAGTTGGTTGTGGAAGCAATATCAAGATTGGCATAGTCCATGGATCCCTAGACCATCAACCGTCAGAGTATGTTCTCCAAAAATTCTTCCATCTAATGCAACTGTAGCAATTCAGTCAATGGAATGGTTAGTTGATTGACAACATTTTTTGGGATTTTGATCTGCAGATGTGGTTAAATCAATTATGCTAGGCAGGGTTAATGAAGAATAAGATAGGTGGATGTGGCATGAAACCAATAATGGGTGCTCTTCAGTGCGTAGTGCTTATTCCATGGTCTTGGAGTCCGATCTTTGTAAGAGTGCATACAGACATAATGCTTCGTCTTCCGAAGATCATTGCAAGTGCTGGAACAAAGTTTGGAAATTGAAAATTCCAAATAAAATCAAGCATCATCTTTGGAGACTAGCAACCAATGCTTTGCCAACACTGAGTAATCTTCAACGTAGGAGAGTGATGACAGATATAACATGTCCTGTTTGTGGAGTGGGGGATGAGGTTCAGAATCACGTGATGTTTGATTGTGTTGTGGCTGTTCAATCTTAGGCTTTATGCTTTATGTTGAGTCAGGTTAGGAGTTCAACCAGACATGTGCGGCTGCTTGGGTCAATTCTGAGCTACTACATCTGCTTTAGGAAAAGGTTTTATAAATCTCTACCATGCAGAGAATTATTGAGCCTTCAATCAACGATTGACTTGAGAAGTTGGGGTTTGGATAGGTCACATTTGAAGAGGACTCTATTCAAGTGATTAAGCACATATAGGAGGCTGGGGAGGATTTATCTTAGTTTTGCTTGTTAGTTAAGGAACTTAGGAGTAGTTTAAAATCTTTTAAAGGGAGTGAGGTCAATTGGGTATGAAGGGTTGGGAATGGGGTTGCTTACATGGTTTAAAGTCACGGTGATGGTGACGGTGACGGTGATGGTGATGGTGATGGTGATGGTGATGGTGACGGTGACGGTGACGGTTTCGTATCGTTCCACCAATCATTAACTACCAATCACGTATCGGTTGATATACCAATTTTGCTATTAAAAAATTATTGAAAAAATACAAAAAAATATTTTCCTTTTGACATGATAATACAAAAAATACTTACCTTTTGACAAATAAGAATTGTTTCACCTATTTATTGTAATTTGATCTAATTTATAATTAGTACTTTAATAAATGCATGGGCAATTTAGTGTAACTTGGTGTAATTTATAATGAATTATTATTATTTTTTTACTTTTAACCTTCTATAACTTCCCTTAACTAACCACTACAAATAACTTAAACTCCCAACCTCCATTTAAATAACTATTATCTTTTAGTTTTATTTTATTTATTAACTTTTTTCTAAAATTGCATGCATGTAGGGTGTGTCTTTAACCCTAGTTTAGAATAATTTATACTAATTTGTTTGGGTCATATTCAATCAAAACGTCTTTGGTAATAAAGTATTCGAAGTAGTAATATAATGTGGAGATATACGTATATTTTCATATTTCATGAATATAATAGTTTATTTTGTCACGAGTATAATAGTTTATTTTGTTAGCAAGTACGCTATAGGTGAAAAATTCAAGCCTTTGATTTATAGAAAAAATGGACCTAAAAATAAAAAGTTTTCCAGGCTTGATTTACTTTTGTCTAGGTTCACATAGGTTTCCAACAAAAACACCTCTTCCCAATTCCTTCTCAATTTTCACCGCTCAACTTTCTATTCACCGCTCGACTTCTGCTCCCCAGTCCCAAGTCCCAACTGAAGTCCTCAATACTGGAGTCTCCCTTTTCCTTGGATCTTCTTATCTCTTAGTTTTTTTTGCCCCCAAACTCTCTCTTGAAGCCTCATAACTCTTTGAATAATGTATTTTGGAGTAGAATTGATCGTGTTGGAAGGCTAATTATCTTGGAGTTTGAAAGCAAGTTTGCTGGAAGATGGATTCGTCTGTCATCAGAAAGCAAGTTTTCAGATTTGACTGAGTCGCTTGAGTCAATTCAGAGTGACTCGGACGATTCTCTCTGATTTATTGACTCCTTGAGTCAAATCACTTGCTTATGATTTAGCTAAGTATGCATGTACTGTTTCTTTAGAGTATCGAATTTGGAGGATTAGTCATCCATCATTTGTACTGGACTCTTTGGCTTAGATATTGTTAATTTTAAGTTGAATGAAATTGCTTGTTTCTTCAAAAAAAAAAAAAGAAAAAAGACACCATTCATCTGAAAAATTTCTCTAAAATCACACATCTTCTCAACGCTCGTTGTAAAACTTCCAGATACTATATAGTAAAATTTTTAGATTAATTCTTCGCATCGTAATGCTCAACTTCAATATACGCTAAACACTTACTTTGGCCTGGGTTCAACCTAGGCTATCGAGAATTTTTGGAATAGTTCCATTTTGGATAAATCCCTACAGAAAAAAACCTTTAACATAATAAAAGACTACTCGATATTTTATTATTATTATTTTTACATAATTCTCACAATTCTTCCTTTATGATATTTATCCTAAGCAGGGAAGAGATACTTCACTAAACAAAATACAACCATGAACATAAAGACTAATATGAGAAAGTTTAATTAGCTAAATTACATCTTCAGCTATATTACTTCAATTTTTTGATGTACAAAACTCCTTCAATTTTTTCCGACAGCACCTAAACTCACTAGTAGTCCAATTTTAGATGCTTTCCGTGGGTACTCCGATGCTAGAACCTAGGGCAAATTGTTCAAAAATAATTTAAGAATTAGATTCACCAATAAAAGATTAAAAAATTATACAAATCATGTATCATATCTAAATTTGTTTGAAGTTTTGAATAAAATCTCAATAAAATTTTATTGATTTTATTATTGCTCTAATTTTTACAATTATTTATAAATGAATTTCTTAATATTCCACATTTGATTCGAGCATGAAATTCTTTGTAAGAGACAAATCTATTTTCATCTATTTCAGTATGTGAAATACAAATGTAACAAAATATGTACGTGAGATGCAAATGTAGAAGTTTTCTATAAGAAATTTAGTAAAACTAAAGATCTTGCATATATGCACATGCACTCTAGATCAAACCCATAAAATATATTTAATTGACTGGGCTAGCAAACATACTCTGGAGATATATAATAAACTAGATGAAAAATAATTCCTTGAGAATATGGTAGATAATGTAATAATTGAGAATATAAGAAGTTAAGAGGTATAGGTTGTACAAAAAGTAGAAAAGCAAAGGATATCATGTCAAAAGAAATTTAATTGGGTTGTTATGCAGGGGAAAAGTAAAAATAATTAACCTTATCATGAAAATATATTGTAATATATTTTTATGCTTTGACAAATTGATTACAATATTTTAAATCCCATATATCAACCGGAGATTAGATAAATGATCTTTAAACTAAATTAGTTGAATCTCAATGTTCGGAAGAACACATATTTTGGTAATATTACTTAATATGTACTGAACATTATAGTTGCATAGTCGGTCACGCATATTCAAAAATTTATGATCTCATTAATTATGGTAATACTAGAGGTTTTTTTGTTAGATTTATTTGGAATTTCTCATAGTTGATTTTTAATTAAGTATTGTTCATGTATAATAAAGTAGTAATAAAATTGTTAATTTACTTTTTTTCTTTATAAAAAAATTGGATTAGTCATATAACTGGTTCAAGTGAAACTTTTTACCTTGAGGGTCTCAAGTATGTCAATGGAATATAATAATTTTATTTTTGATGTAGCTTGGGAGGGAAGAGGTGCTAGAATGCAACAGAGTTAAGAAAGATGCATATAGAAGTTCAAAAATTTTGTGACTTCTATTTCCAGAAGTTGTCCAATTAAAATCACAAGAACATGCTGCCTAAGTTGACTAGAAACTTCTTGTATTGTCAGCCTCAACTGTGGATTGGGATTTATACATGACAATGCAAGCTTTGCGACCAACACAACTTTTCCGGCCTCTTTCTTACTTGGACATGAAAGTCAGGGATCCACAATATCTTTCAATAACATATCGAAATTTGTTGATGCAAATAATGATGATGATAATGCCATCAACATTGATGAAATGAAATCTCTTGGATGCTTTCTCATGATCACTTCCTAAGCTAGCACTCCAAAACTATTAACATCGCATTTTTTGTTCATTTCCGTTGTATAAGCAAGCTCTACAATTTAAAATAAACACCATCACTCATATATTATTGATAGTGATGGATGACTTACGTAAATTATAGTGAAAAGTGTTTCGCTTAAAGTTTGTATAAAAAAATCTTAAAAACTAAAGACAAATGAAAGTCAAAATAAGCGAACAAATTGACCAAATAACAAGTGAAGTTACACTAAAATACATACCTGGAGCAATATATCCATAAATTCCAGCAAATGAAGTCCAATTAGATGAATCAGGATTCAAGAGACTTGCAGTGTCAAAGTCAGAAATATGAACTTGATGATCAGGATCTAACAAAATATGTTTGCTCGATATATCTTGGTGAATTATAATTAGTAAACAACCATGATGAATATAAAATAATGCATTTGCGACATCTTTAACAATGTTTACTCTCTTGATTCATTCAAACTTTACTACTATTTCATCATTGCTCAGTGCATGCATTAGGCTTCCTCCTTCTAGAAATTCATAAACCAAGAATGTGTGATGTATGTGTGAACAAAATCCGCAGAGCTTCACAATGTTATGGATGCCGTATGCTTGTCAATGCCTGAATTTCATTGGCAAAATCTTTTTGATTATTCATTACTGCACTATTTGTTGCATGAAGTTTCTAGACAGCAATAATTTGACCATTTGGTAACACAGCTCTTAAAACACTTCCGTCTACCACACTAATGCAATACTTGGGGTCAAAATTTTCTGTTGCATCAATGATGTTTTCTTATATAATTTTTCCATCAAAACTCCAAATAGTGAACAAATTTCTAGTCAATTCCTTTGGCTTATTTTTCACTTGTCTTGTAAATTATGAGCACTAATAAAAATAACCACAAGCACAATCAAAAGAAACATTGTTCCTAGTATTGGAAGGACAATACGGATAATGAATCTTTTGCTTGTCACCGTATGACTTTTCTTACCTCCAATTGGTAGAGTTCAAGGCTTCAAGCTAACGATGTTCCACATAAACCTTAATTGTCTTTTAGGGCACCAAATCGAGCATTTTGGAATGCTGAGATTTTGGGAAGAGGACTTCCTAATAGATTGGAGGATACATCAACATAATTCAAACTCATGCAATGGTCAAAACTTGAGGGAATGGACTCCGATATCCTATTATGTGAAAGATTCATCATCTCAATGCTTTTCAAATCACCTAACTCAGTTGGAATTTCACATGTCAACATATTTTGGCTAAGATCAAGAGTTCCAAGAGAATGCATATTGCCTATAAAAGAAGGAATGCATCCATTGAGTGCATTTATGCTCAAGTTTAAGTCGAATAATTGTGTGCAATTGCCAATTTTCTCAGGAATTGATCCTCTTAGATTATTTGCAGAAAAATTGAGATTTAACATTTGGACATCTTACCAATTCTATTGGTATATCTCCCGAAAGTTTGTTGTCATCTAACTTAAGTTCAAGAATGAGGTGAACTTCCCTAAACCTTTGGGAATCCTTCCATGTAATTGATTTGAAGAGAGATAGAGCTTTTATAATTTAGATGCCTTACCAAGCCGAGGTGGTATAAGAGATATTTCCACAAAGGTTATTGTTGGAGATTTTCAAGCAAGTTAAATTTAGAAAAATTTCCCACTGCCAAAAACAACTCGCCACAAAAAAAAAAAAAAAAATTACTTAAATCAATATACTAAAAATGTGGATACATGCCAAAATCATTAGATATGTCTCTAGATAGATGGTTTCTTTGGACCCTAACATTTTGTAGACTGGAACTATTTTTCAAACTTCTTAGAATAGTACGCTCAAAATTGTTATCAAAAATTGAGAACCATGTTAACGACCTACCATTGCAAATATTTTGTGGTAAATTACCAGTAAGATAGTTTTCTGATATTTGTAGATATTGTAGATGGGTGATATTATTTAATTCAATCACAAGGATGCCACTAAGTTGGTTTGTGAAGAGTCTCGGATCAACTAGCGACTTCAACTTTCCTAACTCCAGTGGAATAGCCCCAGATAATTTGTTTTGATTAAGCATTAACCGTCTCAAACTTGTTGAGTTTTCTATCGAGGAAGGAATACGTCCTATAAGATTATTTTTATTAACGTATAAGGAACTTCCTCAAATTTCTAATCGACAGAGGAATTTGATTAGTGAGATAGTTATTTGATAGTTCCAGATTCTCAGGAGATGTGATTTTCTCAATTTCTTCTGTGATGTGTCCCAAAAAATAATTATTGTAAAGATATAAGGTGGTAAAGTTTCCCAAATTCCTAATTGATCGAGCAATCTAATTAGTGAATAGTGAGATAGTTATCTGATAGATTCAGATTCTCAAGAAATGTGAGCTTCCAAATTTCTTTTGGAGTAGGTCTTGAAAGATAATTATTGTCAAGATACAAGGTAGTTAAATTTTCCAAATTTCCAATTGATTAAGGAATATAATTGATGAGATTGTTATCTAATAGTTGTAGATCCTCAACAGATGCGAGCTTTCCAATTTCTTTTGGAATGGGCCTAGAAAAATTATTACAGAAAAGACATAAGGTAGCCAAGTTATCCAAATTCCCAATCGGATTGAGGAATCTGACTTGTGAATTGATTATGTGATAGTTGCAAATTCTTGACAGACGTGAGCTTCCCAATTTCTTTAGGAATTGGACCAGATAGTCGATTTCTATGCAAATATAGTATTTTTAGTTTTGTCAAATTTCCAATTGACAATGGAATCCATCCAAAAAGTTTGTTCTCTAATAAGTAACAATTTATTAGGCTGTTAAGATTTCCAATAGAAGTGGGGATTGATCCAATGAACTCATTTTCTGCCAAAAAGAGTTCGACAAGATAACTTAAAAGCCCAATTTCTTGTGGGATAGAGCCATGAAAAGAGTTACTAAAAAGGATTAAGGGTCCGTTTGATTTACGGGATGACTTGGGATTCGATAAGTAATCCTATATTATCATATGTTTGCTTTGATTTTAAATATGGGATTATCATCCCATTTAACTAACTTTATCTCCCTTCCCTGGACTATTTGGGGTATTGCACATTCTATAGGGGTCTTTGGTATTAATAATCCTAAGGCTATACCAAGCTAGATAAAACGTGAAATGCCTAAACTACCATTTAAATTAATATTTTCTTGCGATAGTTAATTCTTTTTACTTAAAGAAACTATCATTATATCATTTTTCTTTTAGGTGAAAATAAATATTTTATTACATGATGCATACTTGTTCATTTATTTTATTATTTTTATTTTATGAAGTAGCATCATTTATTTTTATTTTATTTTATTTAAATATTTTTTTATAACACATATTATTTCAAGTGTAGTAAAATACTATTAACTAAATGAAAAAAATCTGGTTTTATCAAAATGTTATATTCTTTCTAATTTGTGAATGTAAATACTAGTAACTTTTCAAGATTAATTCAACATAGTACTACTATTATAAATCTTATCTTTCTTTACTAATTTATATATGTATTGCAATAGTTTTATTAGTTTATTTATTTTTAAATATGACATTGTATTGTTGAAAAACTATTTTACGTGTGAAAATTTTAAAGCAATTAAGAATAGTGGCGTAATAGTAAGAAATATTTCAATATCTACAGTTCTCCTCTATCTATCATTTTCAATAAAAATAATAAAATGATATTATTAACAAAATATCCTGTCAATATATTAAACAAACGAAACACGTGATTATAATCTAAGAATGACATATTCTAGGACTATCATCCAGAGAAGAGTTATCCGAATATAATTTATCTATGAACCACATGGACCTAAGCATCTAAGAGTATCAATTTATTAATATCATTCTACCTCATGATCATAATGAACATATTGAATTTTTTGAAACATTCACGAGATGAATCGTTTGAACTTTGAAAGGTTTAAGTTCTGATTCCATGTGGTAAAGGGTTGGGTGCAGATGATTTAAAACATGGAGGATTAATCAAGCAAATTAATATGGTTGTGTTAGAAGTCCATAATTTTCATGTGAAATCACAAACAAGAATTCCAACGGAATGGATTAATGAAACCCTATTATATTAATTAAATGTTGTGATAGTTGTTTTCTGATTATAATTTGTGATAATAGATTGGATGTACATAGAGGAGAAATGGATTAGCCACCATCTACTTAAGGTTTCTTCAATTTCTTAGGAGGTGTTTGGTTTATGGGTATGAGGGGTAGGAATAGAATCAAGATTAATGTTACTCGTTATTTAGCTAATAATTATGGGAATCATTATATGAGAATGAAAGTGTTAAAAAATGGTCACTTTCATTTCTCACTTGTAACTTGGGTTTCAAATTAATTAACTTATGTGTATGATGAAAATCATTCCTTGTTCAAAACCAAACAAATAAGGAAAAAGAATATAAATTCATACTGATAGAGGATTTTATGATTCCCATTCGATTTTGATTTGTGAATGCAATCAAACATCTCTTTACTTCTACGTCATCTATCTCCAAGTTCCCGACTGTGTGGATGGCGTGTACTAGCCTTGTGGTGTTAGTGGGAGGGAAGCAAAATTTAAAGGAAAAATACAAATGATTTATACATTCAATTTTTTTGATGCACAAACTTTTCTTTGTTGTTCTTTATTAGATAAAAACACTAAAATTAATACCCTAAATTGCTATAATGTTTTCAACTTTTTGTGAAAAATTATTAGTTGATTTTTAAAAATGAAAAAAGTACTTTTGAAAAAGAAGGTACGGTGTTTCTTTTAAAAACAACATTTAACTTTTGTAAACATTGTTTAAAAAAAATATTTTTTCAAATTTTATCACCAAATTCTTTTTAAAAAGTTATTTTCAATTTCAGAAAAGGTGTAAATTTCAATAAGATGTTGAAAACAAACCCTAAATCCATAAGTTTACATGTCAAAAATAACAAGTAATTTTTTAGTCTTTTCAAATAATATAAAAAAAAGCGGGATTGTACATGATAAGGTCATAATGGTACTATATTTTATGTGTCAATTACCACGTTTTTATGTGTTGTAATCAAGATTTGAATTATTATTGAGCTTAATTTGGTTATTCTCAGTTTTTGTAGGATTATAGTGAAAAAGAGTTGATGCCAAAAGGTTGCAAAACGATGAAAGGAAATGCTAAGAACGGAACATGCACTTATACATGTATCATTCCAGATAAGATTTGGTATTTCAAGCATAACTCTTGATAATATGTTCCACATATGAGGTGATTTAAAAATAATTGGAAAGATAAGACGTAGAGCTGAAACTTTCATGTTTTGAGTTTTCCCAAATAATGCAAGCATCAAGGTGAAAATCGAAGCCAAAGGTGGAGCACAATTGAGGAAGTCAGTGCACATGCGCTGGAACTGGCCTGCGCATGTGCGCTGATTCCAGAAGCTTAAATGCCAGAGATAGCTCGCTTGTACATGGGCACTAGGATCTCTGCACATGTGCATGGATGACAGAATCATCTGGAACTTACTGCCTTGCGCGCACATGTGAGCAAAGGAGCCTGCGCATGTGCGCAGAGGCCAGTAGCAGAAACGTATTTTTGAATCTTTTGAGGGATTTTTTCTGCCGGTTGGACTCAGAGCTCCTCTGCTCACGTTCTTATCAGTAAAGGCATTATTTGTAACCCTAAATACTCATTATAAATACCCCAAGTTGGGTGAGAAAAAGCGATCGAAACTTTTATTTTCTTGTTGGCTAGGGTTTTAGCAGAAAATGTTCCTCTATATTCTTTCGTGGCACTTTGTGCCTAAACTCTTTTCTTGGTAGAGGGAATTGAAGCCATGGTCAATTCTACAAAGTTGTGAGACTTCTTGTGCTTGAAATTACAAGCACTTTTATCTAAGTATTGATTATTTTTCTACGATTAAATTTATGATTGTTCTTTTTAGCAGTTATTATTTCCTTACTATCTACTAAGTTATTAGAATTAATCTACCGCTAGATTGTTTTAACCGCGTGTGCTTAATTCAATCTATGAAGCAACTAAGTTTGATAATTACTGGAATTGTGTTATTGAATTTAGGGAAATTAATCATTTAATTAGCATAACCGCGTGTGTTTATGTTTAATTATTCTAATTGTTCTTGTTGATTTTAATGCTTCTATTAATTAATCTTTGGCGCAGACAGTGTGTCTGGGTTAAATTAATAGTTAGGGTTAATTGGATCGCGTGTTAAAAATTAACCAACTTTAGAAAGAAATAAGAATCAACTTTGAATTGGTATCCATTCAGGTTAGTTCTTCAATTAGTGCTTGATATAATTTGAATTATCTTGTGTATCAATGATCGACTAGTGAAATTGTTATGGTGGATATGACCAAAACCAAGATCTGTCTTAATTGAATTTTCTTTAGATATTTTCTTGTTTTAGTTTTAGTTAAAAAGCATTGCAAAACCCCCTTGTTCCATTAGCACCAAAATAACCCTCGTTCTCTGTGGGACGAACTAGACTCACTAAGAGACTATAATAGAGTTGTTAATTTTGGGTGTTTACTTACCCAAAATTGCAACTAGACCGAAGCACATTATTTGCACACCAAAATTCTGGCGCCGTTGCCGGGGACATCCGAATTGTTTTTGTGCTATTTATTTTAGTTTTTCTTTTCTTTCTTTTTATTATTTACCACTAATTGTGTAATGCCTGTGACCCGGTCTGCTGGACAAGTTGAATTCCAATTTGATCCGAAAATTCAGAGAACTTTATGCAGATTGGGAAAAGAGATACGAGAACCGCAAATAGGGGAAGAAAGTTTGTTTAATTATATTTTTACAGGTGAACAAGAATAGGAAGAACAACAGGAAGAGACTAGCATGGCGCAACGGATTTTGAGAGAATTAGCGCCGCCCACTTTGAACCACCAACCCTTATGCATTACTTATCTAGATTTAGATGCTAATGTTACATTTGAATTGAAATCTAGACTAATTCATTTATTACCTTCTTTTCATGGATTGCCAGGTGAAGACCCAAACAAGCATCTTAAGGAGTTCCATGTGGTTTGCACAAGTATGAGACCCATCGGGGTGTCAGAGGAGCATATCATGTTAAAAGCATTTCCGTTCTCACTCAAGAATGAGGCGAAGGATTGGTTGTTCGATTTGCCTTCGGGTAGTATCACAACTTGGGAGCAAATGAATAGACTATAACATTATAGCAATTCTTGGCTAAGTACTTTCCAGCTTCTCGAACTGCAAATATTCGCAAGGAAATTTGTGGAATAAGGTAGTTCAATGAAGAATCTTTGTACGAGTATTGGGAACGCTTGAAGAAACTGTGTACAACCTGTCCGCACCATCAGATAAGTGACTCCTTACTAATCTAATATTTTTATAAAGGGTTGATGCCTAAAGAAAGGAACATGGTTGATGCCGCAAGTGGAGGGGCGTTAGACAACTGGACCATCGATGCTGCGCGTGAGCTTATATCAAATATGGCCACTCACTCTCAGAAGTTTGGGACACGACGCAATCAATCTATCAAGCATGTAAATGAGGTAAATTTTTCGTCATTAGAACAAAAAATGGCTAGTTTAACTTCTTTTGTTCGACAGTTGGTTTCAGGTACTGCACCGCCTGCACAACTATGTGGCATTTGCTCAAATGAGGGACACTCAACAGATATGTGTCCCATATTACAAGAGGAAGGTCAAGAGCAAGTAAACGCAGTTGCCAGAGGATTCTCAGGGCAGCGACGACAAAGTTATGATCCTTACTCGAACAATTACAATCCTGGATGGAGGGATCATCCTAATTTGCGATATGGGAACCAAGCCCAAAATCTGCCTCAACAAAATCGGCAGAACTTCCAACCATATGGGCCGCCATTCGCTCAGAGACAACAAGAAAATTTGAATAATCAATCTGGTAAGTCTATAGAGGAACGGCTGAGCATTTTAACCGATAATACTATTCAATTTCAGCAGGACACCAAAGCCAGTATTCAGCAGTTGCAGCAGTAGATGGGACAAATGGCTACAACAATTAGCCGGTTCGAAGCGCAGAGCTCTGGAAAGTTGCCTTCTCAAACAGTCATTAACACTAAGGAGAATGCAAGTGCTATTATGTTAAGAAGCGGCAAGGAGGTTGAAGTGCCATCCAAATTAGATCCTGAACATAACAAGGTTAAGGAGAGGGAAAGTGAAGTGGAGAAAGAAAGTTATCCGGTTCAAAAAGAAGAAGAACCATTCCAAATTTGGTGAGTCAAATCAATGGCCAAAATACACACCTGAACCACCATTTCCTGATACATTTAAGGAATTCACGAAGGAGGATCCCAATAGAGACTTGTATGAAACTTTTCGCAAATGTAAGGTAAATATTCCATTGTTAGATGTCATTAAACAAATTCCTGGCTATGCTAAATTTTTGAAAGAGTTATGTTCACACAAAAAGAAGCAAAAACAAAAGAAGGGTGAGAAGATATTGTTGGGTATATGTATTAGCCATGCTTACACAACAGAATCTTCTAATGAAATGTAAAGATCCAGGTATATGTACCATTCCGTGTACAATAAACAATAATAGAATTAAGGAGGCCATGTTGGATTTAGGAGCTTCTATAAATGTTATGCCTTATTCAGTTTGAAAATCCTTGCACCTCGGGCCTTTACTTGAAACTCGTGTTGTTATCCAGTTAGCAATAGATCAGTGGCTTATCCTAAGGGTAAAGTTGAGGATGTTTTAGTCCAAGTCAATGCAATTAATTTTTTCAGCTGATTTTTATGTACTTGACATAGAGAACAATGATGAGTCTTCATCTATTTTGTTAGGAAGACCATTTTTGAAAACATCCAAAACTAAAATAGATGTGGATACATGAATTTTGACGATAGAATTTGATGGAAAAATTTCAACATAATATTTATACAGCCATGAAGTATCCAGCTGAGGACATTTCAATTTACTTTGTAAGATGTTATTGACTCAATAGTACATGAAGTTTTTGAAGATGAGTGTGACGGAATTGGGGATGAGCAAGCAGGAAGAGAGGCTGAACAGCCACAATTTAGTAAGTTGTCTTATGACACTTCTAGATGAATTTTAATGACAGTAGTTTTTTTCGGTCATGCAGGTGGTTCTCACAGAATTGAAGCCTCTCCCAAGTCACCTCAAATATATGTTTTTAGACGAGGAGAAAACTCATCCGGTTATAATCATTAATGACTTAACCATTGACCAAGAAGAACGGCTGCTAAAAGTCCTAAGAGAGGGAGCATAAAACAGCGATTGGCTGGACCATTGCAGATATAAAGGGAATTAGCCGATCAACATGCATGCACCGGATACTACTTGAAGATGGAGCTAAGCCTACCCGTCAACCACAAAGGAGGCTAAACCTGACGCTAACGGAAGTGGTTAAAACGGAAATACTCAAACTTCTTTAAGTAGGGATAATTTACCCAATTTCAGATAGCAAATGGGTAAGTCCGGTGCAATTAGTCCCTAAGAAGACGGGGATTACTGTGATGAAGAATCAAGAAAATGAATTGGTTCCCACCCGTATTCAAAATGGGTGGCGGGTTTGTATAGATTACCAAAAGCTTAATTCCCTTACTCGCAAATATCACTTTCCTTTGGCTTTTATTGATCAAATGCTTGAAAGGTTAGCTGGTCATTCTTACTATTGTTTTCTTGATGGCTACTCAAGTTATTTCCAAATCGCTATTGCCCCCGAAGACCAGGAGAAGACAACATTTACCTGCACATTTGGGACATTTGCCTATTGTCGTATGCCATTTGGGTTGTGTAATGCTCCTGCTACTTTTCAGAGGTGTATGTTTAGCATATTTTCTGATTTTTTAGAACATTTAATTGAGGTATTTATGGATGATTTCATAGTTTCTGGAGATTCATTTGACCAATGTTTGCATAATCTCACCTTAATATTACAAAGGTGCATTGAAACTAACCTTGTTCTAAATTCTGAAAAATGTCATTTCATGGTTAAACAAGGTATAGTGTTAGGTCATGTGGTGTCATCTAAGGGGATTGAGGTCGATAAAGCTAAAATTGACATAATCCAATCTTTACCCTACCCCACTAGGGTGCGAGAAGTTCGTGCTTTTCTTGGCCATGCAAGATTTTACCGACGGTTCATTAAGGACTTCTCAAAAGTATCAGCATCCTTATGTAGATTATTACAAAAAGATGCCAAATTTGAATTTGGCGATAGATTGTGTCTTCGGCACATGATAAATTGAAACAACTCCTCGTATCTCGAATATCACACCTATCATCCAACCACCCAATTGGAGCCTGCCATTCGAGATAATGTGCGATGCAAGTGACGTTGCAGTGGGTGCAGTTTTGGGACAGCGCATTGGGAGAGCACCTCATACGATTTACTACGCTTCCATAACCTTAAATGATGCACAGAGAAATTATACTACCACTGAAAAGGAGCTTTTAGCTATTGTTTTTGCTTTAGAGAAATTTCATTCTTATCTAATTGGTACTAAAGTGATTGTATATTCCATCATGCAGCATTACGTTATTTGTTGACGAAAAAGGAATCAAAACCAAGGTTGATAAGATGGATTCTCCTCTTGAGTGAATTCAATTTAGAAATCAGAGACAAAAGTGGTATGGAAAATAAAGTGGCAGACCATTTAAGTCGACTGCCACATGTCCAGGATGAACTAGGGATACAAGAAAAGTTTCCGGATGAACAGTTATGCTCAGTAAAGGTGGTGTTACCTTGGTATGCAAATAGAAATTTCTTGGTTACTCACAAATTGTCGTAAGGTTTGTCTAGGGCAACACGGGAGAAAATCAAAAGTGATGCCAAATATTTTGTATAGGATGAGCCTTATTTATGGAAACATTGCGCTGATCAAGTAATCAGGAGGTGTGTCAATGATGATGAGATTAATTCAATCTTAGCATTTTGCTATACTTATGCTTGTGGAGGACATTTTGGAGTCAAAAGAACAGCAATGAAGGTATTATAGTGTGGTTTTTATTGGCCCCACATATTTCGTGACTCGTACCTATTTTGCCATTCATGTGATAACTTCCAAAGGACAGGTAACATTTCCCGAAAGAATGAAATGCCTCAAAACCCGATACAATTATGCGAAATATTTGATGTTTGGGGCGTTGATTTTATGGGACCTTTTCCTATTTCATTTGGTTATTCATATATCTTTTTGGCTGTTGAATATGTGCCAAAATGGGTGGAAGCTAAAGCCACTCGTATTAATGATTCCAAGATTGTTTCAGATTTTACTTTAAGAGCTATATCTTTTCTAGATTTGGGATTCTGCGAGCTATAATCAGCGATAGAGGTACTCATTTTTGTAATCGGACAGTGGAAACTTTATTGAAGAAGTACCATGTCACACACAAGATTTCCATCGCTTATCACCCACAAACTAATGGACAAGTCGAGGTATCTAACAGAGAAATCAAATATATTCTCCAAAAAATAGTAAACTCTAGTCGTAGGGATTGGAGTTTACGGTTGGATGACGCATTGTGGGCATATCGCACTGCTTATAAGATATGCTCTATAGGGATGTCTCCATTTCGGCTAATATTTGGTAAAGCATGTCACCTCCCCGTAGAATTAGAGCATAAAGCTTATTGGACAATTAAAAGTTTCAATATGGGATTGGATGCTGGTAGAGAACATAGGAAATTACAACTGCAAGAGTTGGAGGAAATCCGCAACGACGCTTATGAGAATACACACATATATAAGGCAAAGGCAATGGCTTTCCATGATCATAAGGAACAAGGGATTTCCATGTCGGGAAAAGAGTCCTTCTTTATCAAACCCGTCTTCGTCTATTTTCAGGTAAGTTGAGATCACGTTGGATTGGTCCGTATTTAATAACTAATGTATTTTCCCATGGTGCAGTTGCAATTCAGAGTCTACAAACATCCAAGGTGTTTACAGTTAATGGACATCGCCTCAAACCCTATTATGAAAGGGTTGCGTCAGGAAATGTGTGCGAAGAGAATTTGGAAGAACCGCATTTTGATTAAGTGGCGAGCATCAAGTCAAGCCAACAATGCGGTTCATTTCAATTTTATTCTGTTATTTAATTTTTGCAACTTATTTATTTTTACTTATTTTCATTTTAAGGATTCAGATTTTTAGTTTTGTTATTAATCGGGAAATCAATTGCATATAGAGGCCTAAAGGATAAAAGAGATCTTTGATGGGTTTATGTTTTATAAGGATCTTATTAAAAAAAAAGAAAGTGATTTCTATTCTGCCTCGCGCGCACATGCATTATATCTTAAGTCTTAGTTTTAGACAATATTTTGGTTGAATTTTCATGTGTAATCTAAGACTTATGATTTGGGAGAATGGCCTTTATGTAAGTGTGGGGTATTCTTTGTTTGGGAGTTATGATGCTTGTTTATGTTCTATAAGAATGGAAAGAGCAGCCAAGAAAACAGCCACAGGCAAGGGTACCGGAGAATCTTTATCATCTGGGGCTACACAATCAAGGGTTGGTGGCGGTTTGCATTTCTTAACGGCGGCTGCCAAACAAAATATGATGAGGATATTTCTAAGCGGGCGGTAATAAAGGAAAGAGCATCCAAGTTCTGTTGGCAGGAGTGCCGAAAATAAAGACAACTATTCGCAATCGTGGATGAGAGCGTCTCACTTCAACTCCCGTAGATGCCATTCTTCCGATGGTGCGTGAGTTCTATTCCAACTTTGGTCCTTATACCTCCACCAGTGTCTATGTACGGGGAAAGGAAGTGGATATCTCTGCCGCCGAAATCAATAGAATTTGTTGAAGGTCAATCGTGTTCGTAACGATGAATGGCCTAATTCCCGCAATGCCAATGTAGAGCTTCAGCAGATTTCCAGTGTTCTTTGTGACGGGGAGTGGATTGGACCCTTACGGCGGATGGCAGGGCGGCTCAGCATTTCCACGCGAATAAACTTAAGCCAGCATGGTTTGTTTGGTTTAAATTCATTTGTGGCCGCCTTCTACCGGTAAACCATCTTACCCATGTCACTATGGAACGGGCTAAATTGTTATATTGCATTGCTACTGGGAAAGCCATTGATGTGGGTCAGCTCATATATCAACAAATTTGCTACTTTGCTACTAGTAGGCAACCAGGATTGTGGTTTCCTCATCTGATCATGACACTATGCTTGGAAAGTGGGTGCCGGTTAAGCCTTGTGAAGAAAAATTGAGGCCAGGCCAAATGATTGCCATGGAAGGTCTTCGGGCTCCGGTTAAACGTACTAGAGCCCAAGCTTCTACATCACAAGTGGAGGAAGCCGATGATTTGGAATGACGAGCCAGTACCTGCTCTTCCACAGGTTCAGGAGGACCTTCGACATCAGATCTTGGCTGAACAACATCGGATGAGCCGCCGTTTTGATTCCTTTATGCACTATCAGTTTATGGCAACAGACAATGGAGGCTCGTCAGATGGCCAGAGAGCGGGGCGAGGACCCTTCAACATTCCCGCCCTTTCCACCTTTTCCGCAGGATTTGGGGCCCCATGCTCCTTGAGTTCTTATGCCTTATCTGTTGGGCATTCTTCATTGCAAATTATTTGAATTTTATTTCCTAGTCAATTTGCTTAGTTATTTTATTAGACATTTATTTTCATTGCTTAGGTTTTATTTAGTTAACTGACTTTTCATTAGGTTTCTTTTCATTATTCTGGTTCTGTATTCCCTTAAGGGAGTAAATCTCTTGATTGTTGTAGGATTATCTTCTTCCATATTCTTGTTTTTCTTATTCTCTCAAGGGAATTATTTCTTTGTTTTGTTTTGTTTTGTTTAGTGTTATCCAACTTAAATTTCCTTCGCAACAAGGGGTTAATTATAGCGGATACTGCTACAAACGTGACTTAAATCCAGAGAAGCTTTTCTTTTTCCCACTCTATGCTTTTATTTTGGCATTGAGGACAATGCTTATTTTTAAGTGTGGGGTGGAAGTTATTGGATTTTTAAGTGTTTGGTATATTTTACTCGATTTTGCTACAATATATTTCAACTTTTTTGTTGATCTGAGATCTTGTCAAAATTTTTGAAAATTTTGTGAATTAATTGACCATTTTTTTGACAAATTTCAAGAAATTTTTTCTTAACGTATTTTCTCCATTTTTCTACATGATAATCATTAATTGAACCATGCATGAATGAGTAGTCGGTGTTAATATTTTCCGTTCAAGATTTTTGAAGACTTTTGAGCACTAAGCCATACTTTAATTTTTGATTTGGGATATTTAGAGAAATTTATGCAGACTCAATTATGTTGCATCCCAAAAACTTGCTTTATTACATTTTCGAAGCTAATTCTTTCTTAGATGACCTGATTTAGTTTAAATAATAGGGTAGTGCTTTTTTGTTTGATGAGCCTTTCTAGCCAACCATTTTAACAATTTATTCTAAATACCTCATTTGAGCCTTATTTTTGTGAAAAGAAATATCATTCACCATCTTTCACATAAGCTCATTTACCTACCCATAGTAAGCTTAATATTTCTATTGTTTTATCCTAAAATTTTCCTTTAAGAGCTTATGCTACACATTATTGGTTAAGGGGATATATGGGTGGAAGTTTGTGAGAAGTGAATGATGTACATTTTTGTTGTGAAATGGGGTATTGGAAAAAAAAATTGTTGAGAAAAAAGTGAATATGGGAGTTTTTGAAATATGCAGGTAGTGCCTATCTCTGGTACCTGCATGTTTTGATATTTACAGGTAGTGCCTATCACTGGTAACTGTATTTGCAGTAGTGCCCATCTCTGGTACATGCGTGTTTATATGTTGAGGGTAGTGCCTACCACTGGTACCCGTACTGTGAGCGGACATAAAATCAAAAATGATGATGAAAAGTATATATGTCCGAGAGAGGTTGGCATGTTTGGTTGTTTTGAATTCTTAATGGGTGTTTGTTACTCAAGTGTGGGGTTGTGGATGTATGATATGCCGCATATGAAGAGCTGTTTTATTTTAATGCACGGCATTCATTATTATAAAGCTCTTGTTCTTATTTTCTATATCCTTTCCCTTCTTTGGCTAACAAATATCCTAACCTATTTTTCGAACTAAAAGTCCTACCTAAATTTGAATTGAATCGGTTGTTTAGATTGGTGGAGGGGTGTAAGAAGAATGAGCTATGGGGTGTTTAGAAAAATTTTGAAGGTCTTCAAGATTTAATCTAGATATTTTTAAATCTAAATTTTTGAATGGCTATACACACATACACACGAATTTCATGTTTTGTTTTTATTAGCATTTGAGCTCTTGGCTTCTTTGACTACTCTGATTGCTGGAATGAATATTGATTATTTATGTGGATATTTGAAGGAATATGCTGAATAGAATGTGTTGAGCTTAAATGTTTTAATTTCATATTTGATCGAGGACGATCAAAGGCTAAGTGTGGGGTAATTTGATAAGGTCATAAGGGTACTATCTTTTATCTGTCAATTACCACGTTTTTATGTGTTGTAAGTGAGATTTGAGTTATTATTGAGCTTAATTTGGTTATTCTCAATTTTTGTAGGGTTACAGTGAAAAAGAGTTGAAAATGATACAAAACGATGAAAGGAAATGCTAAGAACGGAACATGCACGAATACGAAGTCATTCCAGACACTGTTTTGTATTTCAAGCATAACTTTTGATATGAAGCTCCAATTGAGGTGATTTAAGAAGAATTGGAAATCTAAGATGTAGAGTTGTAACTTTCATGCTTTGAGTTTTCCCAAATAATGCAAGCATCAAGGTGAGAATCGAAGATGAAGTCAAGGCACATGCGCTGGAACTGGCTTGCGCATGTGCGCTGATTCCAGAAGCTAAAATGCCAGAGATAGCTCACGTGCAATTCATGCGCACTAGGATCTCCATGCATGTGCATGGATGACAGAATCATCTGGAACTTACTGCCTTGCGCGCACATGTGAGCAAAGGAGCCTGCGCATGTGCGCAGAGGCCAGTAGCAGAAACGTATTTTTGAATTTTTGAGGGATTTTTTTTGCCGGTTGGACTCTTTTTCACCCGATTTCACGTTCTTATCAGTAGGCATTATTTGTAACCCTAAATACTCATTATAAATACCCCAAGTTGGGTGAGAAAAAGCGATCGAAACTTTTATTTTCTTGTTGGCTAGGGTTTTAGCAGAAAATGTTCCTCTATATTCTTTCGTGGCACTTTGTGCCTAAACTCTTTTCTTGGTAGAGGGAATTGAAGCCATGGTCAATTCTACAAAGTTGTGAGACTTCTTGTGCTTGAAATTACTCACTTTTATCTAAGTATTGATTATTTTTCTACGATTAAATTTATGATTGTTCTTTTTAGCTTATTATTGCTGCAGAATACTAAGTTATTAGAATCTAATCTACCGCTAGATTGTTTTAACCGCGTGTGCTTAATTTAATCTATGAAGCAACTAAGTTTGATAATTACTGGAATTGTGTTATTGAATTTAGGGAAATTAATCATCTAATTAGCATAACTGCGTGTGTTTATGTTTAATTAGTCTAATTGTTCTTGTTGATTTTAATGCTTCTATTAATTAATCTTTGGCACGTGTCTGGGTTAAATTAATAGTTAGGGTTAATTGGATCGCGTGTTGAAAATTAACCAACTTTAGAAAGAAATAAGAATCAACTTTGAATTGGTTACCGTTCAGGTTAGTTCTTCAATTAGTGCTTGATATAATTTGAATTATCTTGTGTGTCAATGATCGACTAGTGAAATTGCTATGGTGGATATGACCAAAACCAAGATATGTCTTAATTGAATTTTCTTTAGATATTTTCTTATTTTAGTTTTAGTTAGAAAGCATTCCAAACTCCCCTTGTTCCATTAGCAAAGAAATAACCCCCATTTTCTGTGGGACGAACTTGACTCACTACTACTGCGTTAGAGTTGTTAATTTTGGGTGTTACGACGGCATTGCTACTCGACCAAAGCACATTATTTGCACACCAGTACATATCCAAAAATGAAGTGTACAATTCATTACACATTGAAAAAAAGAGGAACAAAAGAGCATTGATTTGAAGAATTTCTCTTAAATCACACATCTCCTCAACTTTCTGTTCGCAACAAAATATTTCGAGTCTCAAAAAATTAACAAGATAAGAAAATAACGATTATAATTTATGGATATAAAAAAAGAATGAGTCAAAATCTTTAGGATCTCTTCTGATTCTTCATTTCAATTGTTGACTGGAGGGCTTTACGGTTTGATCTCGAGATTTAATATCAACGAGGGTCTTACTGCTTGATTCCAAACTTGGAGTCGATCGAGGGTTTGATAGCTTGATCTCGAATTTGGAGTTGATCGATTGTCTCACGGCTTAATCCCTAACTTGGAGTTGATCGAGGGCCTCACGGCTATGATCCTAAACTTAGACTTGATCGAGGGTCTCATGGCTTGATCCCAAATTTTGACTCGAGGGCTTCACAGCTTGATCTTGAATCGAACTTTGACTTCTTCAACACTTGCTATAGAAGATATGAAGAACACTTGATCAAAATTTTCAAATCTTGATATATGGAAGACTTGAAGATAGAATTTTAAGACTTGATGGAGAATTTAGGGAGCTTTTATAACTTGTAGAGAGCTTCCAAGAATATGTGTTCTCATGTCTATAGGGGTGACTCCCTATTTATATATGTAGGATGAGAGGGATTGGAATGGTTTGGCATAATCCTACTCCTAACTTTTCTCGTAAGACACATGAAGTGTGAAACAATTACACTACTTATGTATCATCTTTATCCCTTAAAAGGATAACATTAGAAGAGAACTAGTCTCTCTAAAATATTATCTCCTAAAGTAATATAAATACATAAGGAATTTAATTACCTATAATACTATCTGTTTATTTATTTTTTATTTGTATTTTAAAATAAAGAGATAAATATTACGGTATACATCTTCATGAAATGGTTTGATTCAATTAGGATATTACTTCAAGATAGTAATATAAGAATTTCAATTTTATTACAATTTCGACACCTACAAACAAGATCCTTGAAACTTGTTCACGAATGCAAACTTGAATATGAAAGTGAATGAGTCTCGAAATACAAACTTTTCCATCAATTTGCGAAGATGTTCATCCAAAGGAATCGGACGAGAGAATTTTACTTTTTGTTTTTGATATGATATGACTGAACTTGGAGTTAACTTCAAAACTGCCTACGTACCCTTTTGGGTATCAAGTCAAACATACTTCAGTTAAACATACGAGACAATTTTTACTCGTGCCAAGGAACCTTGGATTATAGACAGTTTATTCTTGTGTAAAGGAGTCTTGAACATGAACATATAGACAATTTATTTTTGTATAAAGAAGTTTTAGATCTAATATATGTGGACAGTTTATTTTCATATAGAGAAGTCTATCTTAGATCTAATATATGTAGACAGTTTATTCTCATGTCGAGGAGTCTTGGAGAAGCATATGACATAGACATCTAGACAGTTTATTCTCAAGTCAAGGAGCATATGTCGATATTTTAGACTCATATCAAGGAGTTCTTCATATTAGCAATTGAATATTTGTACACAGTTTTAACTCATGTCAAGGAGTTATCTTGATAGTTTAGGCTCATATCAAGGAGCATACTCCTTCATTCATATGTGAGTGTCTCCTTCTTGGGTGGATGAATAAATTTGGTACTTTAGAAAATATGCATGGCTCATAATGGCTGCTTGATTAACACTTGCTTTCTCTTCTTCAAGTGGAACTTTTCCTTCTCGAGCTAACTTCATTACTCTATCCTTGAAGACAAAGATCACCTTTTGGTAGGATGCCCAATTAAATGATAATACTTGCAGTAATTTGGACTGTCAATACGCCTCGCTTCTTTAGGTCACTTAATTTGAGGAAAGTCGATAAGATTTTCTCTTCTAGAATATCATTAAATATGTACAACATATCAAAATTGAGAAACAGATACACCTTGTCTTGCATCTCCTTAAAAGTTGCTCGCTTTCTCGCCTTGTGTTGAGGGTGGTTTAACTTTTCATTTACTTTCCAAAAAAATTTTGATAGGTTCAATGCTAGTTGTCATTGACTCTTCATTCTCAAAATTTGAGAAGCCGATCATGTTGACTTCATGTTCAACGGGTGGACTTTGGTTTCTATTAGCAACAATACTAAACTCTATGTCGTGGGCACGAGTGGACAAATCGTTGAAGGATTTTGGAAGTATCCCTTGTAGAATATAACTTAGGCTCCAATGCATGCTTTGAGTACACATCTCGATAGGGGAACTTTCAAAAAGTTGATCTTTGCAATTTAGACTAAGATCTCTCCACTTATTCATCTAGTCAATGACGGGTTCATTCTTCTATTGATGAGTTGATGTCAATTCCACCATGCTAACCACATGGTGTGTGCTATAGAATAGATGTGATAAAAAAAATTCTTATTTAAATTGATTCCAACTATCGATGAAGTTAGGCTTGAGGTCGGTGTACCAGTCGAACGTATTCCCCTTTAATGATCAAGTGAACTACATGACGAGAAGGTTACCATCAATTCTAGCATTGTTGCAAGTTTTGACGAAGTGCGCCATGTGTTGCTTGGGATTTCCTTTGCCATCAAATTGTATGAGTTTTGGTGGTTGATAGCTGACGGACATCCTCATGTTGTCAATTCTTTGAGTATAAGGCTTTGCATAAGTGAACGAAGATTTCTTGGCCCCTTAATACTTCTCTTTAATTGCGCCTTTGATGAACTCTTTTAATTGATGAACATCAATCATCCCGTCCTGAGAAATTTGAATCCTCGTCATCTTTGTTTGTGATTTTGATGGCTCTCCGTTTTTATCGTGGCCCACGGGTTGTTTGGAGTCCGCTTGACTTGTTTCTTTATTACCACTAGTCTAGTTGATAAGTTGAGCAATTTTGACATCTATGATCTTGATTGTGTTTTACAAGTCCTTCAACAACTTCGGTCAATGTTGCAACTTATTCTTCAAGAGATGTTGATTGAATCAGCATAACTTTTGAAATGTCGTAATTGCTTGAGTTGTTGGAATTTTTGAAGACGTTGTAATCGCTTGACTTATCATTAAGATTTGTAGACACCTTGAACATGATTTGGTACATGAACACTTGTTTAACCATGGATGTGTTGCCTTTCTTTGTCTTCAAAAGTGGGTTGAATTTCTTTGCCCCTATTGAAGAAAAAGTAGTGCTTTCTTGTGCAAGACAACCAACGATTTTTGCAAATCGTGTCTTCATATCTTGATGAGAATAATTTGAATAGTCAACTCCATGATTTGAGACAATTTCAATGATAGTAGATTTGTGATCATCAACCTCTAAGCAAACAGTCTTTGAATTGTCGCCTTTTGGAGCCACAAATGAAATTTGAGTATATACTTGATGAAAATAAGAGATGGGAGGCCCTACGAAAGGCATGCCAAAATTGTGTGCAACAAAATATTTCGAGTCTACAAAAATTAATAGGACAAGAAAATAAAGAGTATACTTTATTTATATAAAAAAAGAATGAGTTACAATCTCTAGGATCTCCTCCGATTCTTCTCTTCAATTGTTGACTAGAGGGCTTCACGGCTTGATCTCGAGATTTGATATGATTGAGGGTCTCATGGCTTGATCCTAAACTTGGAGTCGGTCGAGGGCTTGACAACTTGATCTCAAACTTGGAGTAGATTGAGGGTTTGACAGCTTGATCTGGAACTTGGAGTAGATGAAGGGCTTTACGGCTTAATCCCGAACTTAGAGTTGATCGAGGGCTTGATAAGCTTGATCCCAAACTTGGAGTTGATCGAGGGCCTCATGGCTTGATCCCGAACTTAGACTTGATCAAGGGCCTCACAGCTTGATCTCGAACTTTGACTCGAGGGTTTCACAACTTGATCTCGAATCAAAATTTGACTTCTTCAACTCTTGATGTGGAAGACTTGAAGAGCACTTGATGAAGACTTTCAAATCTTGATATATGAAAGACTTGAAGAGAGAATTTGAAGACTTGATGGAGAATTTAGAGAGCTCTTATAACTTATAGAGAGCTTCCAAGAACGTGTTGTGTATCCGCAAGCCTAGGGGCGACCTCCTATTTATACATGTACAATGAGAGGGGTTGGAGTGATTTGGCATAATTCTACTCTTAACTTTTCTCTTAAGAAACATGAAGTATAAAACAATTACATTACTTATGTATTATTTTTATCCCTTAAAAGATAAAATTACAAGAGAACTAGTTTCTCTAAAATATTATCTCCTAAAGTAATATAAATATATAAGGAATTTAATGACCTATAATACTATCTCTTTATTTATTTTTTTGAATGAAGAGATAAATATTAAGGTATACATTTGTATGACATGGTATGATTTAATTAGGATACCACTCCAAGATAGTAATATAGGAATTTCAGTTATATTAAAATTTTGAACTCTCACCTATACTCACGTTGTAAAACTTCCAGATTTTTAGTGAAATTCTTCATATCGTAGTGCTCAACTTCAATATAGTAAAAGACTGATAAATATTTTACTATAATTCTCATAATTTTTCATTTATGACATTTAATCGAAGAAAGGTAGAGATACTTCAATAAACAAAATACAACCATCAATATAAACTCTAGTATGCGAAAGCATAATTCGCTAAATTACATCTTCAGCTAAAATAGGTCAATTATCTTTTACAAAACTCTTTCAAAATTTTCTAGCAGCACCTACCTAGTCCAATTTAAGAATCAGATTCACTAATAAAATTAAGATAAGACATTATACAATTAATGTATAGCTATTTAAGGAAAACCACTGTCTTAGTCCCTCACATTATACATTGTTGGGAATTTCAATGTGGAAGTAACACAACTATTTAAGGAATCAAGCCCACAATTTAATGAAAATAGAAACAACACCGAGAGCAGAGTGACACAAACAATTTAGCGAATCCTGGTTTGACTTAAGTACAAAGTCTACGTCTACAATGAAAAAAAAGTTCTTTATTATGAGAGAAAAAATAAATACAAGAATACAACTTGTATGCCAAACCCAACCCCTCGTATTCAATGTGTCACTACCAAGAACTCTCTCACCCCTTTGTGTGAATTCTCTTGTTCTGTTGTATCTATAGTAGAATGCAAACCTACCTATTTATAGGAAGTATTACTTGGTGATCAATCAAGTAATAACTTGCCTTACACATCAAACCCTACAAATTAGGAAGTTATTGGGCCACTACTCCAAGCAATTAGAATATCAAGAACACACACAAATCAATATGGTCTTGTCTCTAATTGATTCAATCGGCAAATGGACTTCTGTAGCTAACCTAGTCTAACTTCTAGTTGACTCGTGAGAGGAGCCTCAACTCACCCTCTCCCTTTGCAGGACTTTTTTTCTCACCACTATTTGCAACTTGGAAGTAATCTTGGGTCCCTTTTCCTGTGCTCTGCTCCCTAATGAATTCATTGAGGTCACCAAATGGTAGAAATTTCCATACTCATCCCTTTCAACAGGACCATCTCGCCATGTGTGATTTTCAAAACTCCTTCTCCAGCAGAATATTCATAACCGTTGGAGTCTAACTGGCTCAGAGAAATTAGGTATTTTTGTATCTTTGGGACATATGCCACACCACCCAAAGAATGAATTGCTTCATCTAACATTTTGATTGTTACCACTCTAACACCTTTGACTTCACAAGAAGATCCATCTCCCAAAGAGAGAAAACCGACCTTCTTTATTTGGAGCGAATCAAAATAATCTAACCTGGAGCTGACAAGTGATACGCAAGCAAAATCTAAAATCCAACCATCACGGGATGAAATATCCGTACCTTTGGAAATTGTGAGAACATCTCCATTAGATACATATCCAATAGTATTATTTTCTATGAGGTCATCTATAGCATTGGACTCCACCCTTTCCCTTGACATTTGAATCACTTGCCTTAGATCCACCGCCAAGAATTTGGGTGTTCCAATTCTGATTCTCCCTTCGAGTAACCAACGTAGATTCTTATGTCTCATCTTGGTTTGCCTTTTTTTTTTTTTCATGAGACAACAATAGTGATTGCACATTCTCGATTTTCAAATTGTCTTTCAGGGTCATTACATTACTTTCAAAAGAATCAAGGACCGAGGTAAAAGTAAAAGGGCCTTATTTTCTTTCTTGATTTTCACACTAACTTTTTGGAGTTGATCCAAAATTCCGTTGAGCATATTCATGTGATCCATTAGCTTTTCACCCTTCTCCATCTTTAGCCTATAAAGTTGCCGCTTCAAATGTAACCTGTTGGAAAAACTCTTAGCCAGAAAAAGCCTTTCCATTTTTTTGCTAGAGGTCGGTGCTGAATCTTGGTCATCCATTACAACATTTATGATATTGTCCGCAATGTAGAGTCGAATCGTACTAGTGCATCTTGATTCCAACTCTTCCCACTCATCATACTTCATGTTCGCTGGCTTTGCATCGTTTTCCTTTAATTTTCGCTTTTGCCAAACCTTATTGAATTAGGATGACCTTCACTCTTGTTTGTCAAAGAGTAAAACTTGTATTCTCATCAAATTGTGGAATTGGAATCGAACATTCCCAATCACTATGGTAAGCCACCAGCCACTTATCTCAAATAGTTGATCAAAATCCTAACAGAGCTATGATATCACTTGTCGGGAATTCTAATGCGGAAGCAACACAACTATTTGAGGAACCAAGCATACAATTTAATGAAAATATAAACAACATGGAAACTGGGTGACGTACACAATTTAACGTGGTTAAGTTTAATTACCAAGCCTACGTCCACGAAGAGAAAAAAACGTTCTTTAATATGAGAGAAAAAAAAAATACAAGAATACAATTTGTATGCCAAGCCCAACCCCTTGTATTCACTCTCTCACTACTAAGAACTCTCTCACCCCTTTGTGTGAATTCTCTTGCTCTCTTGTATCTATAGTAGAATGTCAACCCATTTATTTATAGGGAGTATTACTTCAAGGTCATCGATCAAGTAATAACTTGCCTTACATATCAAACCCTACAAATTAGGAAGTTACTTGGCTACTACTCCAAGCAATTAGAATATCAAGAAATTATTTTTTCCTTACACAACAAAACCTACCTAAAAGAAAAACTATCTAAAATTCCTAACATACATTTTATTTATTTAGTCTCTCACTTTTAAAATAATAATTTTTAGTCCCGTAAAATTGTAAAATGTTGAATTTTAGTCCCTGAATTAAATCCCGAGCATTTTTTACCTCAATTTGTCTTATGTTTTACACATAGCATACTTTTTTAGGGCAAATTAGATAATTATCTATGAATAGAATGTTCTATGAATGTTCAGGGTATGAAGTAAGTGATTGATTAACAACGAGTTTGTATTTAAGATCTTTTTACGAACAGACTTGTGGTATTTTTTCCTAAATTTTACAACAAGAGCTGATGCTCGTACTTTATATCGGGAAGGAAAAATGAGTTTTTGAACTTGCCATTGTAAAACATATGTCATATGAACAGCACATGACTAATTCAAGTAAAAAATGCTCGGGATTTGGTCTAGAATCGAATGAGACATTTACATTTGTGAGGAGACTAAAATTCATCATTTCAAAAGTGAGAGACTAAATAAATACAAATAGGCAATGTGAGGGACTAATAGAATAGTTTTCCTTTTTAAAAAAAATTCTTAGTAAAACTTTAGTTAAATTTTATTCTCTTGCTCTAATCTTTATAGTTATCAATAAATGAATTTCTTAATATTTCATATTTAATTCGAGCATGAAATGCTTTGTAAGAGATATGATCTTTATTCATCTATTTCCATAGTTGTCTAATCACGTAGATATGTATAACAAGATCTATATGTGAGATGCAAATATAGAAGTTTGCTATAAGAGATTCAATAAAACTAAAGTCGATCTTGCATCTAAGGCACACCTACTCTAGAACAAATCCATAAAATACATTTAATTGACTAGCTTTCAAAGATACTCTGAAGAATGATATGAATAAGCTAGATGAAAAATAATTCCTTTGAGACTATGGTGATAATGTAGTAATTGACAATAACAGAAGTTAAGAATTAAAAAAAATGGAAAAGCAAAAGATATCATGTTCGGAGAAATTTAATTAATAGGATTGTTATGCAAAACATGTATTTGCATAGAGGTAAAAGTAATTAACCTTATTGTAAAAATGTGTTATACTATATTTTATGCTTTGGCAAATTGATTACAATATTTTAAAACCACATATATCAGCAGGAAATAGATAAATGATCTATAAACTAAATTTTTTACATCTAAATGCTCGAAAGAGCATATACTTTGGTAATATTACTTAATTATGTACTCAATGCTGTAGTTGCATAGTTGGCCATACATAGTAAGAAATTTATGAACTATTTAATTATGGTAACATTAGAGGATCTTTTTGTTAGATTTATTTGCAATTTTTGCTATTTTATTTTTTAACTAAAGATAGTTAATATATACTCCCTCTATCCCATTTATTCCATTGTAACACTTCTCATATTGGGGTGTCCTAATAAAATTGTCACCTTACCTAAAATAAACGGTTTGCATTGTTTAAATTTCAAATTTATCCTTCCAAAAATTCAAAATACTCTCAAACTTGATACCTAGTGGACCCAACAATCAATTTATCATCACTGCCTCATCTCTCCTCTCTCCTCTATCCTTTCAAATATTTGTCATTTAATGTGAAGTCAATGCAAACCCAATAAGGGTATTTATGACCATGTGGTAAAATTATTAAAGTTGACTAAAACTTTGTACAAATATGTAAGGTGACAAATATATTAGGACGGAGGGAATAATAAAGTAATGGTAAAATTGTTGGAGAATTCTACAGTTTCTTTTAGGGAACTATTCCCTTGGTTTTAAAAGCTTGTATAGTATAAGCTTTTAAAGTACATGTGTTGTACTGTACAAGCATTTAAAGAATAAGGGAATGGCTCCCTAAAAGGGATTGTAAAACTTTCCAAAATTGTTAATTTACTTTTTAACTTTTTTTATATAAAATAGTTGGATTAGTCATATAACATGTTCAACTGAAAGTTTTTATCTTGAAGGTCTCAGACTCTTAGTTATTTTTGACAAACATATGATCAAATGAAAAAGATGAGCATAAGATGAAAATATTATATAGAATGTAATAGATTATTTTTTTTGGAACTACGGGGAGAGAAAGGGCTAGAATGCAACAGAGTTAATAAAAATACATATAGAAGCTCAAAAATTTGTGACTTCCAATTCCAAAAGTTGTCCAATTGAAATCACAGGGAACATGCTGCCTAGAGATGGCACTTCTTTCAATAGTTGGATAGAAATTTTTTCCATTGTTGGCCTCAACTGAGGGTCAGAATCTATACATGACAATGCAAGCTTAGTCACCAGCACCACTTTTTCTGCCTCTTGCTTACTTGGAGATGAGAGTCGGGGATCCACAATGTCTTTTAGTAATAGATCAAAATTTGTAGATGCAGATGATGATGATAATGCCATTAGCATTGAGTATGAAATGAAGTCGCCTGGATGCTTCCCCATGATCACTTCCAAAGCTAGCACTCCAAAGCTATAAATATCACATTTAGTGTTCACTTCCATTGTATAAGCAAGCTCTGCAGTTTAAAATAAACAGTATCACTCATTTATTGTTGATAGTGATAAATGACTTTCTTGAATTGTAGTGCAAAGTTTAGCATGTTTGCATGCAAAAAACTTGAAAGTCAAAGACATAAAAGTTAGAATAAGTGAACAAAATTAACCAAGTAACAAGTGAAACTACATTATAATATATACCTGGAGCAGCATATCCATAGGTACCAGCAAATGAATTCCAATTAGATGAATCAGGTCTCAAGAAAATTGCAGTGCCAAAATCAGAAATGTGTGCCTGATGATCAGAATCTAACAAAATATTTTTGCTCGATATATCTCGGTGAATTATAGGAGGTAAACAACCATGATGCATATAGGATAACGCATTTGCCACATGTTTAACAATGTTTACCCTCTTGTATCCATTTGAACTGTAAGGCTATTTCATCATTGCTCAGTGCATTCGTCAGGTTTCCTCCTTCCAAGAATTCATAAACCAAGAACGTGTGGTATGTGTGTGAACAATATCCATAGAGCTTGACAATGTTGCGGTGTCTTACTCTTGTCAATGCCTGGATTTCAGTGGTAAAATCTTTTTGACTACTCACTGCGGCACTATCTCTTGCATGAAATTTTTTTACAGCAACAATTTTACCATTTGGCAATTCAGCTCTGAAAATACTTCCAAATCCTCCCACTCCAACGCAATACTTAGGGTCAAAATTTTCTGTCAAATCAATGATGTTTTCGTATACCATTTTTCCATCAAAGCTCCAAATAGTGAACAATTTTTCCGTCAATTCCTTTGTCTTATTTTTCAGTTGTCTTGTAAATGACCTTTCACTAATAAAAATTCTCACACCCACAATAAAAAAAAACACTGTTCCTAGTATTGGAAGAACAATTTGGATAATTAATTTTATGCAAAGTGATTTGTGATCATATGAGTTCTCTTATCTCTAATTGGTACAGTGCACGGCTTCAAACCAACAATGTTGCCACATAAACCTTTATTGTCTCTTAGGGCATCAAATGGAGCAGTCTGAAATGCTGTAATGTTGGGAAGAGGACCTTCCAATATATTGTAGGATATATCAACAGAATTCAAACTCATGCAATGGTCAAAACTGGAGGGAATGGAGCCTGATATCCTATTATGTGAAAGATTCATTTTCTCAATGCTTTTCAATTCACCTAATTCAACTGGCATTTCACATGTTAGCATATTTTGACTAAGATCAAGAGTTCCAAGAGAATGCATATTTCCTATAAGAGAAGGAATGCATCCATTCAGTGCATTTATGCTCAAGTTTAAGTCCACTAACTGTGTGCAACTGCCAATTTGCTTAGGAATTGATCCACTTAGATTATTTGCAGACAAACTAAGATTTAACAGTTTAGACATCTTACCAATTTCTATTGGTAAACCTCCAGAAAGTTCTGTTGTCATCTAACTTAAGCTCAAGCAATAAATTCAACTTCCCTAAACTTCTCGGAATCCTCCCATGTAATTGATTTGAAGAGAGATGAAGCCTTTGTAATTTAGATGCCCTACCAAGCCGAGGTGGTATACTTCCACAAAGTTTATTGTTGGAGATTTTCAAGCTGGTTAAATTTAGAAAATTTTCCCACTGCCAAAACAACTCACCATAAAACTTATTATCACTTAAATCAATATACTCCAAATGTGGATACACGCCAAAATCATCATATATGTTTCCTGATAGATGGTTTCGGTGGACCTTAATAGTTTGTAGGCTAGAGCAGTTTTTCAAACTTTTTGGTATAGTACCCACAAAATTATTACTATAGATTGAGAACCATGTTAACGACTTCCCACTACATATATTTTGTGGTAACTGACCAGTAAGATTGTTCTCAGATATTTCTAGATACTGTAGATGTGTGATATTATTGAATTCAACCGGAAGGAGACCACTAAGTTGGTCCTAGTGAACAATCTCAGATCAGTTAGTGACTTCATCTTTCCGAACTCCATCGGGATAACCCCATGCAAGTAGTTTTTATAAAGCATCAATTCTCTTAAACTTGTTAAGTTCCCAATAGAGGAAGGAACATGTCCTGTAAGATTATTCTCAGAGAGGTATAAAGTAGATTAATTTCGTCAAATTTCCAATAGAAAATGGGATCTGATTGGTAAGATTGTTCTTTGATAGATCAAGATCCTCAAGAGATGTGAGCTTCCCAATTTCTTCTGGAATGGATCCCGAAAGAAAATTACTATAAAGATACAAGGTAGTCAAGTTGCCCAAATTTCCAATTGATCGAGGAATCTGATTGGTGAGATTGTTATTTGATAATTCTAGATCTTCAAGAGATGTGAGCTTCCCAATTTCTTCTGGAATAGATCCCGAAAGAAAATTACTGTAAAGATACAAGTTAGTCAAGTTGCCCAAATTCCCAATTGATTGAGGAATCAGATTGGTGAGATTGTTCTTTGATAGTGACAGATTCTCAAGAGATGTGAGCTTCCCAATTTCTTCTGGAATGGATCCCGAAAGAAAATTATTGTCAAGATACAAGGTAGTCAAGTCGTTTAACTTCTCAATCGATCGAGGAATCTGATTGGTAAGATTGTTATTTGATAGGTCAAGATCCTCAAGAGATGTGAGCTTACCAATTTCTTCTGGAATGGATCCCAAAAGAAAATTATTGTCAAGATACAAGGTAGTCAACTTGTTTAAATTCCTAATCGATCGAGGAATGTGATTGGTGAGATTATTATTTGATAATTCTAGATTCTGAAGAGATGTGAGCTTCCCAATTTCTTCTGGAATGGATCCCGAAAAAAAATTACTGTAAAGATGCAAGATAGTCAAGTTGCCCAAATTCCCAATCGATCGAGGAATCAGATTGGTGAGATTGTTCTTTGATAGATCAAGATCCTTAAGAGATGTGAGCTTCCCAATTTCTTCTGGAATAGATCCCAAAAGAAAATTACTATACAAGATACAAGGCAGTCAAGTTGCCCAAATTCCCAATTGATCGAGGAATCAGATTGGTGAGATTGTTCTTTGATAGTGACAGATTCTCAAGAGATGTGAGCTTCCCAATATCTTCTGGAATGGATCCCGAAAGAAAATTATTGTCAAGATACAAGGTAGTCAAGCTATTTAACTTTTCAATCGATCGAGGAATTTGATTGGTGAGATTGTTATTTGATAGGTCAAGATCCTCAAGAGATGTGAGCTTACCAATTTCTTCTGGAATGGATCCTGAAAGAAAATTATGGTGAAGATACAAGGTAGTCAAGCTGCCCATATTCCTAATTGATCGAGGAATCTGATTGGTGAGATTGTTATTTGATAATTCTAGATCTTCAAGAGATGTGAGCTTCCCAATTTCTTCTGGAATAGATCCCAAAAGAAAATTACTGTAAAGATACAAGTTAGTCAAGTTGCCCAAATTCCCAATCGATCGAGGAATCAGATTGGTGAGATTGTTCTTTGATAGATCAAGATCCTTAAGAGATGTGAGCTTCCCAATTTCTTCTGGAATAGATCCCAAAAGAAAATGTCTCTTATACACATCTAGATCAAGTATAAAAGACAGAATCAAATAAGGAATCAGCATTGGTGAGATTGTTCTTTGATGGTAATAGGATTCTCAAGAGATGTGAGCTTCCCAATATCTTCTGGAATGGATCCCGAAAGAAAATTATTGTCAAGATACAAGGTAGTCAAGCTATTTAACTTTTCAATCGATCGAGGAATTTGATTGGTGAGATTGTTATTTGATAGGTCAAGATCCTCAAGAGATGTGAGCTTACCAATTTCTTCTGGAATGGATCCTGAAAGAAAATTATGGTGAAGATACAAGGTAGTCAAGCTGCCCATATTCCTAATTGATCGAGGAATCTGATTGGTAAGATTGTTCTTTGATAGATCAAGATCCTGAAGAGATGTGAGCTTCCCAATTTCTTCTGGAATGGATCCCGAAAGAAAATTACTATACAAAGATACAAGGTAGTCAAGTTGCCCAAATTTCCAATTGATCGAGGAATCTGATTGGTGAGATTGTTATTTGATAATTCTAGATCTTCAAGAGATGTGAGCTTCCCAATTTCTTCTGGAATAGATCCCGAAAGAAAATTACTGTAAAGATACAAGTTAGTCAAGTTGCCCAAATTCCCAATTGATTGAGGAATAGATTGGTGAGATTGTTCTTTGATAGTGACAGATTCTCAAGAGATGTGAGCTTCCCAATTTCTTCTGGAATGGATCCCGAAAGAAAATTATTGTCAAGATACAAGGTAGTCAAGTTGTTTAACTTCTCAATCGATCGAGGAATCTGATTGGTAAGATTGTTATTTGATAGGTCAAGATCCTCAAGAGATGTGAGCTTACCAATTTCTTCTGGAATGGATCCCAAAAGAAAATTATTGTCAAGATACAAGGTAGTCAACTTGTTTAAATTCCTAATCGATCGAGGAATGTGATTGGTGAGATTGTTATGCGTTTGATAGCTTAAGATCCTCAAGATATGTGAGATTCCCAATTTCTTCTGGGATGGATCCCGAAAGAAAATTATGGTGAAGATACAAGTTAGTCGATTTGTTCAAATTTCCAATCGATCGAGGAATCTGATTGGTGAGATTGTTATTTGATAGCGATAGATTCTCTAGAGATGTGAGCTTCCCAATTTCTTCTGGAATAAATCCGTATAGTCTATTTTCGTATAGATATAGTATGTTTAGTTTTGTCAAATTTCCAATTGAGAACGGAATCTGTCCTGAAAATTTGTTCATTGCCAGGGCCAAAAATGTCAGGCTACTAAGATTTCCAATAGAAAGAGGGATTGATCCAATGAACTTGTTGTCTCCCATGTTGAGTTCCACAAGAGAACTTAAAAGCCCAATTTCTTGTGGGATGGAGCCATGGAAAGAGTTATTAAAAAGGTTTAAGTGTTTGAGAGTCGTCAGTTTGCAAATTTTGATTGGAAATACTCCAGAGAAATGATACAAATCGAAGGCAAGTTAAGATTCACGAGTCTAGAAAGGTTCCCAATGTTTGGGGGAATGGATCCATAGAGTGCATTATCATAAAGGTCGATGGTAGTTAGATGGGGAAGGGATGAGAAATTGAGATGATCAAGTGTACCTTTTATGCCAAATCTAGTGATGTTGATCACCGCTACCCTGCCAGCCTTGTTACATTGAATTCCAGTCCAATTGTTGCAAGGGTTGCTGAAAACCGACCAAGAAGACAATTGTGACTGGCTATTGTTGTCAAGACAGGCTTTCCATGCTAAAAGAGCTTTCCCTTCATCTCTAATAGCATTTGCATGCATTTCAAAAGCAGCAACATTTGTAATTTGCAAAGTAGAAAGCAGGTGTACTAGTAGGATTGCTATGGCTATCATATTTACTGAATTTCAATAGTAATTTTTCTTTGGCTATGGCATATATATGTCAGATTTGTTCAAGTATTTATAGATCAAAAGATTTATTGGCTTGACAGAAGTTTGTTAGTTAGACTTTTTTTGGGTAGTTTAATATATAATGTATGACTTTTATTTGTCTTCCAAAATTATACAGAGTCGGAGTGTATTAAAACGTCCATGAAGTTCACTATTCATAGGTTTTTAACTAATTGGAATTTATTAGGTATTTTTTACCTAATAATTCGTGTAGTTCTAATTGGATGATTATTAATTCTCTGAGAGTGATATACCCAATCTGACAAGTCATTAATTTATGTCGATGATTATTAAGTCTTTGCTTTATCTAGAAGTCATTGCATATCAATTCCAAAGACAATCAATGTGTCATCTCATTAAGATTAAATCCTCTTTTATTCTTGAATTTTGTCAATTATGAAATAAATTAATTATCGGACAGGCAGTTCTTTTAATTCTTTTTATTATCCTCTAATAAATGTTACTCAAAAAACATGATTGTTCCACATGTATCATAAATATTTAATAAATGACAGTTGTATCTTACTCATCTTTTCATTAATTTAATCCTGTAACTCACAAATTAATTTCATTATGTTCCATATCTTTGTTTTTCTGTGTACTTTTATTGATAACCTATATAACATTAATATAAACAAAAAGACAACAATTTTAAGACTTAAATTGCTAAAGCTAATTAATGTGAATCGAATAGGCCTCAGCCTTAGAAGAATGACAAGTTTAGACAGGTCTCATATTATATCCACAGCTTACCTCTTTCACGCTCTTAAAAAAAGAAAACTTATTGCAATATCTTACAAATCCTTTCATTAATATTCCATATATAATAACTTCTTTATTTTGTATGTATGTTGTATCCATATTAGAACTTTCTTGTTAGTAACCAATGATTTTGTAATTAAGACAATGTAAATTTAAATGAAGTTAAAATATCAACGTTAATTTAGCACGCATGCAAATACTAGGCTGTTTTATTTTCTACTAGGGACAACCTTACTGCCATCAGTTTCAATCCAATTTCAAGGTGTTATTGCTGTCCATAAAAATAGAGGTGACGTTTATGCCAACAAAATATCAAGTCTAGGGTCTTTACATGCTCAAGTCTACTTTAAAGTCAAGTCTGGAGTTTGATGTTAAAGGAGCGAATCTTTTTGATATTTTTGAAACGAAAAATAATTCTATTAGTCTCTTAAATTATACATTTGTATTTATTTAGTCTATTATTTTTGAAATGATGACTTTTAATCCCTCACAATGTAAAACTTTACATTTCTATCCCTAGACTAAATCTCGAGAATTTTTTGACATAAATTAGTTATGTATTATTCACATAATATATTTTTCGAAGACAAATTCGAAAATTTACCTTTCATTCCCAATAAAAAATACAAGTATTAGATCGGATCGTAAAATTCGAAAAGAAAATTTGAGTTTATGAACATATTCTAATTGAATAGTGCAAAAGTAAAACGTAAAGCATAAAATCTTGAAATTGTTATGGATCGAAGGCTTCATTTTTGTGTCGCGACAATCTAGCTAAATTGAAGTGGATTGATGACAATCATAGTAGTAGAATTTTTTTATAGGTGTGAATAATATGAAGTAAGTGATTGATTAGTAATGTGTTTGTATTTTGTTTGTATTTAACATCATTTCAAGAATTGAATTGTAATATTTTCTCCCAAATTTTACGACCAATCTGATGTTCATACTTTGTATTGAGTGGGAAGAGCGAGTTTCCGAATTTGTCCTTGAAAATTATGTCATATGAATAGCAAATGATTAATTCAGGCTAAAAAGTGTCTGGAATTTAGTCCAGTAAACAAAATATGACGTTTTACATTTATAAGGACTAAAAATCATCATTTCAAAAGTGAGAAAATAAATAAATTCATATGCATAATGTGAGAACTAATAGAATAGTTTCCTTTGGAAACTTTAGTTACTTGATACTCAATCTTTATACACACCACAAATTGAGTACAAAGTCATATATATTTAGCTGATTATTAACTTTCTGAGAATGATATCAGGACCCAATCTGACAATAAATTTATCCGTGGTTGATATTCAAGATCGCATGGACTTTGTACTCTTACGTGCGTAGACTTGCTCGATCTATAGAAGTCTTTGCATCAATGGTCCATGAAAGTAACTGTGTTTTCTTTTTATTGTGTTTGGATGGATGGATTTGAATTGAAAAAATAATTTGAAATGTATGAATTTGAATTAAATGAATTTAAAATAATATAAAATTTGAGTAAATTTTAAATTCATAGATTTAATCATTAAAATCACAGATGGTCTATTAAACAAACAAATCAACAATTAAATCAATTAACTTGTTTGAATAGCTTATTATAGATTTAAATTTAAAATCAGATCCACCCAAATCCCTTCATCCAAACACAGTGTTTCTGTAGATCCAAGGATGTGTGCTCATTTTTAATATTTTTTTGGCTATTATATTTTTTTTCTTTTTTTCTAGGATGTATATCAATTTCTAAGACAATCATTATGCCCCATTTAGGTAGATTCACTTTTTCTTAATTTTTTTGCCAATTATGAAATAAATCAATTATAAGAGAGCACCAAACAAGCAATTCTTCTTTTTTTAAAAATTTTTTTGAAAAAATGATCTCCTTATAAGAAAATTTTAAAGAGATTGTAGTTTGATCACCAAACTCCGGATAGTGTGAGAAATTAGTCCCTAATCTATTCAAAATTGCAGTTCTAGTCCCCAATCCATCAAATAATCACGAAAATAGGACAAATAACCGTAGAATTAATCACCAATCTATTTAAAATTCCTTTATTTTGATAGATTGGGGACTAAAACTACAATTTTGAATAGATTGGGGACCATTTTGTACACTATCCATAATTTAGGGACCAAAACTACAATTCTCCCAAAATTTTAAGTACTGAATTACAATTCAAGCAGTTCTTTTAATTCTTTTATTGATCTTCTCGTAAACAATTACTCAAATTAAAAGAAAGGTTTGTTCGCTGCGTATCACAAGTACTCAAGTACTCAATAATTGATTGTCGTATCTAGACGTGGTGATGGGTCGGACTGAAAGTCCATCGGTTACAGACTTATGATGACTTGTCAAGGGACAGGTTGGAGCCATGCCGGGCCTAAACATTAAGGGGTGGCTCGTAACTGGCCCCAAGTCTAGGCCCGCGGCAGGTCGGGGCGGGATGGTCCACATGTTGGTGAACAGGCTGGCCCACGTGCTAGCTCCCAAGCTAGCCCTCCAATTTAACTTCTTACTTAAATTTTAAAATTATTTTTTCGAGAAATTTAAATTTTTACTTGTTAATAATTTATATAATTTAAAATTATTAGTTATTAATTATTATTTTAAAATTAATAACTTGTTAATTTAAAATCATTTACTTACTATTCATTAGTAATTTATTAAATTATAACTTATTAATTGTTCGAATTACTACTCACTAGTTAATAATACTTTATTAATCCAAATTGTTACTTATATATTAGACCAAGTTATTAATAATTAAAGTTCAAAGTCCAAACTGATACTTATTATTCGAAACTAAAGTTCTTAGTTAATATTCAAAAACCAAAGTTCGAAAAATTAGTTATTAGTACTTTATTATTCCAAATTAGTACTTATCTGACCAAGTTATTTCTTGATTGTATAAGTTAATAGTTTTTATTATAACTTATTATTTGTTAATCATATAGTAAAATTTTTTCCAACATTATCCTAAAAAATTAGCCATTTTATAACTACAGGAGGGGTAAAACTGTCATTAATAACCTTTTAAAAGAAAAAAATTAAAAAAAACAATTTCCAATGGGTGGCCCGTGGGCTGAACCAGTTGGATTTTCGGATCGATTCAACGGGTTGAACTGTTGACTGGGATCGATTACGGTTAATTATACAGGTCGGGTCGCGGGATAGAACTCCCTAACCCTGGCCCAGCCTGGTCCGGCCCTAGGATAGGGTCGAGTTGCTACAGTGATCTATGGACCGGTTAAAAAATGGGCTGGGTGGGCTGGGCCATTATCGATTGCCCCACCCCACTGCCATCTCTTAATTCTCCTTTTATTGATTTTGCTCGTTATGTTATTGGATATTGTGTGTATATAATTTTATTGATAACATCTCATTAATGAAAAAATAATAATAATAAATAATTAATTTTTATTTTGGATGTATGTTATATACTTATTGGTACTTTCTCTACCAATGATTTTTAAGACAAATAATGTAAATCTAAATTAAGGGAAAAAAATCAGCACTAATTGACTACACAAACACCAGAGTTTTAAAATAAGGGCTTAAATGACAATTTTGGACATGTTAACCAATTTCAATGTGTTATCGCTCTCCATAAATATATAGAGACGTTTACCAACAAAATATCAAGTCTGTGGTCTTTACATGCTCCAGTCTATTTTCAAGTCAAGTCTGGAGTCTGATATAAATGGAGCGAACCTTTTCGATAGTTTTTTAAATTATAGTGGCAAACTCAGTCTTAACTGTGCCTCCCCACAAAACCCCTCAGATATTTTGTTTTTGGAAAAAGAAAAACTAATTCCAGAAATTAGTTTTAAAAAAATAATCAAGTAAAAAGTTTTAATCAATGGCATACAAATGAATGACATTTCCTTTTATTAGAATTTATAGGTAAAATTTCGTATCTTGTTGCAATAAAAGGTTCAATGCAGAATTGAAATGGAGTCCATCAACATTAAGAAAGGTATTTAGTTCATTGCACGTAACAAATAAGAGAGATTAGAGAGAACAAGCACAAAAATAATCAAAATGTCTTATGTTACAGATAATGCAAAGCCCAATTTCCAATCCGGTGACCATATCTATGAGTTTATTGTTGATTTATTGAAATCTAGTGTGCAATTCGTCGTTTCTAAAGAAAATTAATTTAGTTTTAGTCATAGGGGTTTATTAACTGATGTACAACTAAAAGAGTGCCTATTAGTAATTTAAAAGATTTACTCTAATTTGCACTCTTGTACATATTATAACCGAAATTCTCAGATATTTTCTATTTCAGTTCAATTTTAAAAAAGTTACTAGAATTGATCGATGCTAGTTAGTTATGTGCAATACCACACATTAGTTTAAGGGCATATTATACTTGTCATTAGGAGTAGTCATGACTAATTATATTTTGCACCACTAACTTATGACCAATTCTCGCTGTGCACCCACAATTTAAATTTGAGACACGTAATACCCCTAACTCTTAGATCTATCCCACTTTGATCTAATTTTTAATAGTATCAAAAAAATTTGACAAATATTCCACTTTATGTGTGAAGTGTGCACGGTTAAAATATCTATGAATTTTAGTAAGAATGTTAAAAATTAAATTAAAATATGATAAATTTAAGAGTTTGGGTTGTAATATGTCCAAAATTAAAGTATGTGAAGCAAAATGAGAATTGCCGATAAGTTAGATGATGGAAAGTAAAATAAGTCATAATTTAAATAGTGATCATCTTAGATATAAACCGAAAGTTGAGGTGTTCAGAGGTTTCACTGTGTTCTGATCTTCTACCATTTTCAGTGGTCTCTCTCTCAAATTCGGAGATTCAGCAAGCATAAGTAGCCATAGCCACGGAGTTTAGTGCTGCCAGCTTAGAAGACTACTTAAAAAGAACTCAACAATAAATGATCTTCCAATTGATACACTTGGAACGTCTTTTCAGTTCGTTTTGTTTATCACGATTGGTTTGAAGCCGATATATTAAGCAATATTAATACTAAGACACGCATAGAAATGGAAGCATTAAAATCCCCGATAATTTTGGGATAAATTGAGTTACAAATTATTGTGAATTATAATTAATTGGGAGTAGGTACTCTTCTTTCTCATTACTGAACCTTGTTCACTGAATGAGACATGAGTTAAATTATTGAAAAATTCTATAGTTTCGTTAAACTATAATACTTTAGGACTTGTATTCTACCAAAATTCAAAACATGACAGAAGCATGAAATTTTTCCAAGCTAGTATCACTTAAAAAACCTTTTGAATGAGTCAAATTATTTTGTCTGACTACTTGCAAAAGACTTAAATAAGACATGGTGACCTTCTTGAATCTGATGGGCTTTTATGGATTTGCTGAAATGATATGCCTTTGAATTCGATTTGTCTTGCTAAATTAAATAAATCAGTCTTTGATGTTGAAACATCATAAATTCTTATTTAGTTGAAGATTTTTCTCCATCGGGGAATCACTTTGTAGGCTTCCACATATATAGATGCCAAAAAGTCACAAGAATTATACAAATTGCATCTAAATATTAGGAAGGTCTCTTGAGAAATACTATTCGAAATTTATCAGATTTTTTTCCAAGAAACTGCCCATAATTTTCAAGTAATACATAGGTGAATTTAATTTTTAATATTTATTTAAAATTGATTCTATAAGCAAAACTTTTAAAACTTTTCATCCAAAACCTCTTTAAAACTTTTTTAATATAGATCTCTTGAGACAAACTCAAAATACACCGAGTTCTATCTCTTTGGATCTTTATGCCAATGACATAAGATGTTTCACCCATATCCTTCATATCAAAGTTTTTAGAGAGAAATTGTTTCAGATGTGCAGCAATCCTTTATCATTACTTGCAAGTAAAATGTTGTCCAGACGTACAGAATAAAAAAACAAATTTTACTCCCACTGACCTTCTGGTATATACATTGATCCATTATATTCTCTTCAAAATCAAACGAAGAAATCACACCATGAAATTTTAAATATCATTGATGGGAGGTTTGCTTCAATTCATATATAGACTTTTTAAGCTTGCAAACTAAATGCTCACCATCACAAGAGGGGAATCCTTCAGGTTGTTTCATATAAATATATTTCTCTAAATCTCCATTAAGGAATGCTATTTTCACGTCCATTTGATGAAAATCCATATCAAAATAGGCAATCAATGCCATAATGACTCGAAGAGAATCTTTCTTAGATACAAGAGAAAAGGTTTCTGCATAATCGATTCCTTCTTTCTGAGTAAATATTTTGGCAACAAGTCTCGCTTTATATCTCTCGATGTTGCCTAATGAGTCTTTCTTGGTTTTGAAGACCCATTTACATCCTGTGGTTTTTGCACCAAGAGGCAACTCGACAAGATCCCAAACTCCATTACGATGCTATCAATTCTATCTCCTCTTTCATGGCACTATATCACAAGTCAAATTTATTGCAGTTCATGGCTTGTGAAAACGTTTCATAATCATTTTGGCTCCAATATTATACTCAGCCTCTTGCAGATATACCATATAGTTATCTGGAATTGCTATTTTCTTTGTGTAGTAGTTCTTCTCAATGTTGTACCAACATTATCCTGAGGAATATGTTAGATGTGGTATAAGAGAACAAATTCAGGTATTTTTTGAACAGGATCTAGTGGATCGTTATTAGCAGTTTGTGGAGTTTCAAAGACTAGTTGTTCAACATGTACATGATCTCAAGAAATGTGGTAAATAACAATAGTCCGTTCATGACTAGAAGTGGAAGGTTGTGGAACATAATATTTTGTCTCAGATCCAATACCCAATGATCTGTCATTCCCGTTATTCAAGTCATTCTCAAGAAACTTTGTATTTCTTGACTCCACAATCCTTGTACCATTAGATGGACAGTAAAATCTAGAGGATATCCCTTAGTCCTTTCAATAAATCCAACAAAATACCCACTAATGGTCCTTGGGTCCAACTTCTTTTCGTGTGGGTTATAAACTCTCACTTCAGGTGGACATTCCCAAATGCGTACATGTCGCAAACTCGGTTTCCAACCTTTAAATAACTCAAATGGCATCTTTGGGACAGCTTTGGTTGGAACTTGGTTTAATATGTACACTGCCATCTTTAGAGTTCCACTCCACAAAGATTCTGGAAGTTTTGAGCATGCTTGCATGCTCTGCTCCATGTCCAATAATGTTTGGTTTCTTCTCTCTGCTACACCATTTTGGCTCGGAGAGCCAGGTGTAGTGTATTGGACAACAATCCCATGCTCAGCAAGAAACCTTACAAAAGGACCAGGTGCTTGTCCATCTTCGGTGTATCTTCTATAGTACTCACCACCTCTATCTGATCTCACAATTTTAATCTATTTTTTGCGTTGTTTCTCTACTTCTGCCTTAAACACCTTAAAGGCGTCTAGTTTTCTTCTCTTTTGTTATTAAGCAGATAGAGATACATGTATCATGAGAAATCATCTATGAAGGTGATGAAATACTTTTGACATATGCGTCCATATTCGGACAACATATGTCTATATATATGATCTCCAATAATTTTGAACTCCTCTTGGCTCCTTTCTTCAATATGTTGAGTCTGCTTACCCTTTATGCAGCCCACACAAGTCTCGAAATCAGTAAAAGCCAGAGTACTAAGTACTCCATCATTCATTAAGCTCTTGATTCTCTGAATGGAGATGTGTCCCAATCTCTGATGCCACAACATAGAGGAACCCTCATTCATAACACATCTTTTAACACTAGCATTATTTTGAACATGCAAAGTAATAAATGTAGCATTGTTTTGTAAATTAATTTGAAAGAGACCATCAAACAAAATATCATTTCCGACAAGGTCAGATTTATAAAACAAACTAAATCCAACATTTGAACAATACCAGGAATTTCCCAAAGGTAAAAGTTTTGATAATGAAAGATTAAATTTCTTGAGAAATTTAGAACATAAAATGTCCTTTCCAAATCTAAAACAAAGCCACTATGTGAGAACTAAACTGCATGTCCCAATTGCATTCACGTGAGACCGCATCTTATTTCCTGAATAGATGTATTCCTTACTTTCCATTGGCTTCTTTAGGTTTCGCAATCCCTGCAAGGAATTCATAATATGGATTGTAGAACCAGAATCAATCCACCATGTGCTATGATTAACATCTATCATATTAGATTCATAACATACAAGTGAGACTATGTTACCTTTCTTCTCAAGCCAGCTTTGGAATTTGGGGCAATCCTTCTTCATGTGCCCCTTCTTCTTACAGAAGAAGCACTTGGATTCCTTCTTAATATCTCTTTGAGGAGACATCTTTTCCTTTCTCTTCTTCTTAGCTTGGTTGTTCTTGTTCTTTCCTTGAGTTGCTAGATGCACACTCTTGCCAGTTTCCATAAGCAGCCTGCCATTATCTTGCACACACACGGTCATCAACTCATAATTGATAGACCATTTGTCCTTATGTGTGTTGTAAGAGATCTTGAAAGGCCCATACTGCTGTGGTAGAGAGTTCAGAATATAGTGCACAAGAAAAAGATAGACATTGTAACCTCAAGATTTTTGAGTTGAGCTACTATGTCTCTCATGTACATGATGTGTTCACGCATTCCTTTGATACCGGTGACTTCATGGTAGAGAACTTCATGATTAGGGTGTTTGCTAAACCCTTATCTGAAGACTCAAATTGCTCATCAATAGCCTTCAATAACTTTTAGATATTATCATACTGATCGACAGAACCCCAAATGCCAGCTGAGATGTGGTATTTATGGACATCACACTAAGGCGATTAGATCTCTCCCACGTTTCATGAAGCTCAAATTCAGTAGGTTGGCTATTCTCAGTAATTGAAGGTGGTGCGTCTTTCCTGATAGCAAAATCAATGTCCATCCATTCCAAATGATGAAGAATCCTCTCTTTCCACAACTTATAGTTGTCACCCTTGATGGACTCAGGAATGTCACATTTCATATCAGAAAAATTCATAGGTTGAAAAACTGCACATAAATTATATACATGCATATGTCAAAAATTTGAGGCAAATCAACATTTATTATGTTTTACCAATGCAAAAAATACTAAGAAATATGAATTATATGACATAGAAATTGCCTGTAGGCTAAATTTCTAATTCAAATAAATTCATATAATCAAAATGACGAAACTATTAAATCATGTTCCTTTCCTTAATTCATGTGAGTAAATTAAGGAATATAATTTAATATTTCATTCCTTTTAATCACACAATATAATATAATAAAATTTTCTGTGCGATAAAAATTTATTATATTAAATGTGATATAATAACAATTAATGTCTTATATTATAAGTGATCCCAAAACAACAGAATTAATGTACGTGTGTGTGTGTGTGTGTATATATATATATATTTGTGTCTCTGTAATTATTAATGTCTGTGATCTGTATATATATGTATATATTTTTAATTATAGATAGTAGGCGCAGCATATTTAATTAATTAATATATATATAATAATGATATATATATGCAAATAACAAATTGGAAGTAGTTTATATAAAAATAATACATTCCAGAACCAAACAATTGGAATGACTTTACTGGTCAAAATGTCTAATGTTTAACCAGTAGGTCGCGGGTTCAAATCTTTCCAGCAGCGTTTATGAAAGCAACCAGCTCTCCATTTTTTTTTTTCATCAGAACTAGTTTATAGGAATATTTTATTCCAAAACTATGAAACCCACAAAGTAGGCCAAGTGGTTAAGTCTTGTGACTTGTGACCAAAAGGTCATGAGTTTGAGCCTTCCCAATCAACCTCTCTTTCTTTTCTTTTTTGTTTTTAATGCCATCTTGTTTGCCTGATTTGGACCAAAACGGGTTTGTGCAATCCGGTTGTGATCCGAATGTAACCCGCACATATTCCCAGCATTTGGCCATCAAAATTGCATTTTTAATCATACAAAACATGTAATTCTAATTTTCTAACTGATTTCTAACTTTAGTTTTCAATAAAAACATCAAAATCAGAAACCCATTATCATGGTCCATAATTCATATACATAAACAAAAATATACAGCCATAACCCAGCAATAAATAACACCAAAATAGATGTTTTAAACAAGAAAAAATCATAGAATCAATTTTAAATAATTTATAAATTCTAGATTTCCTCAATAACATGTCAACAGTAAACCCAAATCAACATATACGTATATGTGAATTAAGGCAGAGGCATAACATACTCTGATACCAAATGAAAGATATTATATCTCTAAAACAAAATTAGTCTATGGTTAAATAATACAACAGAATATCGAATTCGGAATAAAACCAAGGAATGTACCTCCAACCATTGATGCTGTTGGGTCACTATAGAATGAAAAAGAAAAATAGAAATAATTTTTTAAGTGCTTCTAAATCTAGATAATTTGATACGATGGTGTATTTTTGATAGAATGTCAGGTTTAGGGACCCAAAATACTCCATATATACTTATATCGTTTTCCCCTTCAGAAAAATTAAAGTGGTTATAGTGAGTGGTTATCACAAACGAAATAATTATTACAACGTGATAATTATCACAAAGGTTGTTATTATGTCAAATTGATAAACATCATAAATAACTATTGGATCAAATATTTGGAATTTAAAATAAAACCCACATGGGATAATTAAAAATTCCAGCACTGCAACTGTACCACTTTAATTTTTTAATGTATAAAACTCCTTCAAAAATTTCCAGTAACACCTACTTAATAGTCCACGTATAGATGCTTTATGTGTTGCTCCAATTGGGGGTAGAGCCAGGAATCTGTAGTCAGCAAGGGTAAAAAAAATTCAATAGATAGAGAAAGCAAAATTATGTTGATGATAAATACAGATACAACTAAATAAATTTGATAACTTAGTAATTAATTAAATTATGGTAAAACAAGTTTTAATAAATTTACAATTATGCTAACTATGCATTATGAATATCATTTTCATGATCAAGTAACTATGCATTTTTTGCATATGAAATATTTGTAATGTTGCAATTTTACAAAAATTGAGGGGGACAATTGCAACCCCTCCCCTCTTCAACTACACATAGCTCTGCTAGTGACTCCAGCGCTTTTCGTGTTGCGATTCAAAATAATTTAAGAATCAGATTCACTAATAGAATTAAGATTAGTGATTATATAAATCATGTACCCTATTATGATTTTTTTTAAGATATAAATAAAATCTCAGTAAACTTTATTGAAATTTTTCTCATGCTCTATTTTTTGCAAGTATCAACAAATGAATTTCTTAATATTCCTTTTCTGAATCGAGTATGAAATGTTTTCTAAGATACGGAATCTACTTTTATCTCTTTCTAGAGTTGTCTAATCAAAGAGATATAAGTAACAGGATATGTATATAAGATGTAAGAAAATACTTTAAAAAAACACTTTTCAAAACTAATTCATGTGCCAAAATCCTATGGAGTGTACAACTCTCTAATTTTAGATCTTTAGTCAGATTTTGCTCTCTATTCTTTTTAGTTCTAATGATACATCAATGATTTTTGTTTGTTACTTTATATTTGTTTCTTTATATAAGTGCACTCTAAGATGCAATTGTAGACTTTTTCTATAAGAAAATCAGTAAAACTATAGATCTTGCATGTGTACATACACGTTCTAGATCAAACCCATAAAATACATTTTTTTTATTAGGCTACCAAACATACTCTAAGACGATATAATAAAGGAAGTGAAAAAAATTCCTGGAGACTATGGTAGATAATGTAGTAATTGAGAATAGAAGTAGTTAAGGGGTAAGGTTCTACAAAAAATGGAAAAGCTAAGGATATTATCTCAAGAGAAACTTAATTAATTGTGTTGTCATGCAAAACGTGTATTTGCAAAGAGGTAAAAATAATTAACCTTATCGTGAAAAATATGATATGGTAATGTATTTTATGCTTGAAAAATTGATTATAACATTTTCAAGCCATATATATCAATAGGCGATAAGATAAATGATCTATAAACTAAGTCAAATTAGTTACATCTCAATGTCCTAGAGTACATATATTTTGGTAATATTACTTAATATGTATTCATGGTTGTGGTAACATTATTGGTCACACATATTATGAAATTTATGAAGTAATTTAATTATAGTAATACTAGAGGTTTTTTTGTTAGATTTATTTAGAATTTGTCCTATTTGATTTTTTAGCTGAAGATTGTTAATGTATAATAAAGTAGTAATAAAATTGTTAATTACTAACTTTTTCTCTATAGAGAATATGCTGGACTAGTCATGTAAGAGGTTCAAGTGAAACTTTTTACCTTAAGGATCTTAGTTATTTTAACAAAAATATGATCCAATTACAAAGATGAGCAGAAAATGAAAATATTATGTAGAATGTAATGGATTTTTTTGGTGGGAGGGGATGGGGAGGGGGTAGAATGCAAGAGTTAAGAAAGATACATATAGAAGCTCAAAATTTTGTGACTTCTAGTTCCAGAAGCTGTCCAACTGAAATCACAGGGAACATGCTACACCTAGAGATGGTATTTCTTTCAATAGTTGGGTAGAAATTTGTTCCATTGTTGGCCTTAATTGAGTGTTGGGATATATACATGACAATGCAAGCTTCGCCATCAGCACCACTTTTTCTGCCTCTTGCTTACTTGGAGATGAGAGTCGGGGATCAATAATGTCTTTTAGTTATATATCAAAATTTGTTAATGCAGATGATGATGATGATGATAATATCATCAAAATTGATGAAATGTAGTCTTCTGGATGTTTCCCCAAGATCACTTCAAAAGCTAGCACTCCAAAGCTATAAACATCACATTTAGAGTTTACTTCCATTGTATAAGCAAGTTCTGCCATTTAAAATCAATATTATCACTCGTATGTTATTGATAGTGATGAATAACTTTCTTGAATTATAGTGGAAAGTATTTTTCTTCAAATTTGCAATCAAAAATCTTGAAAGTCAAAGACTAATAAAAAGTCAAACCAAGTAACAAATGAAACTTCATTATAATATATACCTGAATGAGCAGTATATCCATAAGTTCCAGCAAATAAATTCCAACTAGATGAATCAAGCCTCAAGAAAGTTGCAGTGCCAAAGTTAGCAATGCGTGCTTGATGACAAGAATCCAACACAATATTTTTACTCGATATATATCGATGAATTATATGAGGTAAACAACCATGATGCATATAAGATAATGCATTTGTCACGTCTTTAACAATATTTTCCCTCTTGATCCATTCGAACTTTATGGCTATTTCATCATTGCTCAGTGAATTCATCTGGATTCCTCCTTCCAAGAATTCATAAACCAAGAATGTGTGATGCTTGTGTGAATAATATCCATATAGCTTGACAATGTTATAGTGTTTATTTTTGTCGTTGCCTAGATTTCATTGTCAAAATCATTTGGACTGTTTATTACACTGTTTGTTCCATGACATTTTTTGACAGCAACAATTTGACCATTTGACAATTCAGCTCTAGAGATACTTCCAAATCCAGCCACACCAATGCAATAACTTAGCTTGGGGTTGAAATTTTCTGTTGCATCAATAATGTTTTCATATACCATTTTTCCAATGAAATTGCATATACTAAACAAATATTTGTTTCTCTTTGCTTATTTTCAACCTATCTTATACGTGACCTTGTAAAATAAAAATGGCCACAACTACAAGCAAAAGAAACCTGATTCCTAGTATTGCAAAAATAATAAGGAAAACAATTCTTTTGCTTGTTATCTTCTCTGAGTTCGCATTCCATTTGATTGAGTGAAATGTTTCAAGCCAGAAATTCTACCACATAGACCTTTATTATTTCTCAAAGCATCAAAATGAGCTTTTTGAAATGTTGAAATGTTGGCAAAGAACCTTCCAATTGATTGGAGGATATGTCAATAGAATTTAAGTTGAAGTAATGGTCAAAGGTAGAGGGAATGATGCCTGATATTCTATTATGAGAAAGATTCTTCTTCTCAATGCTTTGCAACTCACCCAATTCTAGTGGCATTTTGCATGTCAACATACATTTTTTGCTGAGATCAAGAGTTCTAAGTGCATTCAAATTCTTTACCATGGAAGGAATACATTTACTGAGTGCATTTTGGCTTAAATTCAAGTTCACCAATTGTGTGCAATTGCCAATATGTTCAGGAATTGAGCCACTAAGATGATTAGTAGACAAATCTAGATTTAGAAGTCCAGACATTTGACCAGTTTCAGGTGGAGTATTGCCTTAAAGTTTGTTGTCGTCCAACTTAAGCACAAGAAATAAAACCAACTTTCCCAAACTTTTTGGAATCGTCCCATATAAATTATTTGAAGAAAGATCAAGTATTTGCAATTGAGACGCCTCTCCAAGCATAGTTGGTAGTTTTCCAAACAAGATTATTGTTGTAGATCTTCAAGCATGTCAAACTCATATATGTACCTTAATTTTAAGACAGCTCACCATAAAATCTGTTATAGGTTAAATCAATATATTCCAAGTGTAGATACATGCCGAATTCTTTAGATATGTTCATTGATAGTGAGTAGCTTTTTTGAACCTTGACAAATCGTAAGCTAGAACAATTTTTGAAGCATCTTGGCATATTTCCCACAAAATTATTATCGTAGATTGAGAACTCTACCAATGATCCACTAGTGCAAATATTATGGGGGTACATAGCCAGTAAGATAGTTTTCAAATATGACTATCATTGTAGATGTGTAATATTATTGAGCTCAATAGGGAGGAGACCACTCAGTTGATTTATGAAAAGCCTAAGATCAACTAGGGATTTCAACTTTTCGAACTCCGGCGGAATAACCTATTTAATTTGTTTTCACAAAGCAACAATTCTCTCAAATTTGTTAAGTTAGCAATAGAGGAAGGAATATGTCCTGTAAGTTGTTTTCTCAATAATATGAAAAACTTTCTTAAATTTCCAATTAATCAAGAAATCTGAATGATGAGATTGTCATTCGTTAATTCCAAATTCTCAAGAATGTGAGCTTCCCGATTTCTTCTAAAATAGGTCCCAAAAGATAATTATTGTCATGAAGTGATACAAGGTATTTAAGTATCCTAAATTCCCAATCAATCGAGGAATTTAATTGGTGAGTTTGTTATTTGATAGTTCAAGATCCTTGAGAGATGTGAGCTTCCCAGTTTCTTTTGGAATAGATCCTGAAAGATAATTATTATAAAGATATAAGGTAGTTAAGTTGCCCAAATTCCCAATAGACTGAGGAATCTGATTGGTGAGTTCATTATGTGATAGTTCCAAATTCTCCTGAGATGTGAGTTTCCCAATATGAATGGGTCCCAGAAGATTATTATTGAAATGACACAAGATAGTTAGATTACCCAAATTCCCAATCAATCAAGAAATTTGATTGGTAAGATTGTTCTTTGATAGTTCTAGATCCTTAAGAGATGTGACTTTTCCAATTTTATTTGGGATTGGATCATATAGACTATTTTCGTATAGATATAGTGTTTTTTATTTTGTCAAATTACCAATTGACAATTGGATCCATCTTGAAAGTTTATTCATTCATAGGTACAGATTATGCAGTGTTAAGTTACTAAATTTTCCAATAGAAGCAGGAATTGTTCCAATGAAGCCATTTTCTCCCAAATTGAGTTTGGCAAAAGAACTTAAAAGCGCAATATCTTGTGGGATAGAGCCATGGAAAGAGTTATGATAAAGGTTTAAGTGTTTAAGGGTGGTCAGTTTGCAAATTTCAATTAGAAATAGTCCAAATAATTGATTCCAAGGCAAGTTAAGATAGACGAGTCTAGAAAGGTTCCCGATATTTGGGGAAATAGATGCATAGATTGCACTATCATAAAGGTCAATGGTTCTTATATGGGGAAGGATGAGAAATTGAGATGATCAAGTGTACATTTTATACTAAAGTTATTGATGTTGAATATTGCTATCCTTCCAATGTTTTTCCATAAAATTCCATTCTAATTATAGCAAGCACTGCCTAAAAGACAACTAGGACCGGTTATCATTATCAAGACTGGCTTTCCATGCTAAAAGAGCTTTCCTTTATCTCTATCAGTATTTTTGCATGTTGTAGACACCTTTTTCTTTTTCTTTTTTTACTTTTTTTATAAAAAGTACAAATAAATATATTTATGTTCTTTATATTTTTCCTACTCCTATCAATATTGTTGAATCCCAGTTCGAGTTAATGCATGTTTTGATGATGATCAAATCATACTAATGGTTTGATAACAAGTGTGCAGAAAACAGGTAGGTTCGGACGCAAAAGATCGTCCGAACAAAACTTGGTACCAAGACTTCACAGACGCAAATGACTGTCCGAATGATAGAGCTTCGGACGATGGTAATTGTCCGACACAAAGAATTTGAAGCAAGCCTCGGACGAAGAACAGCGTCCGATCATTTTCCAGAAAACTTCGCTTCGATCGGTACGCATGTTCGGACGCATCCTCAGACGTCGAGCGAATACCCTCGAAGAACGGACGCGTGTCGGACGCGAGATTTGCAGCGGCCGTCCGAGCGGTCCAGCGGCTAGTTTGTTCGGACGCATTCTTGATGCATCGGCCGTCTGAAGGTCCAACGGCTAGTTTTCCGATGAAACAGAAAATAGCCGTTGTGAAGTTGTTGGAAGCAGTTATTTGGCAACTATAAATACCCCTAGGTCTGATTTAATGAAGAAGAGACTTCTACATTGATTACAAATCATTCTTGAGCTATTTGGGAGAAATAGTTGGTACAAGTGTTGTAATAGTATAGGTAGTGAGAAAAGAGCTTAGAAGTGTAAGAGTTCTTCAAGTGTAAGAGTGGAGAGATAACAATTGTAACAAAGGGAGGTTGTGAGTGTAAAACTCTTGGCTCAACTAAAGGAAATTAGTGTGAGCAAGAGTGATCCTCATTTGTGTACAAGAGGTTATTGTCTCACCTACTTTGAAGAGACTTTTAGTGGCTGAACTTCAAGTTGTGAACTTGGTAGTTGCCTTGTAAGAAGCTCTTTGTAGTTATAAGCTCCAAGCTTGAGAAGCTAGGGAGTTTGGTTTGATTCTCTTAATCTCAATATTCTTATTTGTTCTTTAAGCTTAAATTGAACAATTGAATATCTATTGTATTCTTTTGTGCTTAAGTTTTCATTTGGTGCATAAAGTTTGAATTTCTATTAAGCACATAAAAAGGATTGTTTTTAGAGACAACCTAATTCACCCCCCTCTTAGGTTGCTTTTGGGGCCAACAATTGGTATCAGAGCATTGGTCTCTTTATTTTTGCTTAAATTGCATTAGAGTAAAGATCATGGCAACCAATAATGCTTTGTTTTTAGAGGGGCATTCTATCACTAGACCTCCCATGTTTAATGGCATTAATTTTGTTTTTTGGAGGGATAGAATGAAAATTTTTGTTCAATCTATTAATATTGAATTGTGGTATATTATTTATGAAGGTCCTTTTGAGGCAAATATTTTTGATGAAAATACTCATAGATTAAGGCCTAAAACCAGATTTGAGTTAAATGCACAAGATAAAATAAATTTATCTTTAAATGCTAAAGCCATTAATATTTTGTATAATGCTTTGGATGCAGATGAGTTTTCTAAAGTAAAAACCTAGGTTGCATATCGGCTAAGGAGATATGGGACAAATTGAAAGAAATCCATGAAGGAAGTGAAGATATTAGAGAGCAAAAGAAGTCACTTCTTGTGGCTAAATATGAATCCTTCAAAATGGAATCTCATGAGAACATTGACAAGATGTATTGTAGGTTCAATGATATGGTAAAGGATTTGGAAGGTTTGGGTAAAGAATATTCCTTAGGTGAAAAGAATAGAAAAATTTTGAATTCTTTACCTAAGGAATGGGAACCTAAATCCATTGCCATAGAAGAGTCTAAAAATTTAAATTCTATGCCTATTGATTCATTGATCAATTCTCTAACCTCCTTTGAATTGAAGTTGAAATACAAGATACAAGATGAAGAGGCAAAGGGAAAAAGAAGCTTAGCATTTAAAGCTTCATCAAAAAGGAGAAAAGACTCAAGAAAGCCTCACTTCAACAACTTCCAAATCACTTGGGATGATTGCAATTCGGATGGAGAGGTTGAAGAAGAACTATATGAGGAGGCTCAAATGGCTTTTATGGCACTTGGCAATAATGAGGTATCCTCTAGTTGTAATTCTTGTGATGATTCATGTAATAATGATGATGATGATGTTGAATCATTTATTTTTAAAATGCATGAATGTTTGAAAGAATCATATGCTAAGAACAAAGAGTTAAAAATTAAAGTTAAAGAGACTTTATTGAGTGCCAACTCAAAACTTGTGCATAAAAATAATTCTTTGACAAAAGAGAATGCTGTTTTGAAAGAAATATTTGTTGGAAAAACCAAGATCATGGAAGAACAAGCTTCATTAAAGAAGAGATTAGATGAACTTGATGTTACTTTGAAAACGAAGAAAGAAAATGTTTTTGAAAAGAAAAGAACTAGAAATATGTTTTTGAACAAAAATTTTATCACCTTTAGAAAAAATGATTTGTGCTTTGTTAAATCTAAATCTTCTTTTTATGGCAATAAAAAAATTATTTGTAATTATTGTCATCAACATGGCCATATAAAAGAAAAATTGTTATGTTAAAAGAAATGAAAAATTAGGAATAAATTCTATTTGGGTGATTAAGCATGTTACTAATCCAATTGGACCCAAGAAAGTTTGGGTACCAAAAGTTGTTGCTTAACTTTGTATGTAGGTATGCTTGGAGAGCACCAAGGAATTCAAGATAGATTATCTATGAAGGGTGCTCAAGACATATGAGCTAAGATCATATTGCAAAGGGTAACATCTAAAGTTTTGTGTGCTTTCATTTATCAAGTTGAACTATGTTCTCTTGAATATTACTCATCTATATGCTCGAATTTGTTTAGAATGCTAGGATATTTGTATCCCCAAATTTTGTCTATAATAAGTCACTACTTGCAAAAGAAAGGGGGAGCATTCTCTTTTTTAAATGGATTTGTTTTTACAAGAAATTGCATCACACATGCTTCATTGTTTTGATGATGCTTTTTGGTTAGGAATGAGTGAAAATTGTATTGATCATAAGTGCAATTGATCATAATTTTCTTTGCTTGAATTCACTCTTTCTCCGTGTCCTCATTATATTCATCTTTCAAGGGGGAGAATAAACTTAGGGGGAGCTTTAATTGCATTATTCTTCTTATGTTTTGATAATGCCAAAGGGGGAGAAATAATGGACAAATTCTCTTGTGTTTTATGGTTGTTTTTTGAATTGTCCAATTGATTTGTCATCATCTGGGTATTAAGAGACAGGCATATTAATTCTATTTTCTGTTGACCAAATCATGCTTCAACTCTGATAACAAGATGTGCAGAAAAGACAGGTAGGTTCGGACGCAAATGATCGTCCGAACAAAACAACCACAAGACTTCACGGACGCAAATGATTGCGTGAATGACAGAGCTTCGGTTGATGGTAATCATCCAACACAAAGAATTTGAAGCAAGTCTCGGACGAAGAACAGTGTCCGATCATTTTCCAGAAGACTTCGCTTCGGCGCAGTGTCGGACGCAGGATTTAGCAGCGGCCGTCCGAACGGTCCAACGGCTAGTTTGTTCGGACGCATTCTTGATGCATCGGCCGTCCGAAAGGTCCAACGGCTAGTTTTCCAGTAAACAGAAAATAGCCGTTGTGAAGTTGTTGGAAGCAGATATTTGGCAACTATAAATACCCCTAGGTCTGATTTAATGAAGAAGAGACTTCTACATTGATTACAAATCATTCTTGAGCTATTTGGGAGAAATAGTTGGTACAAGTGTTGTAATAGTATAGGTAGTGAGAAAAGAGCTTAGAAGTGTAAGAGTTCTTCAAGTGTAAGAGTGGAGAGATAACAATTGTAACAAAGGGAGGTTGTGAGTGTAAAACTCTTGGCTCAACTAAAGGAAATTAGTGTGAGCAAGAGTGATCCTCATTTGTGTACAAGAGGTTATTGTCTCACCTACTTTGAAGAGACTTTTAGTGGCTGAACTTCAAGTTGTGAACTTGGTAGTTGCCTTGTATAGAAGCTCTTTGTAGTTATAAGCTCCAAGCTTGAGAAGCTAGGGAGTTTGGTTTGATTCTCTTAATCTCAATATTCTTATTTGTTCTTTAAGCTTAAATTGTTGAATATCTATTGTATTCTTTTGTGCTTAAGTTTTCATTTGGTGCATAAAGTTTGAATTTCTATTAAGCACATAAAAATGATTGTTTTTAGAGACAACCTAATTCACCCCCCTCTTAGGTTGCTTTTGGGGCCAACAAATATCTCTATCATCACTTGATTCTACTCTATCAGTATCTTTCTCTTCTCTATTTCTATCATTATAATATCTATCCCTATCTTCACCTCTATCCCTATCATATTCTAACTCTATCTCTAGTTCTCAGAACTCCTATAAATACCCCTCTCCTCCCTACTTGATTCATCATTGATATACTCATTCTCAATATCATTCTCACTCCCTCACAATCACACAACTCATATAGTAGTGAAATTCTATTTGAAGAATACAACACAATTTTCGTTGAAAAGGAGGAAAAGAAGGAGTTGCCATAATTGTCATAATCGGAGTCCATATCTCGTCATTCCCACTGTCTAAATTTGTCAAAAGTTTATAAGCCTTTATTTACTTTTTGTAAAATGTTATGATATGAGACAAAATTATTGTTTATTTATGAGACTTCATATAATTCTTGGCCTATTCTAAATTCTCTTACAAATATGTTCGTATATTTTAATGAGTTCATGAATTTGCAAAAAACTTAGTTTAATTTTGACTAACGTATTTTATTCTTTTATTTATTTGATTTATTTATTTTCTTTTTCAGAATTTATGTGAACCCATTATTGGTACATAGGAATGTGTATTTTTTTTTATTGTTCTCATTTTTTACTCCATTATTTATTTTATTTGTCTAGCAAAAATCAATGCAAATTTTGGCCTTAAAATTAAAAGATTGAATTAAACTCGCAACCGCTTTCAACGAGAGTGAAAAGGTGCCTAGGTTACCGATAAAGTAATCTAACCTTCTTTTCTTCTTTTCGACTCAATAAGACACTCGAACTCAAATATCTAGTTTTTCGAACAGGAGTCATCTAGGTAAGGGTTTAAGGGTATAAGAATGAACCAATCTTGATGACTCGGTACACTGAAAATGCAATATCAAGTGGTGACTCTTATTTTTAGAAAAATCCTTTTTCCTTGATTTATTTAATTGGGCCTACTGTCACACCATTTCCCTTTCTTTTATTTAATTTTTTTATTATACTTTTTTTTTGTTAAAAAATAAGGCGCGATAGTTTGGCGACTCCACTGGGCACATTAGAGCATTTGAGCATTGTTTATTTTTATTTTTTAATGTTAAGGCCTCTTGAGTTGATTTTTTTTTTCTCCTTGCTATTCTTCTTGCTTTATGTTTTATTTTCATGTTTATTTGCTTAGTTAAATATTTTTTTTGTAAGCTTTATTAATTGTTTTTTGTAAATATCTCATTTGAATAGTTTTAATTCCTCTATTTTAAGGGCATCACTTATCTATATAACCTAGTGAGCATCGACTCCCACTTCCTTTTTAGGATTTGGACCTCAAGAAGGCATACAAGTACAGGTTACAATGCTCTTATACTGTTGTTGAACGGGTCCAACTCAAACCACCGACATAGGACCCTTGGAAATGATGAAAACATGCTAATTTTTGGGTCTCTCAGTCTGAAGGTTCGGGAACCAAAACCAACTGAGTCTAGAATTAATGCATTAGTGAACCCTGACCTCATGGTCCATGTAGTTTACTTTTACACACATGTTACATTTGAGTGAAGTCAAATGATGTTTTCTTTATTTTTCTTTTGCTAACTTTTCCTTTATTCGTTTGTTGTTAAAAAAAAATAAAAAATTACTTTTTGAAAAAAATAATAAAAATCATAACAGTGTTACTTTAATTTTTTTTTTTTTGCATACAAATTTTTTTTTGCAAGTTTCTTAAAAAAAATTTAAAAAAACAATCATTTTTTTGTTTTGTTTTGTAAATACGTTTGTCAAATAATTTTTTCATGATTTGTTTTAAAAGAAAATTTCTACAAAGAAATTAGCTCTTTTATTTGAGTATGGATTGTTTAGGAATTATGAGTTTTCTAGAATCCCCTATAAAAAATAATGATTCTATGTCATTTTTTTTTTAGTTGCAAAAAAAATAAACCTTCTCTAGTAGGACATGTATTTGCTTTTATTGATGAGTTACTAACTCATTTTTTTTATTTTTACTTTGTATGCATTGTATCATATCTACATGATCATATCTTTTATTTCAATAAATTCTGATATCTTCTACTTTTTTTATTTTTTTTCAAAATTCAGCCCATTTTCAAGATAGCTCTCCGAAAGCAAGCTTTTCCAAATCGTGATCCGATCCTTATTCGATCAAAAGCTAAGCAAACAATGACCACTGAACCAACCAACCAACCAAAGTTTCTCTATTGGTCAAACACCTGAATCCTAAAATGCCCAAGAGGTAGTTTCTAGGACTGAGTTTGCTTTGATGCAACAGAAATGAATAACATGGCTACTAAAATGGCAAACTTTATGAACATGATAGGTCTCTACCTTGTATATAGAATCAATGGGCCCTCAAATTGCAAATCCTGAAGTCTCTATTGGCCAAAATCCACCTCTAACTACTAATCTTGCTGCTTCTACTTCTATCCCACCCGTTCAAGACATAAATCCTAATTGCCAAAATTTAAACTCCACTCTTGTCATGCCAGCTGCCCAAATACTAACCCCTAACAATCAAATTCTTTTTGTCATCAATACTACACCTGTTCCCCTGACCATAACTAAGAATGCAATGGTAGGTGAGACCAACTTAGCCCAATTTGAAGAGGCCAAAGTATTGAGTTTGAAATTTCAATCATGGGAGGAATCTGTTCGCTCTATGAAGGATTTTAATTCATATGTGAAGACTCATTTTTTAGAGTTGATCTTGTTCCCTAGTTTGCAATACCCTGAAAAATTCAAAATGCTAGAGTTGATGAAATATGATGGTACCAGTAACCCTACATGCATTTGAGAATCTATACTAATAACTTAGGGGAATATGCTAGAGACGAAAAATTGCGAATGCAATTCTATTTCAGAAAAGTTTGTTTGATAGTGCATTAGAATGATACATGAAGTTGGATTCTTTAAAATTTCATTCTTGGGATGACATTTCTACTTGTTTCTTGAGTCAATACAATCACAACATAGACAATGCTCCAGACAGGCTTGAGTTATTGTCTTTTTTCAAGAAACCAAGCGAATCCTTCAAAGTTTATGCTTACAGGTAGAGGGACATGACTGTTCAAGTTCACCTTCCTGTGGAAGAATCTGAAATGGTGAAACTTTTTATCCATGCTCTACAACACCCATATTAAAAGGAGCTCGTGACTATGTAGGGGTGTCCATTTGCTAAAGTGATTAGTGCTAGTATTTTGATTGAAGATGGAATCTGATCTGGATAAATTATTGTAGATTCTAAATGCGTAGACTCTTCTAATGGAAAAAAAAAAAAAAAGAATCTCCTCAAAGGAAAAAGAAGGCGAGACTAATATGATAAATGCTCAATTCACCCTTAGAATGCTCAATTTACTTTTAGAATGGATGAAACTTCAAACTATATTCCTTACCTGCTTTTAATCCAAGCATATCATTTGCTTGTCCACACAATCTATCCTCCCCACAACCCTATAATACAAAATTGCCACCTTATCATGTTAACTAGATTCAAGGATATCCCAACCTTCATTCTCAAAATTTTCCTTCACAACAGTTTTTCCCTATTCAACAGTAAGCTCCTAGTAGACCCTCAAGAACTTCACTGCTCTACCTATGCCATGGTCACAGATTTACCAGGATATGTTGGCTCAAAACAAGATATCTCCTATACCTGTACTTAGAGAAAAAGATCAGAAAACTACAATGCCAATGAAATTTGTGTTTATCATTCAAAGGAGTTGGGCATTCTGCTAATAAATGATATCAGTTGAAACACAAGATTCATGATATGATAGATACCAATCAGTTGGTGTTTAAGGGAGCCGAGCAACCTAATGTTAACAATAATCCACTCCCTAATTATCTCCATAATACTATAAGGGAAAATTAGTTGAGAGATATCCTAACAGCCTTCTAGATGAACTTGATTTCCTTGTGATTGCTTTCGTTTTTTTTAGTAAACATTAATTATTATTATTATTATTTTATTTCAAGAAATCTTGTTTTGTTTCAAGGAAATGTAAAATCATAAACTTTTATCTCATAAGTGTATTGAATACAATATTGGGACAAGAATTCTTATGATATAATTGTTTCTAAAGGATGATAGAAAGACAAGTGGACATCGTTTCTACTATCCAAACACTATTTATCCTTTGCTAACCCCCTTGAGCCTTCAAAAGGATTTTTCATTTCACAAAACCCATCTTGATGATCATACCCCACACTAGGAAAATTTTGAAAGAATTTAGAACCCCACGCCGAGGCAAGTTTTGTAGGTCATTTTTTATTCATACTATTGATTTTTTTTTTAATATGCCCCATATTGGGGAAAATTTAGAGGTCACATTAGTTTTAGCATACTAGCCCGAACTGGGAAGATTATATTGGTTTATTTGTAATTCATATTGGGGAAAACTATCCCTTGATGTTAGTTAAGTTAGTTTGAGTGTGAAATTGATTGCAAAAAGAAATTGTGAATAAAATAATTTTTTAGTCAAGTTGTAAGTCAAACCAACATCAAATTTGGGAATTATTTTTTTTAAGAAAAAGAAGAAAAAAAGAAAAAAATAAAAAGAGAAAAAAATTAAAATAAATAAAAAAAGGAAAGAAAAAAGTTTTTGTAAAATAAATAAATAAATAAACAAAAAAAGGAAAAAGAAAAAAAAAGTTTCTATGTCTTTTGCCTAGTGTGTGTCTTTCTAGGAAAGTAATCACAAAATTTTTTTCACCTCACTTAATAAATTTTGAGCTTTTATATCATTTTTTTCGTTTCCCTGAAACATCAAGCCACGTTACAACTTATAGTCTATTCTAACTGGAAAGGAAATAATTGACTTGTAAGAATTCAAATCTTGAATAGGGGCAAGTCCCAATTTTCAAGGTGTATTTTGAGAGATTGAAGTTATTCTCAACAATGAGTTTAGTATTTCTTAAAATAAAAATATGACTTTTGTTAATAAAGCCCCAGGTTGATACAGTTGATTAGAATGATCATGAAAGAGATCTTAGAAAGGCGATAACATTTGAAGTAAATGTTGTAGCTCGAAATTGATTTTGAGAAGGGGTAAAGTGCAAATTGGGGCAAGGCCAAGTCTGTCAAGTTTGGGGAACAACTTTCTAAACACTCATTTTAGTGTTATTTAAAAGTCCAAGGCCATCAGTTTTTGTTAATTCAAAGCATCTATTGATCAGAGGGGACTGGATTTAAAAAAAAAGAAGCATGTGCATCACATTTTGCATGAAGAACATATTGCATGAATTTTATTATTGCTAGATCTATGAAGAAGATCTTTGGCACATTCTTCATGTTTAATCAAAATCAAACAAGTTTTATCAACATAAGATTGACCGTATCCTTTCCAAAAATTTGTTTAGTCGAGCTATCAATTAAGGTACTCAATATGGATTCATTGTCCATTGGGAGGACAGTTAGATCTCTCATCCATTGGGGGGACAATATCCCATATCATATTTTTTATTTGGAGTTACCGATTAAGGAACTCATAGTTGAGTTGCACCACGATTAAGGGGTTCATCTTTGAGTCAAACCTTGATTAAGGGGTTCATTATTGAGTCGAGCTACCAATTAAGGTGCTTAATATGGAGTCTTTTGTCTATTGGGAGGACAGTTCTCTTGTTCTTCTGGAGGACAATATCCCAGATCATTTTTTTAATTTGCAGTTTCCAATTAAGGAACTCATTATTAAGTTGAGTCTTGACTAAGGAGCTCAATTTTTAGTCGAACCACGATTAAGCGGTTCATTTGTTTAGTCAAGTTACCAATTAAGGTGTTTAATATGAAGTCATTTGTCCATTAGGAAGACCGTATCCCTCGCCCATTGAGAGGACAGTATTCCAGATCAGTTTCTTTGTTTGGAATTTCCAATTAAGGAACTCATGGTTGAGTCAAACCACAATTAAGGGGTTTATTTTGTCTTCAGTCAAACCACAAATAAGGAATTCATGATAGGTTGACATCCAGACTAAGGGGTTCCATTATCAAGTCGATCTACCGATTAAGGTGTTCAATAAAGTCTCATTGTCCATTGGAAGGATATTATCCCTCGTTCATTAGGAGAGTACTATCCCATATTATATTTTTATTTTGAGTTTCCGATTAAGGAGGTCATTGTTGAATCAAGCTGTGATTAAGGGGCTTATTGCTAAGTTGAACTATGACTAGGGGATTCATTGTTGAGTCGAATCATGATTAAGGTGTTCATGTTTGAGTTAAACCACGATTAAGTGGTTCACTGTTGAGTCGAGCCGTGATTGACGAGTTCATTGTTTAGGTTGAGTTGCCAATGGAGGAGCTCATTGTCCAGTTAAAGCTACTAAGTTTGTCATTTTATGTGGCCTAATGTTTTCAAATTTCAATACATTTTTTCCTGATTATGTTCATTTATTTGTACTAATGTGTGTTTTGCATGAAACAAGGGCCAAATTGGTGTTGTGTTTTTCAGGCAGCATGAGGTAGATTAACGTTGAAGAATCAATCAAAGGTCCAAGGAAGATGTTCCTCTTGAAGTCAAAATACACATCCTAGTCAAAGGACAAGCAAAAACTTCATGACATTTTAAGTAAAGTTGACGTTAGTAAAGCTTCGTAGCTAGGAAACATAGAATACATTGCTCTTATAATTTTTCTTTATCTCAATGTAATATATAGGAAAAGAAAAAGACGGTGGCAATGGCCAGATCCTCTAGACATGGTGACATTTTATTCTCTTTCAACACTTTCCAAATTTCCAATGTGTTTGTCGGTATCTATTTGTTTGTTAGTGTCTACTTTTTGGTCTAGTACAAATAAATATATTTATGTCCTTTATATTTACTCTACTCCTATCATTATCTCTATAACCACCTCATTCTACTCTATCATTATCCTTCGCTTCTCTATCTCTATCACTATCATGTCCATCCCTATCTTCACCTCTATCCCTATAAGTATCCTATTCTAACTTTATCTCTAGTTTTTAGAACCCCTATAAATACCTCAGTACTCTTCCCTACTTGATTCACCATTAACATACTCATTCTCAATATCATTCTTACTCCCTAAAAATCACACAATTCATATCCTAGAGAAATTCTTTTAGAAGAATAATCTACAATTTTGGTGAGGAAAAGAGGGAGTTGCCATAATTATCATAATCGGAGTCCGGATCTCATCATTCTCAATATCTAAATTTGTCAAAAGTTTGTAAGGTTTTTATTTTTTTATTTTTTTGGTCAAATGTTACGATATGAGACGAAATTATTGTTCATTTATGTGACTTCATATGATTCTTGACCTATTCTAAATTCTCTTACAAATATGTTCTTCATATATTTTCATATGAGTTCGTGAATTTGCAAAAAAATTAGTGTAATTTCGACTAATGTATTTTATTCTTTTACTTATTTGATTTTTTTATTTTCTCTTTTAGAATTCATTTGAGCCAATTATTGGGACATAGGCTTACTATGTATTTTTTTATTGTTGTCAATTTTTACTTTATTGTTTATTTTAATTGTCGAGCATAAATCAATTCAAATTTTGGCTTTAAAATTAAAAGATTGAATTAAACTTGTAGCCGGTTTCACTTTAGGTTAAATTCTTTTGTATTCTTTAATTTTGTATATTATGAAATAAATCAATTACCAGACAAGCAGTTCTTTTAATTCATTTTATGATCCCCTCATAAAAAATTACTCAAAAATATATATATATATATATTGTTCCATACATATCACAAATACTGTATTTAATAATTGTTGTACCTTATTTATCTTTTCATTCATTTTATCCTGTAAATTAATTTCATTATGTTCCATGTCTTTGTTTTCGTCTGTGTATTTTGGTTGATAACCTATATATCCAGCATTATTGCTAGCGCAATTATTATCTAGCCAGAGTAAGTTTCCTTTTGTATCTCAAAATTACTTTTCACAAGTCGACGCATAAACTCAATCGCTCTTGTTGTGGTCCCAAACTCGGCCTGCACCCCCCCAAGCTCCCACTATTGTCTCTTCTCCACTGCAACTCACCTGTTTGGAAATTGAAACTGACGATTCTCCAGTTCATCTTTTCATCACCAGATTTTCATTTTCTTTACAATTTATCTACTCTTCTTTATTTTAAACACCAACTCACAAATAATTTTATGTAGAGATAAATTAATAAAGGAAGTCCGAATCCCATTTATGATCAATTTCAAGACACCAACTTGTAGCTGTTACCCCCGGCTCCTCCTTCTCCTTCTTCATTCAATTTAAAATACTATATGTAATTTAATTTTTTTTTCACAATGTATTATGAAAAATTAGTAAATAATTGCAATACCTTACAAATCCTTAATTCGTTAGATTTTCTATACATAATAGCCTCTTTATTCTGCATGTATGTTATATCCATCTAGTACTTTCGTGTTAGGGTTTGTTCTAATAGTTTTTTGAAAATTGCTTATAGTTTACTTTTAAATTTAAGATTCAATTTTATAACAGAATTTGTGGATAAAAATTGAGAAAATATTTTTTATTTTCATGCAAGATAAGTTAAAAGTTATTTTCAAAAGCAATTCTGTACTTGTTTTTCTAAATATGCTTCTTCTTTTTTTCAATTTTAAAAAAAGCAACTCATAATTTTTTCACATCAAGCGATCTTACAACCATTGGGGTATTCTATAGATGTGCTTTATCCATATAGAATCGCTTTAATACTTTTTTTGTATAAGTTGAATGATGAATGAAAATTCCAAGCGTTAAGTACTCAAATTGTAGATCTATAAAAAATTTTGTTTTACCTGAGGCTTTCATCTCCAAATCTTTCTTTAAACAATTCATTGTATTTTGAAACTCTTCAGGAGTTCCAATAATATTTATATCATCAACATATACAGTAATTATCACAAAATTTGATCCAATTCTTTTTATAAAAACACATGGGCAATTTGGATCGGTTTTGTAACACTCTTTCAAGACATATACTCATTGAGGCGATTATACCATATACGCTCAGATTGCTTTAATCCATACAAGGATTTACGTAATTTTATTGAATAATTTTCCAACTTTATATGTGTCGAGCATGTTAAATCTTTCAGGGATTTTTATATAGATTTCTATATCAAGTGAGCCATATAAATAAGCTATCACAACATCCATTAGAAGCATTTCAAGTTTTTCATGAACTGCCAAATTAATAAGATATCTAAAGGTGATTGCATCCACCACAGGAGAATACGTTTCTTCTTAATTAATGCCGGGTCTTTGTGAAAAGCCTTGTACGACAAGGCGTGCTTTGTATCGCACAATTTCATTCTTCTAATTTTGTTTTCGTACAAATACTCATTTGTACCCCACCAGCTTTACACCTTTAGGTGTTTGAACTACAGGTCCAAAAACCTCACATTTTGAAAGTAAATTTACTTCTGCTTGAATTGCATATTTCTATTTTGACCAATCATCTCTGTGTCGATATTCTTCGACAGATTACCTAATAGGTTCAAAATCCTCGTTTTCATTCAAAACATAAGCTATTAGCTATAAATGAAGTTATTGTCGACAACAATATCTTTAAATTTTACTAGATTGATCATGCTGCTAACCTGTTATAAAAGTTAAACAAAATATAAAAAAACGTATGAAATTGAGAGAGAAAGAGAGAAAAGAAAAAAATAGAAAATTTGATAGTATGTACTTTTATTCCTCATGTATTGCATATATTTATAAGAGTACAATGACCCATAAGTTACGTAATGTAAATAACGTATCTTGTATCTATAGTAATCAAATATTTAGATATAGATAGAGTTCCTCTACAACTTATCAAAATTAAAATACATGTATAGACATCTACAACCAATAAAATTTATAACAAGTGGGATAAAAAAAACCTCATCTATCTAAATATTTCCCTCTGTTTAATGGTCTACTAAAGACAAGTGTACACAAGTTTTTCAATTCTAGCAAGCCATGCCCAAACCATTGTGAACTTTTACCATAATAATTATAATCTGATTGAATTTATGATTTGTGGTGAAATTGGTTATTTGGCTCTTAGGAAATTAGGGTGGACCAAAAAACTAACAGTGGTAATCACGTGCACCAACACACACCTCAAAAGCCCTGAATTTAGAGAACGAGATATCGAATTCCCATAAGCATTTTTAATGGTTAAAAATGAGATCAACCTCAAAGTAAAAAATGGAGCTAGTCTAGGTTATATGTACTCGATTAATATACTAAATTACAAACTTTTTTTTTTTTTTTTTACTTCGTGGAAGTTAAGGTATGATAAGATTTTATTAAGAAATACAAGTCAAAGGTAGTAGTAATTGCCATGATTATTCTTGACGCTTTGGTTTAAGGGAAGGGCTAATTAAAATGAAAACATGATGAACTCTTTAAGCATGATTAGTAATTCCTTTATTCAACTACAAACAAGAGATAGACACAATTAAAAGTAAGGTATATATGAAGAGTTGATTAGGTGAATGCTTATTTGAGCAAACAGAGATTCGCTTCTTCATATCATGTAGGACAACATATGAGAGACTTTTAATTACTTTTTTAAATAAATGCTCCATTTGATATAAATACATTTTTTTTGCTGGTTGAACATTTTATATTAATGACCATTTCTTTAAAAGAAAATGTCTTATTTTGAATGTCATTCATCATTTCCCGTCATATCACATCAAAAATTATACCATTACAAAACTCATGCCAAGGGCATAACTAGACTCGTGGTTTCTCATTGTAAATGGTGCTAAGATCTCCTAATTCATTCTGTAATTACATTGTTAAGAGACTATTATATATTCCGGTTAGAAATAAGGAAAACAAAAATTTTATTTTTACTTTTCCCAAATAAAAGAGAAGATAACAATTTAAAAAAAAAAGAAGAATGGGATATTTAGAGAAAAGAGGAGCCCAATCAATCAATTCAGTAGTTCTTTGTTAACTATTCAATTATTTATAAAATGGAAATCCATCTAAAAACAAGGGTTGCTGAATCCTTGTGAGTGCATTAGTGGAATTGTAATTATGAATTCGTATACACATACGAAATTATTCAAAAGACATGCTTAGCTAGGTTAAACCTACTTAGAAATACTAAGTGATAATCCACTGCTTGATACACTTGAGCATTTTTTTTATAACAGTGTATTTATACGAAATAATAAAATTTTTAATGTAACACTAGATTTAGAAAAGAAAGAATAAAATATAACTGAATATATAAAATCAAAAGTTGATGATTTAATGTAGTGTTAACACGTAAAGTAAGATTAGCAAGTGATTTTAAATTTGTAAATTTGTAAATTATTTTTCTTTTTAAAATTCATTTTGCTTATCATGATTTTGGGATAAATTGACTAACAAATTATGGGAAACTAATTGGGGTTGGCACTCTGCTTACTGACCCATGGTCAGTGGACTCCACGTAACACAAGAAAGTGGGCACCTTGAACTTACGTACAGTCATCCAGGCCCTGATTCTTCAATAGCATAGCGTAGGCAAAAGGCATAATTGTTACATTCATGTCTTAGAAAATTAATTAAAATACGACACTATCCGTACTTTTTGTTTCAACTGTTGTACTCAAGAAACATGCGTCGGGTTAACCCTTAAAAAAAAGAAAAGAATTGAATCATAAATTAGTCATGGAAGAAATTATCATTTGATTTATTATCACTTAAATATAGGGTGTTCAAAATAACCCGTTGATCTGTATAAGAGACATGGAACCGCTCTATTATGATTCAGTAAAAAAAGGATTAAGGGTTAACCGGGTCAAACAATCGGTTCGGGTAAAACAACCGGTTCGGATAGTAAACCATTCGGGTACCGGTTCACTCTTTGGTGAATCGTCGGTTACCCGAATCGGTCCATAATCAAGGACAATTGTGTAATTTCACCTAATATGGCTAAATTTTTCTATTCATATGTTCATAGATTATTGATTTATTTTGTAACTATAAATTTGCTTAAAGGGATATTTGATAATTTATTTTGATATAAGTTTTTTTGTGTATTTTCTTCCTTTTATGTTCATATGCATGACTAAGTTATATATATATATTGTCTAAAAAGATATTTGAAAATTTAAGAAAAAAAAGATATTTGTCTAAATTATAATTTCAGCTTGTAAAAGGGATTTTTATAAAATTGGTACTTTCATTTTAGGTAGTTGTATTTGCATGTAATAAATTACCTATAATTGGAAAAGAGATTTTATTTTATTTATAAGTACATAGAGTTGACTTGATATGAATATGAACATTTAATTTTTGGGGTTTTTGGAGGAGTTTTTTTTTTTTTGTCACACCGGTTCGGGTATCCGCGGGTCCCGAACCGCTTCAATCACTGGTTAACCGAAATGTATAAATCGGATAGGGTTAAAAAAATTAGTAAACTGATAAAACCGGTTCGAATCACACTCCTTAAACAACCCATTTAAATTAAATTATTTTGTTTAACAACTTGCAAAAGAATTTATTAGACATGATGGTCTATACTTGAATTTGATGGGCTTTCTTTGTGCCTTGTGGAGTGATGGGCCTTGATGGGCTTTTGTAGATTTTTATTTATACACCCGTCTTTGAAATTGAAGCATATAGTAGTAATAAAATTACGAGCAAAAGACACAAATGATACCTAAACTTTTTTACTAATCACAATATTGGTCTCTCAACTTTAAATTAGAAAAATCTAGTTCTCATATTTTTTTATTGAGCCAATTTTGGTACCTACTAGATAGCACCGCCACAATTATTAGAATCTACCACCCAAATGGCTGCTCATATAAGAGCAAATTATGCACTTAACGTATTTAATAAGGCATTACAAGTTTTTGTTCGGTTAAAAGTGACAAAAAAATTAGGGAAAAATAAAGAACCAAATGGAGCAAACATTTGTGTTGCCTTTTTGGGAAAAAATTAGCATCCCAATTTGGTTTTTTCATTTTTTTTCTAATTTTTGTGCGGATGTTAATCGAGTGAAAACTTATATTGCTATCTTAAAAATGTTGAACGATTGAATTGTCCTCATATGTAAGCAACTAGTGGAGATTTTAATAATTATGGTTGTATTGCCTAATAAGAACCTAAGTGGCCCAATAAAAAAGTATAAGGAATAAATTGTCCCAATTTAAAGTTGAGGGACCAATACTGAATTAATAAAAAACATTGGCGACCAATTGTGTTTTTTTCACAATTACGAACAAAAACACAAATGGTCCCCAATTCAGATAAGCTTGTAAATAGTAACATTTAACTTATTACATAGGCAAACTTTGATCATGAACGATATCAAAGATATGGAATTATTAAATTATGGTATGTAAATATTTAATTGAAATTATGGTATGTAAATATTTGATTGGTGTAATTTTCCTAATTGTTCTCTTAGATTAGGTAATTACTTTACTAGTTTAATTGTCTTGATTAGCAAGACTTATCATGTATAAATGATTTAGAATATTCTCTTGTAAGTCTATATACAGGCTCCCTATATATCAATTGTATTGAGATTTAATTTATACAAATTGTATATAAGGTTTTTCTTGTAACGAAATAAGCATGCATCAGTCTATTATATCATTCTACCTCACGATCATAATGACTGTATTTAATTTTCTGAAATATTCAGGGCATGAATAGTTTGAATTTTGAACGGTTTATGTTGTGATTCCATTCGGTACAGGGTTCGGTCAAATTGGTTTAAAACCTGGAAGATTAAAGCAAATATGATTGTGTTAGAAGTCCATTTTCATGTGAAATCACAAACAAGAACTCCAAACGGAGTGAATTAATGAATCTCTATTAAATAAATGGTGTAATAGCTATTTTGATTGTAATTTCTGATGAAGTAGTGTTGGTATAAAAAATCACACAGCGGAAGATAAATTTATTCAACACATATAAAAATATGTGAGAGAAGAGGAGTAATTATAAAATAACGCATATCGGATTCTCATATTGAGACCCGTATAAACCCACGGCATAATAGTCTTACCATTAGGCTAAAATTTCTCTATTCTAAACTCTCTCACGAATCAATTATACTAAACAAATCCCCTATTTATTTATAGGATAACAAATTTAACTACCAAGAAACTTATAAACCTAATTAGAATAGGAAATAACAACTCTAAACATAATTGTATTAAGAAACTAAATTACTTAAATAACTAAATTACCAAAACCTAACAATAACATATTTCCTAACTGATAAAGAGTTTGGTTTAATTATGCCATCAATGCCTCCTTTAAACCAAACTCTAGATGAGAGTAAATCCACGCCTTACACGATCAACACGATCAAAAAATTTTCATGCAATTTTTTTTCTACCACAATTTGGCATCGTCAATTTGATTTAATCTTCATTTTCAAAATTTTTCAAACGATTCACGTATCTGGACCAATAAATTTTCGTCGTATACTTTTCTTCAATTAATCAACCTCCATGAATTTCATGATAACTGGTATCAAAATACTCAATTTTTGTAAATCAATCACAATCTATTTGGTAGGATTTTTTTTCCTCCATCACTACTCAACACCAATTATAAAAACAATCACGACAAGATCCCTCTTTTTAGATGTCTGTCCAATTATGGCCAATTTATTGTTACACATATTAATTGTTAAACAAGTACCCCAAGACCAACTTCACGTTACACTAATTTTCCGATGTTCGAGTACTCCAACAAAAAAAATTTCTCCAATTTTCAACAAATATCTCAAGATTAAACTCTTGAACCTAGACCTCTAATGCCACTTGTTGTTTCTTTGATGACCAAGAAAATACACCATTACCCAAATGAAATGCGTAACCCGAAGTACTTTTTCTTTTAATCATATCACCAACCCAATCACTATCTGTATAACCAACAAGGCTAGAATCATTAGTATGAGAATAAAAAATACCATCAGACTGTGTACCTCGGATATATCTCAAAATTCTCTTAGCTGTCTACAAATGGGATTGGCGTGGAGACTCCATAAATCTGCTAATCAAGCCAACTCGAAAAGTAATGTCAGGTCTCGTTGGAGTCAAGTACCTAAGACTCCCAACCAAATTCTCCTAAAATAAGTAGCATCAACAAAATCACTAGTACCATCTTTTATCAATTTCAATTTTTCTTCAACCGGGGTAATCATTGGTTTGGTAGTATTCATTTTAAACTTTTTCAAAATATCACCTACATACCTTTTTGGGAAATAAAAATACCACCATCCATTTGACAAACTTCAATACCAAGAAAATAAGACATTAACCCCAAATCTGTCATCTCAAAATGGCTAATCATAGCCTCCCTAAATTCAAAAATTAATTTGGGATTATTGCTAGTAAAAATCAAATCATCCACATACAAACATACAATGAGAACATCTCCACCAGGATTGAATTTGATGTATAAAGTATGTCATATGGGCATCTTTGAAATCTACGATCCACAAAATAAGAAACTATACGAGTGTACCAAGCTTTCGGAGCTTGTTTCAACCCATATAATGCCTTTTTCAACCTGTAAACTTTATTTTCTTGACCACTTTTAATATAACCTGCAGGCTGCTCAATAAAATCTATTTAAATCGTAAATTTCTTTTTCAAGAACACCATTTAAAAATGCAGACTTCACATCCATTTGATAAATTTTCCAACAATTATTGGCAGCAAGTGAAATGATCATTCTAACAGTGTCAAGTCTAGCAACAGGTGTAAAAACCTCAAAATAATCAATACTTACCTTCTGCTTATATCTATTAACAACCAACCTCGCTTTGTAGCGATCCACCTCTCCAGTTGGTTTGATTTTGGTTCTATACACCCATTTGACTCCAACTAGCCTCTTTGTTGGCGGAAGAATTTCTCAATAGCATGTATCTCCTCATCCATAGTTTGAATCCAGTGATCTTCTTTGACAGTTTCATCAAATTTTACTGGATCACAATCTACAAATAATGCAAAATTCACAATATCTTCATCAGATACATCATTATCATTATAAATAACATAATTTTGCAAACGAGCAGGCAAATGGCACTGTCTTTGCGGGCGACTGGTGACTGCTAGGATAGATTGCGTAAATGGACGATCCGGCTCTGTCATCACTAGAACTCCCTTCCTCCACAATTGGAATCATTGGTGGAGGTCTTGATAATGGCTCGGGATCATTTTTGGACCAATTCTAAGCACTTTGCTCATCAAAAGTAACATCCCTGCTTATAATCACTTTTCCGGTATCGGGGTTAAACAACTTGTACCCTTTTGTCTCATGGCTGTAACCAAGAAAAATACACTTTTCTATTTTGTCATCCAATTTCTTACCATAAAATTTAGTAACATTAGAGACTATAAAGTAACATCAGAGACCGTAATTTTTAAAGTGTTATAACTCTGACACATGAGTTTTGATTTCAATGGATAAGTATGACACGTGAGTTTTGATTTCAATGGATAAGTAAATAAAGGAGATAAGTTTTGCCGAGATAAGAGAGGGTGTAAATAACTGTGTGTGAGATTTTACATACTTTAATCTTCCCCATTTCCGTTTTGATAACAGATTCAATGTACATATAGGAGAATTGGATTAGCTATACAGCAATAGCCACCATCTACAAAAGTTTCTTTTAGGCTTAATTACAGTTGGTTCCCCGAAAATAGGAGATAGTTGCAAATTGTTTTCTATATTTATTTTATCTACAAATTACCCCTTAATTTAATGAAATTGAAATTTTTATCTAAAAGGGAAGTAATAAAATGTCATAATTGCCCTCAATATTTTAGTTAGACTTCGTGAATTTCTTTAGTAGAATTCTTCTTTTAAACTTGAAAATGATAATAAACTAAATTTATTATTATAAATTTTTTTTCTTTTTCTCTAGGTCGTATGAAGAGGTGAGTTAGTTGATCAACTCAAATTTATTCAAAAAATTATATAGATTATATCTCAAAGTAGTATATTTACTCAAATAATGTGATTTTGAAATACAAAATGATTACTTTATTATTGATAATCGAGAAAATAAAGTAAAAAAATGAAATTAAAATTATGTGATTACATAAATAAAGTACTTTATTGTTGATATATAAATAATGATAACGGAGTAAGAGAGTATGTGATGACATGCTAAAAATGGACGCAAAGAAGAAAAACTAAAATAATAAAGTAATTCATACAATTCACATTGAATGGTAAAAAATATTTTCAATAATGTTGGATAAAAAAAACATTTACTTTGAATGACAAATTTCTTATAAAATAAAATTGGATATCAAAGTGCAACTCGCCTAATTTTATATTGGTTAAGGCACTTAAAAGATTGAGGATAATTATGATATTTTACTACTTTCTTTAAATTAAAATTTTAACTTCATTAACCATTGAGGGGAAATTTATAGATAAAATAAAGATAAGAACAATTTACAATTATTTTCTATGTACAGGGGCAAACTGTAACTAAGCCTTCCTTTTATTTCTTCTACTTAAGCTCTCAGAGTATTTATCATCCCTCTTCATCTATCTACAAGTCCCCAACTGAGTGCATGCTGATGCTGGTGTACTGACCTCGTGGAATTAGCGGGTAGGGAAGCGAAATTTAAAGGAAAAAGAGAAATGTTATAGTTATTTATACAGTCAAATTTTTTGACGCACAAACTCCGTTTTGTTGTTCTTTATTAGATGAAAACACTAAAATTAATACCCTAAATTGCTGCATTATTCTCAATGTGTTATGAAAAACTATTAATTGATTTTTGAAAATGAAAAAATTACTTTTGAAAAAGTAGGTGTAGAGTTTCTTTTGAAAATAACTTTTAACTTTTCTAAACATGAAAAAAAAAAATTAACTTTTGCCAACAAATTATTTTAAATAATCATTTTTCAATTTTAGAAAAGCCATAGTTTCAATAAGATGTTCAGAACAAACCCCAAGTCCCTAAGTTTACATGTCTAAAATAATAAGTAATTTGTTAGTCTTTTCATATAATATAAAACAAAAAGGGGATTGTATATATCCAAAAATGAAGTCTATAAATCATTATACATTGAAATAACAAAAGGGAACAAAAAGATCGTTGATTTACGCAAGATAGAAGAATTGAGATACCGATTGTAAAGTTTGGGACAATGGGGGAGTCGTGCAACTAGTGAGAAAGGAGATGGATATGGTGCATGAACTGTTGGAGTGGTACTTGACCAGGAAGACATGAAATGGAAGCAAAGAAGCAAGTCTAATTAGTATAAGGAAGGAGACAGAAGCACAACCTATTTTCATGCTAGAGCATCAGAGAGGGGGAAGCCAGTACAATTCTGGGACTTAGAAATAAGGAGAGAGAGAGTGGTGTAATAATGATCGGGAAATTGAGTAAATTATTACATCATATTTTGGGGAGTTATTTCAATGATCGGATCCATTGGAGGAGGCTTTGAATGCAGAAATAGATAGGGTCCATGGTCGTGTTTCCCTTGAGATGAATGGTACTATGATCCAACCTTATTGTGCTAAGGATGTAATCCAAACTTTAGACAGATGTATCCCTTGAAATCTCCCAACTCGGATGGTATCTCTTTTTATTTTTATTTTTTCCAAATATTAAGGCACAGGAGTCGGTCCAGATGTTATTAAGATGGTGCTTGTTAATTCCTTAGTGATGGTCATCTTCAGTCCAAATTTAATTTCACTCACATTGTTCTCATTCCTAAATGTCAATTTCCAAAGTCTATCACTCAATTTAGGCCCATAAATTTATGCACTGTGGTCCACAAACTAGCCACTAAATCTCTTTGCTAATCGTTAGTGGTTTCATGTCTTCAATTGTTTTCGAATTTCAGTCAACGTTTGTCCCTGGTAGACTAATCAGAGATAACATACTAGTTGTTTATGAAATCCACCATTATTTGAAGTGTAAGGGTAAGAGAAGAGAAGAGCTCATGTCAATTAAATTAGACGAGTAAAAATTATGACGGTGTAAAATGAAAATTCCTTTATAGAATACTCAATAAAGTTAGACTTTCATAGACAATTTATAGATCGAGTTTTTACATGCATTTTTCGATGTTCGAGTACTCCAACAAAAAACTTTTTTTCCAATTTTCAACAATTATCTCAAGATTAAACTCTTGAACCTAGACCTCTAATTCCACGTTTATTGTTTCTTTGACGACCAAGAAAATACACCATTACCCAAATAAAATGCGTAACCAAAAGTACTTTTTCTTTGAATCATATCACCAGCCCAATCACTATCTGTATAACCAACAAAGCTAGAATCATTAGTATGAGAATAAAAAATACCATTACATGGTGTAACATGAGTGTAACAAAATAATAAATGAGGGACAAATGTCACCCCATCACATGGTGTAACATGAGTGTAACACTAAAAAGTGTAACAGGAGAACCAATGCCGTGTTGGTGTTGGTTGGTATTCATGTTAATTGGGATTTGTGTGTAATGCTGATGACTTTTTGTGTTATAGTGGTGGTTGGTTAATTATGGAATTGGGTTTACAGGGAATAGAAGTGGTATGTAGTGGTGTATTAAGATGGTGATGCTGGACAAAAAAACTGAATTAGTATTTAGTATGACTAGTTGATAATTCGTGCTATGCACGGGAAAATAAATATATGCACAATTTATATAATCAAGCATACGATTTGGATCCTTTTCTTTATTATCCTCTATTTACATATATCTAAAAAAAAATTAAAATTTGAGAAAATAATTTGCAAATAACATTAGTCTTATCTCACTAAGTAGATAATCATATAAAAAATTAAATACATTTGAAATCACCGTTGAATTATTAAATTATATTTGGACGGTGCATAAATTTTGGTAAAAATTTATTGTTTTTTATAATTTTTTGCAAGGCATTTGTACAAAACATTATTTGAATTATAAATAGTTTTGATTTTTAAAATATTTTTAAATTTTATTTTTAAGAGTAAACAAAGATTCTTCTATGTACATTTAAATAGAAAGGATCTTTATCTATGAGTGAAACGATTAATAAAAATAAAGAAAACAATTAAGGATTGAATTTGTAACTATTATGTTGTTGTCCTACAAAAATTGAGAGGATGCATGGTTAGTAGTGAGAAATCAAAATTGGAAACAGAATCACACACAAAAAAAATAGTATGAGTATCAAGTAGTGCTGGAATCATAACAATGAATGGTGCTTAGTTACAAATTCTGGAATTCATCCCCTTTTTCTTCCCTACCACCATCCACCACCACCACCACCACTATCTATTACCACCATCATCAACCACCACATTTACCATTATCACTATTGACCGCAATCATTAATCTACAATACAAGACACTACAATTATTATATCTAGTGACTGGTCTCTTTATTGACAAGATCTATTAATTTTGGAGTAAATAATTTGATGGGTCTTCAACAAAATTGGAGGAAGGAAATGAGAACAGCTCAACAAAACATGGAGGAGGGGTTATCAACTTCCATTACCAGATGGGTTTGTCTTGCTAAATTGTATTGTGCAGCCACACAAATTCAAAATTTAGGAAATTCTAATTTTTTATGTAATACTAAAAATTGATAGAAGGAAGTTCAGTAAAAGTGGAGCATGGAAGATGGGCTGGTAGTTGGAGAAAAAGGAGAAAAGGTTGTTGATAGTTGTGAAGGATAGAGCTACAAGATTTAAGTGGAAGAGATGGAGAAAAGAGATTGAAGGAAGAGAAGATGGAAGAGATGGAGACAGAAAGTGGTGGTTGTGAGGAGAAAATTTTTTTAAGTCATTAGGAATCAAATTTATGTATCAATCGATACCTGCCAATTTATTTAGGAATGAAGGATGGCAAGATTTTTGGGTTTGATTCCAAAATTTTAAATCCCATACCCATAATTCAAGCAACAACAATGGGCATCATTCCAATTCCTGATTCCCATTCCTCTAATTCAAACACTCCTTGATTATTGAATATTAATTAACATGGACATGATTATATTACTGCGTTGCAAATTTTAGTTTTACATGTTTGTTTGATATTAGAAAATTACCAAAATGTAGAAAAGACATAATATTGAAATTATTTTTTACTAAATATGTTTTTATCCTCATTTAATAATAACATCTATCAACAGTTAATAATTAATGAACATAATTTTGTGTGAAAATGTAAAGAAAAATATATTACTTTTTAACTAAATTCATTTTTATGAACGAATAAAAATTATAAATTTAGTTCCTCAACTATTTTTATTTCTCACAAAGGTCCTTCATTTTTTAACCATTTGTCTTTCAAATATAATTTCATACACGGTTGGAGCCACATCAAAGTGAGATTGGTAAGGAAAAGTTTTGAAAATTTAATTTTTTTCTTATATTGCATCCTGATAACTCTATTAAATAGAGGTATTTTACCTTTAATTCCTATACAATTTTGATCGTGTTAGTCTAATTCGAATTGATTTTGTATATTTTTGTACATAATTCGTGCCTAGTAGTGAATTTTAAGAATTTAGGCTAATATTAGGATTTTTGGTAGAACTATGCACCAATTTGGGCTTAATTGATATTTATGATTTTAAGTGCATTTTAAATTATGAATTGTGATGCGTTTTTGTAGGTATTTTTGGAGATTTGCTACTAGTTGAAGAAATGGAAGAAGTTAGGGACTGGAGTGCAAGTGGAAGACAAAGTGAAAGACTGATCTATTAAAGGCTTCACAACCACGGTTAAGGAATCCAAGTCAAGAAACTCAAAACCGTGGTTTCCATCACTTCAAATTCAAGGTGCAATAACCGCGGTCAAGGAATCCAAAGCGCAAATTTAACAACCTTGATTTTCAAACAGAATCAAGAGTCTATCACGAACCGTGGTCACTAAATTTGTATAGAGAAAATAGTGACCATGGTTTATAATAAAAAGTTAGTACTTTGATTAGAGAATTTTCGAAATTATCCTAGAGAACATACCTAAAAACACATAATTGTAGGTGTGGTTTAGTAATGACTAGTCTTATCATAGTACTTTATCCTACTTTTAACTTCAACTCTAATTTTAACTTAATTTTAGTTGTAAAAATTCTACCTTTTAGTTTTAAATTATTGGGCTTTTAATACTCTTTAATTTGAATCAATTTTACTTGCTTTTATTTTCTCTCTCTTGCATTTTTTTAGGTCAAATTTTGACTAGTTTCTAGACTTGACTTAAATCTTTTCATCTCAGTTGCTAATATTGCTTTAGATCTTGTGACTTCTTAGATTCTAAGCTTTATATAGTTGTCGGTTTGCATTAAATCTCATTTTTTAGCTTAAACATTGGACTAAAAAAATAGAATTCTTGCATTTATATTTCTTGCCCAAAATAGTAAAATTAAAGAACACACTAGCAATTAGAGTAGGATCTTTCTATTTTTAAAAAATTCCTTCATGTCTCTCAATTATTTTTTAATCACTGACTAGTTGACATTTATATGCTTTTTTAGGATAGTATTTATTATGGCTTTGCTTTATTTCTATTTAATGTGTTTATTTCCTAGTTAGTGATAATTTAATTGCTTTCCTAGTGGAAGAATAGTTTAGTGTTAGTTTAGTCAATCGTTCACTTGTTTAAGTTTAGTTTGCCTCCAAGTATAAAATTTTATTTGCCTACTTAGTTGCTCATTCTTAAATTTCTCCTTAGCTTGATAATTTAGTATAGCATTTAGTTTAATATTATTGTTTTAGTTATTGAAAATAGCTGTGACCTTATTTTAATTCTATCTTCTAGTTGCTTTGCACTTTGTATTATCTTCTAGTATAGTATGCTTCCATTTGTGCTCATTTACTTTTGTGTTTATCTATCCATAGTTGGTTATAACTATATTTGCTTTTTAGACTAAATTAATGTTCCTTTAAGTGTGAATCCTTATCGCTTTAGTAGTGTAAGAAAAACCTCCATTTCATTTGTCTAACTAGTGTAACAACTTATTTAGTCTAGTAGTCATCTATTAATCCTCATGAAAACTGCACTCGCTCACTATTGACCTACAAACCTACTTCATATACTTGCAAGAGTATAGGTATTTGTTAGGTGTAATTGGGTTAATTTTATTAATTGTTTGTGTATTAATTGACTATTCAATGGTTAAAAAATGAGATTAGCCTAAGTAATCCTTTATTTTTAAATAATTGTCACTTTAAGTAATTTATTTTGTTTTAAAATATTTACCGTGTTAAAAATCAAGAAATAAATTACGTATTAAATGATATTTTTTTAATTTTTACCCTTATTCTCATATTAACGAAGGGAAGATTATGTAATTGGGATATTAATGTAAAAAGGTATTTTTGTTATTTTGAACTTTTTTTTCTTTTTTTTTTTTGTAAAATTGATGCTATTTTATAATTTTCTTAATTTGTGTGTACTAACTAAATGCGACAATTATTTTGAAAAGAAGGAAGTTAAAAAAAGGGGGCTAGTTTAGGTCATATATACTCAATTGATCTACTAAATTACAATTTTTTTTTTTTTCACTTCGTGAAAGTTAAGGTTATACATAATGATGAGATTGAAATGCAAGTCATTGGTAGTAGTAATTACCATGATTATTCTTGATGCTTTGGTTTAAGGAAATGGTTAATTAAAATGGAAATATGAACTCAATAAGCATGATTAGTGCTTCGATAAGCATGATTAGTCTTCCGTTGTTTCAACTACAAACAAAAAATAGACACAATTAGGAGCAAGGTATGTATACTTTATAAGGAGTTGATTTAGGTGAATGCTTTTTGAGCAAAGAGAGACATTCACTTCTTGATATCACGTAGGACAACATATCGGACACCTTAATTGCTTTTTTGAATAAACATTCCATGTGTATGTAATATTCACGATTTGCTATGTAATATTCACGATTTTTTTATTTAATGTAAAAAATCTAAATCTAGTGAAAGATAAAGTCATGTAAGAGTCTAAGAAATGAAATAACTGGAATAGTATTATTCTACTTCTAGTATAATTATTTAAAAGTATATATGAACAAGTAACGATAAACATATGCAAGTAATGATTATTCATACTAGATACATAAGAGATATATATATATATTATACATATATATAATATAAGGTAGAGTATCTGATTCTTTTTGTATGTAACACAAACATTAGAGAGAATTTCAGCCATATTAGAAGTTAGTCTTCCTCTTATTTAGTCTTAATTAATTATTTTCATTTTTAATGTAAGATTCAAAATTAGATGCTTAATTATTTTGAATATTAATTATTTACTTTATCAGATTATTTCTTTAGGAAGTTAGTTCAATTAAAGTAAAAGTTATTATTGGTAGTTAATTTATAAAAATTATTAAAAGTTACTATTGGTAGTTAATTTATAAAAATTATTTTCTTGAAATTTATTTATGTATATGAAAATTATATTCTTTTCCTAGAGTTATATTATATTTTATTATTACTGAAAATATATAAAAAAAACTATCGATGATGATTGATGTTGAAGAAAGAGAAAACGGATCGAAGAGGGAATTTATTAAATTAGAATCTGAAGAGGAAAAAAAAGAAGCCGTGAGTTGTACGCATAGAGAGTTACGGGAAGAAGAAGACGAAATTTGGTGAAAGTTTCTGAAATTGCACATTAACCCCATAGGTTTATAGACTTTTACAAAGGACAAAACAAACTTTTATAGAGACAAATTGAGTCCTTTTGAGTTTCTGAAATTGTAAATAAGCCTCTCCGATAATTTTCCAAAGGATCTCATCAGTCCATGATAGCCTTCTAGAATTATAGAAAGGCCCTTATATTTTATAAATATATGACATAGGCCTGTGAAAGTTTCTATAAATTATAAAAATACCCCTAGAAGCTCAATAAAGTTAATAAATGACCCTTCAAATGTTTTATAAAGTACCTAGTAGCCCCAATGACTTTTAAAAATGACTATAAGACCCTCAAGTTTCTTAAGAGTTTCATAAATGCCTGAAGTAGTTTTCCAAAGTTACGAAAACAGCTCGAATGGCTTTTCAAGTTTGAAAAATGTTCCAAAATATTTTATTTGACTCAAGTTGAGTCTGAGAAGTTTTTTAATATTATAAATGACTTTTCTTAATCATATAGAAGTCTTACATGTTATAATAATGACCTCAAAGTACCTTTTTACTATAAGAAAACCATATGATACTATAGTACATATTATTCGATGAGTATTAGGGCAATAATAGACTATTGGAAAAGTTGGGTAAAGGTCTTAGGGAATTGTTATAGGATAATTTAAGTAAATGACGAATATGTACTAAGTATAGAAACATGAATCTTTGATAGAAATAATGAAAATGAGGAAGTACAAGACTAACGTGATTCTTTGGCATACTGAGATAGGTGATGCTTACCCTCTGATTTGTAAATTATTTAACAAACCCGTATATTTTCTTAAATGATTTTATGAACGTGCATGTTTTTCTAAATTGTTTATGAAATGTGTTTTGCGAAATCATTACTTGATTATGAAAATCTGGATCATGTATGGTTATTTGACTTCCTTGATTTTTAAGTTATAGAAACGTGATATATGCATGATTTTTGATATGTATGAAATGCATGTGACGAATGGGTAAACATTAATAAACAAAGGCTTTAAACAGACATGAAATAGTTAGTAGGGATTATAGTCTTGATTTATACTGATATATTGGTATATTGATATCCTAATAAATGATAAACAATATATGATAGGTAGTTTCCATGGAAACCCTCTTGACAATCTTTTCTAGTTAGATCTATCATTAGGCTGAGTACTCATAGTCGATGAAGGCATGTATTGTTTTGAGTCTCTAAGAAATTGTACATGATTTAAAAATGAATTCGTGATATGTCATACATTATTTGAAAAATATATGTTAGATGATTTGATATAGATAAATGATACATCAATTTTGAAATATAAGTTGAATTACGTGATTACGTATAATGAAAATGACATACGATTTGGAAAGATGATTTTTGACAAAAGGCATGAGCATGTGATAGTATGTCTTGTATCTGTGAAATGTATATGTATGTAACTGCATGATCCAGTTGGGTGTAAATGCTATCTACTGGGTGACTTTTCTCTCTCTCCATTTTGTATATTTTTGTATAGACAACGAGTACGAGTACTTCATCATAGAGGATGCACTTGGACAAAGAAGATTGTTATTTAGTAATAGGATCCCACTATAGTTATTTGACTTTGAATAGTCCATCTGTTGGAATAGGTAGAGCATGTGTGCTCGTGACACTATATTTTATTTATTTTAGAATTTGTTATTTGAATAAGTATTACATTAAATTGGATATCATCGCACGAGTAGATAATTTCGCTGCATAATTTATATTTGAGGTTATTAGATATGAGAGATGCCTTGTATTTGTGGGAGTACAGTTTCATAGATAAGGCGAATGACACATGCTTGGCAAGTATGGGTCAGGGGCGTGACATTTTTAATGGTATTAGAGTTTAGGTTATTATATCTATAGTATGTCTTGGGTTTGATACTTAAGATAACAAATTGTGAGGTTTAGATACAAATGAGATGTATAAGAAGTGTCATACTTAGAATACTAAGTGATTTTAGCGCAATGGAAGTGTGGTGGATTCATTTATAGATTTTGAATTAAGTAAAGGAGTTGACAAAGGAACAAAACAAGAGTAAGAAAAAGGAAATAAAGGAACCCTGGATATATATAGCCAAAGAAATTAGGATTTAGAACTATCAATATTGGATGAAAATGAAGTTGAGCAACTAGAGCTACATAAGAATTGAAGTACTAATCCTATTAGATTGTATTAATAAGGACTAGACTTGGACATGGACAATTACTAAATAAGATGTTAGACAAAGAAAATGAGCATAGAGATGAAGTTGCAAATAATCCATGTAATATAAATATTGTGTCTCTATTTAGTACGAGTATTTTGGATCCTCTTAGTCAAAGAATGTGTTATCCCGTGAGTAAATTTTTGGATGTGGTAAAATTTTCATGTTGCAATAATGATCAAGGATGACTATGTTTGGAAATTATTCATGTTGTTAAAGTTGTTGGACTAGAAATTTACATTGCTATATATGTGAGTACATTTTTTTTTTCTTGTGGTTTGGCTAAGTTGGGAAAAAAAAAAAAAACATTTGATTTTTCGTATAGGAAAATGGCACAACAAACTGGGTCCAGAAATGGTAGCACAACCAATACAAATGACAATATCACTATCATTGAAAATACCTATCCTGAAAGGACTGGATCTGGAACATTTAACCGCGGACAAGGAATGGAAATTAACCAAGCTCTTGTAATTGTCCCTGTCAAATTTATTGCTACTATAACTACAATAGCACAAGCTGTCCGAGGACAAAATCAAGGTCAAACCCAAGTACCACCAAGCCATATGCAAAATGGTATACATATTTACTATGAACGCATGAAGAAGGTGTAAGTGCCTACCTTTGATGGCGAACAAAACCTGGAGAAGGCTGAGAAATGGTTAGGTGAAGTGGAGAATAATTTCATGTTGCTTCAAGTATCGGAAGAAATGAAGCATGAAATTATTAAGTCATTCTTAATTGGAGATGCGGATAAGTGGTAGACGACTATCCAAACAATCATCCCACCACCGTTTACTTGGAAAAAGTTTAGAGGGGCCTTTTTGAAATATTTCTTTCTTACAACTATCTGTCTACAAAGAATTGAGTAAATCGAATCTCTCAAACAAACTCTTGGAATGTCAATTGTGAGTATACCGATAAATTCACTATGTTAGGGCGATTCGTACATGAAACCATGGCAAACAAGGAATTTAAAATGGTTAAGTTTACTCGAGGACTCACAAGCGAAAAGCAGACTAGGATTTTGAGTGTTACCACTCTTACTTTTGATGATCTATTTAATGTATGTGTGAAAGCTGAAGCTAATATAAACAGGGTCGAGGAGGAGAATAAGAAAAAGAAACCCCAACCTATTATGAAAACAATAGTAAGAGGGGCAAACACGACAAGCTAATTGATTAGAGTACTTAAGATGAAACGAGGACCATCTCTGTCACAACCGCCTAAGAATAACATGAAAGAAAATATAGTTGAGTGTGTTCATAGTCATAAATGCCACTTTGGTAAATGCTAACTGAAATTGGGAGCATGTTTTATTTGTGGCGAAGTTGCACATTGAATGAGAGATTGCCCAAGAAATGTGATGAATAGATGAGGAAAGATAGTTGAACCGGTGGCAACCAATCCCATCTAAATCAATACTAGTGTCTATGGTATGAGCAAATTAGAGAATAGAGGCTTGAAAGACATGGCAATAGGTATGGTAATAATAAACTCTATGTGTGCATATATGCTCTTAGACTTGGACATTGTTTTAATGCCCTTTGGACTTTGACATAAATCATTTGGATAAATATTGTTACGAAGTTTGTGAATACTTTTTGTATCGTGACCGAATTGGCAAATAAACCTTATCAAGTGTTTTGGTTCGTAGTTTTATAATAGAGGTTGAAGGTGGAGAATATAAAAAGAAGTGCAAATGTGCAAAGTGTGAACATTAGATTATTATCATCCGGATTAGGAGGCATGTAATTATATTGTACGGTGAGTGAGTGGAATGATAATTCACTTTTGGATCGATTGACTAAAGTAGTTAATAAGGTTAGAGTTTGCCATGATATTAAGTGCATAAGTTTCGAGGATGAAACTTTTTATAAGAGGGGTAGAATGTAATACTCATTATTCTTTTTATTTATTCTATATAACATACCTAAACTTACTGGAAGATAAAATCATGTAAGAGTCCTAAGGGATGAAATAACTAGAATAGTACTATTCTACTCCTTATTACAATTCCTTCAGTAGTACATATCTATAAATACCAATACACATATCTACAAGTAACGATTAAGTTATATATATATATATATATATATATATATATACATATTATAAAATAGAGTATCTGATTCCAGTTTTTTTTTACGTAATACAAATATTGGAGAGAATTTCATCCATATTAGAGGTTAGTCTTCTTCTTATCTAACCTTAATTAATTATTTTCATTTTTAATTTTAAGGATATTAAATGCTTAATTATTTTGAATATTAATTATTTACTTTATCAGATTATTTGCTTTGGAAGTTAGTTCAATTAATATAAAAGTTATTATTGGTAATTAATTTATAAAAATTATTTTCTTGAAATTAAAATTAGATTTATATATATGAAAATTATATTTCTTTTATTTTTCAGGAATTATATTATATTTTATTATTACTGAAAATATAAAAAAAAATTGTCGATGATGATTGATTTTAAAGAGAGAGAAAATGGATCAAAGAGGGATTTGATTTAGATTAGAATCCGAAGAGGAAAAAAAAAAGAAGAAGAAGAAGAAGCCATGTGTTGCAGGCATAGAGAGTAATGGACAGGAAGAAGATGAAATTTGATCCAAGTTTCTAAAATTGCATATTAACCCACATAGTTTTATAGAACTTTTACAAATGTCCAAATACACTTTTATAGCGACAGATTGAGTCATTTTGAGTTCTTGAAATTGTAAATTGCCCTAATTTCTAAAGGATCCCATCAGTCCATGATAGTCTTTTGAAATTACAAAAAGGCCCTTATATTTTATTAATATATGACATAAGCCCATGAAAGTTTCTTTAAATTACAAAAATATCCCTAGAAGTTCAATAAAGTTAATAAATTACCCTTCAAATATTTTATAAAGTACCTAGTGGCCTCAGTGACTTTTAAAAATACAAGTAGAATACCCTCAAGTGTCCTAAGAGTTCTATAAAAGCTCGAATAAGTTTTTCAAAGTTACGAAAAAACCTCAAATGGTTTTTCAAGTTTGAAAATGTTCCAAAATATTGTATTTGACTCGAGTAGAGTCTGAGAAGTTTTTCAAATATTATAAATTAGTTTTCTTAATCATAAGAAAGTCTTGCAATGTTATAATAGTGACTTCAAAGTACCTCTTTATTACAAGAAAACTATATGATACTATAGTAAATATTATTTGTTGAGTATTAGGACACTTATAGACTATTGGAAAAGTTGGGTACTTAGGTAATTATTATAGGATAAAAAGTAAATAACGAATGTGTACTAATTGATAGAAACGTGAATCTTTGATAGGAAATAACGAAAAAGAGCAAGTACAAGAGTAACGTGATTCTTTGGAATACTAAGGTATGTAGTGCTTTCCCTTTGATTTGTAAATTATTTAACAAACCCATATATTTTCTTAAATAATTTTATGAACAACTGAATATTTTTCTAAATTGTTTTATGAAATGTGTTTCCCAAAATTATTATTTGATTATGAAAATTTAGATCATGTATAGCTATTTGGCTTCCTTGATTTTCCAGTTATAGAAACTTGATATATGCATGATTTTGATTTGTATGAAATGCATATGACAAATAGGTAAATATTAATAAACAAAAGCTCTAAACGGATATAAAATAGTTGGTAGGGATTATAGTCTTGACTTATACAGATATACTAGTTTATTGATATCCTGATAAATGATAAACAATATTTGATAGGTCAAGTGGTTTCGTGGAAACCTCTTGACAATCTTTTCTAGTGAGGTCCATTACTAGACTGAGTACTCAGAGCTGATGAAGGCATGTATTGTTTTGAACCTCTAAGAAATTGTACATGATTTGAAAATGAATTCGTGATATATCATACATTATTTGGAAAGTATACGTTACATGATTTGATATAGATAAATAATACATGAATTTTGAAATGCAAGTTGAAAGCATTACGTGATTACGTGTAATGAAAATGATATACAATTTGGAAAGATGATTTTTGGTAAAAGGCATTAGCATGTGGTAGTATGACTTGTATCTGTGAAATGTATATGTATGTAACTGCATGATCCAGTAGAGTATAAGTGCCATCTATTGGATGAATTTTCGCTCATCCCATTCCTTGTATTTTTATACAGACGACGAGTACAAGTGCGTCATCATAAAGGACGAATCATAGATACACTCAAATAAAGAAGATGGTTATTTAGTAATAGGATTATACTATAGTTATTTGACTTTGAATAGTCTATTTGTTGGAATAAGTAGAACATGTATGCTCGTGACACTATATTTTTATTTATTTTACAATTTGTTATTTGAATAAGTAACGCATTAAATTGGATATTATTGGTGAGTAGATAATTTCACTGCGTAATATATATTTGAGGTTATTGGATATGAGAGATATCTTGTATTCATAAGAATACAATTTCATGCATATGCAAATGACAGCATACCTAGCAAATACGAATCAAGGCATGGCATGTTATACCAATGATCATTTCTGTAAAAGAAAATGTCTTGCTTCATAAGTTGTACCACGTCAAAAAATTTACACTATTACTTAAACTCATGCCAAGGGCATAATTAGACTCGTGGTTACTCCTTGTAAATGGTCCTGAGATCTCTTAATTCATTTTGTAGTTACATTGCTTAAGAAACCATTATTGCTTAAGAAACCATTGTATATTCTTGCACGAAATCTGGAGAATATAATTGTTATTTTAACGTTCCCCAAATAAAAGACAAAATAACAATAAAAAGTAAAGAATGGGATGTTGAGAGCAATGAAGAGCCCAATCATCAATCAAGTAGTTCTTTGCTATTATACATCGCAAAATGACAAATACAGTCATTTAATTATTTATAAAATAAGGAATTTATATAAAAAAATATGTGCACAACCGTCACTTTATATTATAGAATAGCTAGTAAAGAATTTTTTAATGAAGGGCCAGAGCTCCATTTTGTGGGCATAATTAGTGGAATAGTAATTATGGATAGTATGGTTGCCCACGATTCAATTTGTTCTTAGTAGAATTGAGTCATAACCTAAAAAAAAAAAAATTTGAATCATAAATTAGTCATGGAAGAAGTTATCATTTGATTTATTATCACTTAAATAACCCATTTGAATGAATTAAAATTACTGTATTTTGTTTGACAACTTGCAAAAGACTTGATCAGACATGCTGGCCTAAGCTTGAATTCGATGGGCTTAGTTTGCCTTGTGGAGTGATGGGCCACGATGCCATCATTATATTGAACATTTTGACAATGCAAGACGGAGCTAGAAATAATTTCAGTAAGGGCACAAATACATGTAAACAAAATACTTGTAAACATTTATAATGCTTAGCAATGTATCATGTTTATCCACGCAAACAATCATCAATCCAAATATTCCATCTCAAATTTTTTAAAAGACCAACAAATAAGATAAAACTTTATTCCATTCGTGTCAAAAGTTCAAATACTAAAAATGAGACTGAAATTTCAAATTCGTCTTCCCCAACTGCATAGATGGTGTGTACTGGCCTTGTGGTGTTAGAGGGAGGGAAGCGAAATTTAAAGGAAAAAGAGAAATGACTTATAAACTCAATTTTTTTTTATGCACAAACTCCGTTTTTGTTATTCATTATTAGATAAAAACACTAAAATTAATAGAAAATACTTACATAGACCCGGTTTTTGGCCCCATCTGTAGACCTTGCGGTCAAGATTAAATCTTATAGAATCTTTCATACATCAACTGATTCATAGATTCCATAACATTTAATCTATACCATAGGGTATACAAGTAGGGTTAAAGACCAGGTCTACCTAAGTATTTCTCAAAATTAATACCCTAAATTGCTACAGTGTTTTCAACTATTTGTGAAAAGCTATTAGTTGATATTTGAAAATGCAAAAAAATTACTTTCGAAAAAGTGTTTCTTTTAAAAACAACATTAATTTTTCTAAGCATTATAAAACAGATAAATATATTTTTTTCATCTTTTATCACCAAATTCTTTTTAAAAAGTTATTTTTCAATTTTAGAAAAGGTATAAATTTCAATAAGATGTTGAGAACAAGCTCTAAATCCATAAGTTTATATGTCCAAAATAATAAGTAATTTTTTAGTCTTTTCAAATAATATAAAATACACATCTAGATGTGTATAAGAGACAGGCTATCCAAAAAAGTGTAATGATTTTAATCATTACTTCATTGAAAAAAAAAAAAAAGGGAACAAATGGACTATTGATTTGAAGAATTTCTCTTAAATTACACATCTCCACAACTCGCGTTGTAAAACTTTCAAATTTTAAGAGAAATTCTTCACGGCGTAGTGCTCAACTTCAATATCGTAAAATACTGATGAATATTTTACTATAATTCTCATAATTTTCCTTTATAAAATTTATCCCGGGCAAAGAAGAGATACTTCACTAAACAAAATACAACCATGAACATAAATTCTAGTATGAGAAAGTTTAATTAGCTAAATTACATCTTCTCTAGCTATAATAGTTCAGTTAATCATGTACAAAACTCCTTCAAATTTTCCAGCAGCACCTATCCAATTTTAGATGCTTTCCGTGTTGCTCCAATGCTAGAGCCCGGGCAAGCTGAACTTAAGAATCAGATTCACCAATACAATTCATGTACCATAATTCGTTTAAAGTTCCAAAAAAGGAAAACCATTCTATTAGTCCTTTACATTATGTATTTGTAATTATTTAATGCCTCACTTTTAAAATAATGGCTTTTAGTTCCTTAGAATTGTAAAATGTTGAATTTTGGTCCCTGAATTAAATCTTGATCACTTTTTGACTTAAATTTGTCGTATGTTTTTAACATAACATACTTTGTGAGGGCAAATTCGAAAATTTGCCTATGAATAGAATATTTTATGAATATAAAAGATATGAAGTAAGTTATTGATTAGCAATGGATAAGTATTTAGTTTGTATTTAAGATCTTTTTAGGAACATACTTGTGGTATTTATTCCTAAGTTTTACACGATCAACCTAATCTAATGCATCTATTCTTTATATCAGGAAGGAAAAACAAGTTTTTGAATTTGTCATCGAAAAATATGTCATGAGAATAGCACATGACTAATTCAAGTCAAAAAATGCTCAAGACTTGGTTTAGAGACTGAAATGTGACATTTTGCATTTGTGAGGGGACTAAAAATTATCATTTCAAAATTGTGGAATTAAAAAAATACAAATGAACAATGTGAGAATTAATAAAATAGTTTTCTTTTAAAAAAATCTTAGTGAAACTTTAGTCAAACTCAAATCGGTAAGTGAGCTGGCAAAACTTTCGATTTGTTGTTCAACTGGATGGGTCTTATAATTCTTTAAATCTTAAAAGAAGAGGCATGTAGCATCAAATGCTATGAAGCATAGTTGGTATTATGCTTTTGTTACCTCCCAAAGGTCACAGGTTGTATTCCCTCCATCAACAAAAACTCTTTCTTCATTTTAAAATTGGCTTTTTTCCCCCTCAGAAGTCAAAACCCTAAATTCCTAGGAATAAACACTCACTGTTGTTTTCTCCTTTCTTCACTGTCGTCTCCTATTTCCCTTTCCCCTTCCCTTCCCACTCCCCCCCTTTTTTGGTCTTATCTCTCTTCCGTTCTCAACCCTCCATCTCCCCTCTCCTCACTCTTTCTCCGCATCCCTTTTCTCTCTCTCAATCACTCCAGCTCTGCCTCCTTTTTCTCTTTCTTCTTGGATCTAAAAATCTTTTGATCTAAAAATTTTTCGAGTTGTCTGATTCATTTGATCTTGACAATCCCAAGAATAAGTTATCCCAAACAAAAGAATATATGGTGATGATTACTTAGAAAATGCCATCATTCTTTGATTGATATTGTATGGTGATGATTTATTTTTGATGGGAAAAAGAGAGGGTGAGAAGTAGTAATCCATGCTGGAGTTGAGATTACTGTTAGTTTTTGGCTAGAAAATTCAAAACCAGTCATCACCGATTTTTATTGGTTCACACCGGGTTGCCGATTTTTTCGATTTTGACCGGTTTTTAATATTTTTGGAATTATTATACTAAATCAAAGCAGTGCCACTGCCTGTTCCCTGTTTAACCGGTTGAATCGGCCGATTCGGTCTAAATTTTAAAACACTGATGCTGATATAGAAGTTTGCTATAAGAGATTCAATAAAATTAAAGTCGATCTTGCATGTAAGGCACACGTACTCTAGAACAAATCCATAAAATACATTTAATTGACTGGCTTTCAAACATACTCTGAAGATGATATAATAAACTATATGAAAAATAATTCCTTTGAGACTACGGTAGATAATGTTGTAATGAGAATAAAAGAAGTTAAGAGGTAAAAAAAAAAAAAAGGGAAAAGCAAAGGACATCATGTTAGGAGAAAATCAATTGGATTGTTATGCAAAACATGTACATGCATAGGGGTAAAAGTAATTAACCTTATTGTCCAAATATGTTATACTATATTTTATGCTTTGGTAAATTGATTACAGTATTTTAAAACCACATATATCAACAGGAGAGAGATAAATAATCTATAAACTAAACTTAGTTACATCTCAATGTTCGAAAGAACATATACTTTGGTAATATTACTTAATATGTACTCGCTGCTGTAGTTGCATAGATATCCATACATATTAAAAAATTTATGAACTATTTAATTGTAGTAATATTAGAGGATCTTTTTGTTAGATTTATTTGCAATTTCTGCTATTGGATTTTTTTAACTAAAGATTGTTAATATATAATAAAGCAGTGATAAATTTGTTAATTTATTTTTTTGTTTATAGACAATAGTTGGATTAGCGGGTTCAACTGAAACTTTGTATCTTGAGGGTCTCAATTATTTTTAACAAAAATATAATAAGATGATGAATAAGATGAAAATATTATATAGAGTGAAATAGATTAATTTTTTTTGGAACAGCAGGGAGAGGGAGGGCTAGAATGCAATAGAGTTAAGAAAAATCATACAGAAGCTCAAAATTTTGTGACCTCCAGTTGTAGAAGTTGTCCAATTGAAATCGCCTGGAACATGCTGCCTAAAGATGGCAAATTTTTCTTTCAATAGTTGGATAGAAATTTTTTCCATTGTCGGCCGCAAGTGAGGGTTGGGATCTATATATAGCAAACAAGCTTAGCCACCAGCACCACTTTTTCTGCCTCTTGCTTACTTGGAGACAGTGATGGATCATAGGGGTATTAGGGGCGGCCCCCAAGATATTCAAAATTATATTTTTCTTCCCTTAAATTTTTTTAAATTATTATTATACTTTATAAAAATTAGACTTTGTCCCTCCCAAAAATTTTAGAGAATATAAAAAAGTGTTCCCTATGTTTATATTTATATAGTCTTATTCTCTAATAGTTTTGAAAATATATTATTTTTCTTGATATTTTTTTAAAATTTCAATAACTTCCTTCAAAAAAATTAAACTTTATCCCTTAAAATTTTACAAAAATTATAAAACTGTTTCTCTAAGAATATCTATGTATAGTTTTTACCCCCTAAAGATCAACTCTTGGATTCACCCCTACTTGGGGATGAGAGTTGGGGATCCATCTAGATTAATATCTTTTAGTAATATATCAAAATTTGTAGATGCAGATGATGATGATAATGCTGTTAGCATTGATGAAATGAAGTCGTCTGGATGCTTCACCATGATCCCTTCCAAAGCTAACACTCCAAAGCCACATTTACAGTTCACTTCCAATGCATAAGCAAGCTCTGCAATTTAAAATACATTATCACTCGTATATTATTGATATGGATAGATGACTTTCTTGAATTCTAGTGGAAAGTTATGCATGTTTGCATGAAAAAATCTTGAAAGTCAAAGACTAATAAAAGTTAGAATAAGTGAACCAAATTGACCAAGTAACAAGTGAAACAACATTATAGTATATACCTGGAGTAGCATATCCATAGGTTCTAGCAAATAAATTGCAATTAGATGAATCAGGTTTCAAGAAAATTGCAGTGCCAAAATTAGAAATGTGTTCTTGATGATCAAAATCTAACAAAATATTTTTGCTCGACATATCTCAGTGAATTGTAGGAGGTAAACAACCATGACGCATATAAGATAATGCATTTACCATATCTTTAACAATGTTTACCCCCTTGATCCATTCGAACTTTTAAGGCTATTTCGTTATTGCTTAGTGCATTCATCAAGCTTCCTCCTTCCAAGAGTTCATAAACCAAGAACGCGTGATGCGTGTATGAACAATATCCATATCGCTTGACAATGTTATGGTGTTGTATTCTTGTCAACGCTTGGATTTCAATGGTAAAATATTTTGGACTACTCACTGGGGCACTATTTCATGCATGAATTTTTTTACAGCAACAATTGTACCATCTGGCAATTCAGCTATGAAAATACTTCCAAATCCTTCCACTTCAATGCAATACTTGGGGTCAAAATTTTCTGTCGCATCAATGATGTTTTCATATACCATTTTTCCACCAAAACTCCAAATAGTGAACAATTTTTTAGTAAATTCCTTTTGTCTTATTTTCCACATTTTTGGTAAATGACCTTGCACTAATAAAAATGCCCACACACAACAATAAATAAAAAAAAAAAAAACACTGTTCCTAGTATTGGAAGAATAGTTTGAATAATTAAATTTATGTTTGTCATCATATGAGTTCTCTTATCTCTAGTTGGTAGAGTTCAAGGCTTCAAACCAACAATGTTGCTACATAAACCTTTATTGTTTCTTAGAGCATCAAATGGAGCAGTTGAAATACTGTAATGTTGGGAAAAGGACCTTCCAATAGATTGGAGGATATATCAAGAGAATTCAAACTTACGCAACTAGAGGGAATGGAGTCCGATATCTTATTATGTGAAAGATTCATGTTCTCAATGCTTTTCAATTCACTTAATTCAACTGGCATTTCACACGTCAACATATTTTGGCTAAGATCAGAGTTCCAAGAGAATGTATATTTCCTATAAGAGAAAGAATGCATCCACTCAGTGCATTTACGCTCAAGTTTAAGTCCTATAACTGTGTGCAATTGCCAATTTGCTCAGGAATTGATCCACTTAATTATTTGCAGAAAAACTCTAAGATTTAACAGTTTGGACATCTTACAAATTTCTATTTGTATATCACCCAAAAGTTTATTTTCATCTAACTTAAGCTCAAGCAATGAGATCAACATCCTTCAACTTATATGGAATCCTCCCATGTAATTAATTTGAACAGAGATGGAGCCTTTGTAATTTAGATGCCCTATCAAGCCGAGGTGGCATATTTCCACAAAAAAATTATTGTTGGCGATTTCAAAATGGTTAAATTTAGAAAATTTTCATACTTCAAAAACAACTTGGCATAAAACTTATTATTACTTAAATCAATATATTCCAAATATGGATACACACCAAAAGCATCAAATGTGTTTCCTGATAGTTGGTTTCCTTGGGTCTTCACAATTTGTAGGTTGGAGCAAATTTTCAAGCTTCTTACCATAGAACCCTCAAAATTGTTTCCATAGATTTTGAATCATGTTACTGACCTATCATGGCAAATATTTTGTGCTAAATGACTAGTAAAATAGTTTAGAGATACACACATATCTAGCTTTTGTAGATGTGTGATATTATTTAATTCAATCATAGGGATACCATTTAGGTGATTATGAAAAGCCTTAGATCAACTAGTGACTACAACTTTCCCAACTCCGGTGGGATAGCCCCATATAATTGGTTATGATAAAGCACCAGTTTTCTCAAACTTGTTAAGTTTCCAATGGTGAAAGGAATATACCATGTAAGATTGTTTTCTTGCAAATACAAAAAACTTAACTTGCTCAAATTTCCAATAGAAAATGGGATATGATTGGTAAGACTATTATTTGATAGTACCAGATCCATAAGAGATGTGAGCTTCCCAATTTCTTCTAGAATGTATCCTGAAAGAAAATTATTATAAAGATACAAGGCAGTCAAGTTGCCCAAATTCCCAATCGATCGAGGAATCTGACTGATGAGATTGTTATTTGATAGTTTCAGATACTCAAGAGATGTGATCTTCCCAATTTCATCTGGAATGGATCCCGTAAAATAATTATGGTGAAGATACAAGGTAGTCAATTTGTTCAAATTCCCAATCGATCGAGGAATATGATTGGTGAGATTGTTATTTGATAGTTCTAGATACTTAAGAGATTTGAGATTCCAATTTCTTCTGGAATGGGCCTCGAAAGAAAATTATTGTAGATATACAAGGCAGTCAATTTGTTTAAATTCCTAATCGATTGAGCAATCTTATTTGTAAGATTGTTGTTTGATAGTTTTAGATACTCAAGAGATGTGAAATTCTCGATTTCTTCTGGAATAAATCCTGAAAGAAAATTTTTGTAAAGATACTCATAGTTAAGTTGTTCAAATTCCCAATTGATCGAGGAAAATGATTCTTGAAATTGTTATTTGATAGTCCCAGATCCTCAAGAGATGTCTTAGGATAATTTCTTCTGGAATGGATCCTAAAAGAAAATTATTGTAGAGATTACAAGGTAGTCAAGTTGTTCAATTTCTCAATTGATCGAGGAATCTGATTGGTAAGACTGTTATTTGACAGTTGTATACAGATCCTCAAGAGATATGAGCTTTCCTATTTCTTCTGGAATAGGTCCCGAAAAATAATTATTCTGAAGATACGAGGTGGTCAATGTTGAACCCCAGTTGTGATACTCATGTTTTGATGATGACCAAATCATACTAATGGTTTACAATCAAGTACGCAGAAAAGCAGGACAATTCGGACGCAAGGGAGAGTCCGACAAAGAAAAGTGTTCAGACGCAGGAGATCGTCCGACACAGAGAACTAGAAGCAGGCTTGGATGAAGAATAGCATCCAATCAAAACTCTAAAAGACGCTGACTTCGACCGAACGTAGGTTCGGACATAGCATCGGATGTTCGAATGAAGAAGGACAAAATACCCTATAGAAAACGGATGCACATGACCATTCGAAGGAAAGAGTTCTAAATGAAGAAGTTTTTGTCTCAGCTGTAAGACGCATTCAACTGTCCAAAACACTATTTATAATGTTATCGAACGCATCATCGGACATAGATGCTTTACATCTGACATCCTTAAGAAAGGTCCAACGGCTAGTTCGTTCAAACGTACATTCACAGCATAGGCCGTCTGAAAGACCAAACGACTAGTTTCTCAAGAAATAGAAAATAGCCATTAGAGAACTGTTGGAAGCAAGTTCTGAACTTCTATAAATACCCCCTTGTCTGTAATTGTAAAGAATAGAGAGTAGAACTACTGCATTCAATACAAACACTTGTAAGAGCTATTTGGGAAAGAAATAGGCTAAAACATTGTGGGTTGTATTGGTTTGGGTAGTGTAGTTCTCTTGGCTCAACTAGAGCGAATTAGTGTGAGCAAGAGTAGACTAGTGAGTGATCTTCAAGTATAAGAGTGGAGGGATAACAGTGTACAGAAGTGAGGTTGTATTGTATAACCCTTTGTCTCAACTAGAGGGATTTAGTTGGTGCAAGAGTGAGCCTACTTTGTGTACAAGAAGGTTATTGCCTCACTTTCTTTGAAGAGGCACTACTAGTGGATATACTCCAGGCTTGAGAAATTTATGGGAGTTTGGTTTGATACTCTCTATCTCAATCTTTATATTTGATTTTTAAGCTTTAATTGTTAAATATTATCTATTGTATTCATTTGTGCTTAAGTGTTTATTTGTTGTATAAAGTTTGTATATTTCTATTAAGCACAATTAAAAGGTTTGTTTTTTGAAACAACCTAATTCAAGCTCTCTTAAGTTGCTCTTTGGGACCAACAATTGGTATCAAAACTTGGCCTCATATATTGAGCTTAACTGCTTTTGAGTAAAGATCATTATGGCAATCAATAATGCTTTATTTTTAGAAAGGCATTCTATTACTAGACATCCCATGTTTAATGGCATTAATTTTGATTTTTGGGGGGATAGAATGAAAATTTTTGTTCAATCTATTGATATTGATTTATGGTATATTATTTGTGAAGGCCCTTTAAAAGCTAACATCATTGATGTAAATACTATATAGATTAAGACCTTAAGACTAGATATGAGCTGAATGCACAAGATAAAATAAGTTTCATCTTTAAATGCTAACGCCATTAATATTTTGTATAATGCTTCGGATGCAGATGATTTTTCTAAAAAGAAAAGGTTGCAAATCATTTATGAGATATGGGAAAATTGAAAGATCTCCATGAAGAAAATAAAGATATTAGAGAGCAAAAGAAGTCACTTCTTGTGGCTAAATATGAATCCTTCAAAATGGAACCTCATGAAAATATTGACAAAATGTATTGTAGATTCAATGATATTGTAAAGGATTTGGAAGGTTTGGGTAAAGAATATTCCTTGGGTGAAAAGAATACAAAATTTTTGAATGCTTTACCTAAGGAATGGGAACCTAAATCCATTGCCATAGAAAAGTCTAAAATTTTAAATTCTATGCCTATTGATTCATTAATCAATTCTCTAACTTCCTTTGAATTGAAGTTGAAATACAAGGTACAAGATGAGGAGGCAAAGGGAAAAAAGAAGCATAGCATTTAAAACTTCATCAAAAATGAGAAAAGACTCAAGGAAGATTTGCCTCACTTCAATAACTTCCAAATCACTTGGGATGATTGCAATTCGGATGGAGAAGTTGGAGAAGAATATAAGGAGGCTCAAATGGCTTTTATGGCACTTAGCAATAATGAGGTATCCTCTAGTTGTGATTCTGATGATGATGATGATGATGTTGAATCATTTATTTTTAAAATGCATGAATATTTAAAAGAATCATATGCTAGGAACAAAGAGTTAAAAATTAAAGTTAATACTTTATTGAGTGCCAATTCAAAACTTGTGCATGAAAATAATTTTTTGTCAAAAGAAAATGATGTTTTGAAAGAAAAATTTGTTAGAAAAACCAAGATCATGGAAGAACAAGCTTCATTGAAGAAGAGATTAGATGATCTTGATGATATTTTGAAAAATAAGAAAGAAAATATTTTTGAAAAGAAAAGAACTAAAAATATGTTTTTGAACAAAAATTTTATCACCTTCAGAAAAAATGATTTGTGTTTTATTAAATCTAAATCTTCTTTTTATAGCAATAAGAATATTATTTGTAATTATTGTCATCAATATGGCCATATAAAGAAAAATTGTTATGTTAAAAGAAATGAAATATTGGGAATAAATTCTATTTGGGTGATTAAACATGCTACTAACCCAATTGGACCCAAGAAAGTTTGGGTACCAAAAATTGTTATTTGACTTTGCGTGTAGGTATGCTTGGTGAGCACCAAAGGATTCAAGATAGATCATCAATGGAGGGTGTTCAAAGCATATGAGGAGCTAGCATGACATTAAAATGGGTAACATTTAAAATTTTTATCAAAATTGTGCTTTCACTTGTTAATGTGAACTATGATCTCTTAAATGTTTAAAATAGCTGAAATGTGTTTAAATTTACTTTAGAATGCTTGGGGTACAAATATCTCTAATTTTTCGTTTATAATAAGTCACTATTTGCAAAAGTAAGGGGGAGAATTCTCTTTGTACTCACTTGAATTATATTCATCTTTCAAGGGGGAGAATAAACTTGATCCAGGGGAGTTTAAATTGCATTATTTTTCTTATGTTTTGATGACGCCAAAGGAGGAAGAAAATAATGGACAAAATTTCTTGACTTAAGCTTCATATCTTAGAAATGTCCAAATGATTTGCATTCAACACTTATAAGAGCTATTTGGGGAAGAATAGGTTAAAAACGGGAGATTGTTGAACCCCAGTTGTCATAGAAATTTTGACATTACATTCTTGTGTAGAAATTCATACTAATGGTTTGCAATCAAGTGTGCAGAAAAGCAGGACAATTCGGACGCAAGGGAGCATCCAAAAAAAAAAGGTGTTCGAACGCAGGAGATCGTCCGACACAAAGAATAGTTTGCTTTGTTTCGTCAAATTTCCAATTGACAATGGAATCGGTCCTGAAAGTTTATTCGTTGATAGGAACAAATCTGTTAGGTTACTAAGTTTTCCAATAGAAGCAGGGATTGATCCTACAAACTCATTTGGGAAAAAATGAGTTTGTAGGATTTGCCAAATTGAGATGGACTAGAGAATTTAAAAGCCCAATTTCTTGTGGGACGGAGCCATTGAAAGAGTTATTAAAAAAGGTTTAAATGTCTGAGAATGGTCAGTTTGCAAATTTCAATTGGAATCACTTCAGAGAAATGATTTTAGGACAAGTTAAGATAGACGAGTCTACAAAGGTTCCCAATGTTTGGCGGAATGGATCCATAGAGTGCATTATCAAACAGGTCAATGGTAGTTAGATAGGGAAGGGATGAGAAATTGAGATGATCAAGTGTACCTTTTATACCAAAGCTAGTGATGTCGATTACCGCTACCCATCCAGGCTTGTTACATTGAATTCCAGTCCAATTGGTGCAAGGATTGCTTAAAACCAACCAAGAAGACAATTGTGACTGGCTATTATTATCAAGACTAGCTTTCCATGCTAAAAGAGCTTTCCCTTCATTTCTAATAGCATTTGCATGCATTTTAGAAGAAGTAACATTTGTAATTTCGAAAGAAGTTCTCAAAGCAAGTGTACTAGTAGGATTGCTAAGAGCTGTCATATTTACTGAATTTCAAGAGTAAATTTTCTTTGGTTATGGCCTATATGTGTCAGATTTGTTCAGGTATTTGTAGATCAAAAGATTTATTGGCTTGACAGAAGGTTAGTTAGATTTTTTTTGGGTAGTTTAATATATAATGTACTTAGACTTTTATTTGTCTTCCAAAATTATACAGAGTCTTAACTGGAGTGTATTCAACGGTCATGAATTTAATAGGTAATTTTTACCTAATGATTAAAGTGGGTTGTGGTCCAAAATTATACATAGACTTTTATTTTTACATACCTACGGTGTTTTTTTTTTTCCAAAGAAAAGCTGTATGTCGTCCCATTCAGGTTAAATTCTTCTTTGTTGTTTAATTTTGTCAATTATGTACTAAATCAATTACCAGACAGGCAGTTCTTTTAAATCCTTTTATGATCCTCTCATGAAAAATTACTCAAAAAAAAAATTAACATTCAAAAAATTGTCTCCCACGTATCACAAATATTTAATAATAAATGACTATCGTATCTTACTTATCTTTTCATTAATTTTATCCTGTAAACTAATTCGTTATGTTCCATGTCTTTGTTTTCGCATGTGTATTTTTATTGATAACCTATATCACATATTATCATTGATGAAAAAAAAAAAAACACACAGTAATTTTAAAACTTAAATTGCTAAAACAAATTAGTCGAATCGAATAGCGTCAATCTTGGAAGAATGACAAGTTTAGGTAGGTCTCTACCCCTCCTACTACGGCAATCTTGCTGAATTTTAGTCAATTTAAGGTGTTATTTTTGTCAAAGAACTTTCAGTCAAATTACAAGCTAATTTCAGTCAAATTAGAGATTTGACTCCTCTATTCAAAGATCCCCTTTTCTATATGTAATTTAATTTTTCCACAAAATATTATGACAAATTAGTTAAAAAAAAAAAAAACTATTGCAATATCGTCTTACAAATCCTTTCATTATCGATATTTCAATATATAATAACTCCTTTATTTTGCATGTATGTTATTTCATATTAGGAATTTCTTGTCAGTAACCACTAATTTTGTAAGACAATGTAAATTTAAAATAGGGAAAATCGCCAAAATAGTCCCTCAACTTTTGCACTTTAGCCAGAATAGTCCCTCAACTTTCTTTTTAGCCAGAATAGTCTTTCAACTTTTATTTTTTAGCCAGAATAGTCCTTTAACTTTTATTTTGTAGCCAGAATGGTCCTCCAACTTTTTCTTTTTTTTTATAAATTTCACATGAAAGGACTATATTGGCTAAAAAATAAAAGTTGGAGGACCATTCTAGCTAAAAAAATTGAGGGACTATTTAGATGTAAAGTGCAAAAGTTGAAGGACTATTTCATTATTTTCCCTTTAAAATAAGTTTAAAATATCAGTATTAATTTACTAAACAAGCAAATACTAGGTTGTTATCTTTTCTACTAGGGTTTATCTTGGTGCCGTGAGTTTCACTCCAATTTCAAGTGTTAATTCTGCTCTCCATAAAAATAGAGGAGACATTTACCAACAGAATATCAAGTCTCGGGTCTTGAGTCAAGTCTGGAGTTTGACGTTAAAGGAGTGAACCTTTTGAAATTATAGTTACTTGATACTTCAATGTTTATACACACCAGAGATAAACTACACACTATATGCGATCTTAAATTTCGTTCATTGAAATATGAATTAAAAAAAAAAGAAAATTAAAAATTGGAATTATGTGGTTTTTAATTATTTACTTTTAATGAGGGTAGTTTAGAAATAAAATGAATTTTACACCAATTGACGCTTTTTTTTTTTTTTTTTTTTTTTTTTGGTCCTCATCACTTTGATTTTGCATCTATTTTTTTGGCCAAGACATACGCTAACCCCACATTTAGTACACTTGAATAACTTAGAATAGAAAGAGTATTTAAGGTAGAATATGTTTCTACTCAAAATAAGTAAGAATTCTTATTCTTATTTCACTGTTTGGTAATTTAAGTCAGAATGAAATGTGATGTTTTTCATTATTTAAATTATATTATTTTTTAGATGTTAGAATATAATATATTTTAATTTATAAAAAAAAACTTTTCTCTTTTTTGTTTTTATTCATGTTATGCACAGTTTCTACAATTATGAAAAATTTTAAAGATTTGCGTTAAAGGTAAAAAAATTACAAAAGTATGCATTAAAATTTTGTTTCCATCCAAATAATTAAATTGTACAATTTAATTATTTAAATGTAAAAAAAAAAATTAATATATCACTTTGTAATGTTTTTACATTATGTTGTAGTATTTAAATAATTTATTTCAACGATAAAAAATTGTAAATAATTATGTTATATATTTAAAAAATTATATTGTACAATTTAATAATTCATCTTAATGATAAAAAATTACCATATTGCATGTTAAAATACTTTTAATTCAAATAATTAAATTGTATAATTTAACTAATTATAAAATATCATATTTATTTTAAAGCAATAAGATTACTATTATGCAACTAAAAAAATTTGAATAAAATTTGAAAAGAATTAGATAAATAGGTTGACATTCCAAAAATTGCTGTTTTCAAATTGAAGTTGGAAAGTCCTATCCTCAAGTTTTTGTAAGGAATGGATTTTCAAGAATATACTGAGAGTAGACTTTTATTGTGGAATGGCATTTCGAATTTAATTTTCCATACTAAATACGAGATGGAAAGAAAAAATGAAAAGGTTTTTCCATTTGACTCCTTTCCTCCATACCAAACATGGGGTAAATGGGCCTTCCGGACAAAACCCCTAAGATTTTTTTTTGTTAGGAAAATACTTTTCAAATTCTCATTTTTCAGAGTCATTTTTCAAAACTAATTTATGTAATAAGATCTTATCAAATTTTGGCCCCCTAGTGACACATCAATAGCTTTTATTTCACTTTGTATAAATACATTATTTTTATTATATAGAAAAAGGAAAACTAATTCCAGAAATTATATCAAATTTCACATCAGAAAAAGTTAATCATTGGTGTACAAATGCAGTCCTTTCTCTTAGAGTTTATAGGTAAAAATTCGTATCTTTTTTGCCATAAAAAGTACAATACACATAATTCAAATGGAGTTCATCAACAGTAACAAAGGTATTTAGGTCAAAAGGTCTGATTATATGATTATAAAACTTCAAAAAAAAAAAAAAAACACTTGGATTTTAGAGAATCCATATTGATGTAACAGATTACGCAAAGCCCAATTTCCAATTCGGTGACCATATCTATGGTACTCATCTCCAATGGAGTTTATTATTTATTTGTTGTAATCTAGTTAGCAATTCGTGGTTTCTAAAGAAAATTAATTTAATTTTAGTCTTAGGGGTTTATTAACTGATAACAACTGAAAGATTGCTTATTATTAACGGATTCTTGTTGGTGATTATTGGAATTCATAATTACCTATTACCTTAATTTGTTAGACAATACTGCGAATTAAGTTCCAACTTCCAATTCAATCGAACTAATATTCAAGGGATGCAAGAATGAAGGTTTGGGTCACAAAAGTAAATGAGAATGGAACGTCCATTATTGTCATGTATAAAGTTATGTACAGTGTTCAAATTGTTAGACCATTTAATTACATAAATAGCCTTATCTTGCATTTTTTTCATGAGCCAATAACTTGAATCCGTGACATCCATGTCACATGACCAAAAATTATTTTACCAAAATGTCACTATATGCAATAATATTTAAGTAGTTCAAAATTTTATTCTTAATTAAAATTCTAATTAGTGGCTTTTTTTTTAAGAAAGAATAAATTGAGGATATTGTTAACTTTATTGAGTAATTTTATAAATGTTGTTTAATGATATAAATGTCCCAACGTTTAATGATATAAATTTTTAATCATATTCTAATAACAATCAAAAAGAAAAAAACTTAATTTGTAAATTATTAACAATAAAATTTAATTAGATAATTTACACTATGTATTACTAAAACATGTTACACACTTGTAATTATAAATTAGTCAAATTAAGGACTTAAAAAACAATAGATCTTAAATATTTTATAAATGACATAAAATATAAGGTAGACAACATATTAACTTATTTCAATTTAAAGTGGGGCTATAGACATTAAAAAATTACTATAAAAATAATGAATTATTCAAAAATAAAATAATAGTTCAACATAAATAAGTTGATATTTATGAATAAGTTATTCAACAATTGACATGAAAAAGGATAATAATATAAAAAGAAATTACTTTGTATAATAATTTAGGATGATACTCTATTTAAAAATAACATTAAAAAGAATGATAAAGATAATAAGAACAATATATATAAATGTTTTGAAATGGTTAAATCATACTATTAGAATTTTGATTAAGTTGGTGCAAATATTAGTTATAATAGTTTTGTCAAAGATTATATAGACATATATTTAGGATAATTTAGTAATTGTAGAATATTTTAGGAGTCTAAAGTCTAATTTTATAAGATTGTGACCAAAATAATAAGAACTTTAAAGTGGGAAAATTTGAAAAGTAAAAGTTTGAGTACAACGACATTAAAAAAAGAAAAAATAGTACACCAAATAGTCCATTGACTATTCAAAAAGTATTTTTTTAGTTCTTAGAATACAAAATGATGAGTTTTGAGCTCTCAAAAATCTAAAGCATATAATTTTGGTCCATAAGCACAATTCTAGAGGTATTTTAACTTGAACAAAAACACATGATTATCACATGTCAATAATTTTAAATGTAAAATTGGAAACTTTATTTTGCCTTAAATAAACCAAGTGACCTATTTCTTCCTCTTTAGCCTTCACAGCCACAAAAAACACTAGTCAAGAACAAATAAGCGCCATCCATAGCAATTTCTCCCTACCTCTTCTTCTCTTGATTTCAACTTCAGTATTGTGGACTTTTAACTTTATTAATGCAATGATTCTTTCTTCTTTACTTAGTATTTCTTTCTCGAACCATCGAAAGAAATCAAAGCCACCACCCACTTAAAATTAATGTATCACAACAAAACAAGAATTATGATGGGATATTATAATAAAACATAAGGAAATCAATAAAAATACACAATATTTTTGCACGTTTAATTCTTAAAAGAGAGAAAGGGTACATCAAAACCTCTACAGTTAAAGAACTTCTTTTCTAGATTTGTAGTTGTCCTTGAAGTTCTGAGTTTCGTGAACTTCCCACAACCACAGATCGAGCAGTCTATTTCCACAGTTGTTCAACCAATTTGTTTACTGTAGATCCTAAAATAGCTATGAAACCTAATTCTGATTTAGTATTTCTGATTTGGGATTGTAAAGAGGGGAAGTGAGTCACCTGATTTATTTGGGGCAAAATAAAGTTTGTTTCTAATTTTATCTTTAAAATTATGGATATGTGACGATCATGTGTTCTTTCATGACAAAATATCACCAGAATTGTACTCAAGGACAAAAAACATACGCTTTAGATTTTTGAGAGACCAAAACTCATCATTTTATATTTGAGGGGCCAAAAAAATACTTTATGAATATTTGAGGGACTATTTGTACAATTTTTTATTAAGAAAACTTACGTGGTAAATATTACACTTTTAGTAATACCCAACCCTTATAAATACACATAATATATATAGGTTCTCAAAAATTTTGGGGGTGGGATGTCCACCCCTGCTAGTACTGCATACGTACCACATAATAAATACTACTTAGATATAATAAAATATTTTTACTACAGTGATATATTATATGTTAGTAATCATATTATAGTAACTATGGATTTGATTGTAGTGCAGAGTTTTTGAGCCTTTAATATAGTGATTAGTAATTTAAACGATGATCACCTGAGATATAAACTGAAACTTGGGGTGTTCAGAGGTTGCTTTGCAGTGTGCTTAGAGACTAAGAATCCACCAAGAAATAAGTAATATATAATTTGTAAATATATATATATATAGTGTGTGTATGTTTATATATATATATATATATTTATATTTACAAATTATATAATATTTATTACTTGGTGTTAGCATATAAACCAAGCCTAATTAGGATTTGCAAGTTTTAATTATATTATATTTTGTAGTTGAGTTTGTAAGGGAGCCTTAATTTTATTTTCTAATTTATTTGGTGTTAGGAAATTGATTAGTTGAATCCCTTAAAGATTTAGATTAGATTGATGTGTATTTAAAAAGTTTGTGCTCAGTTATTTTAGTTGAGAAAATTTGCTACACAAAGTTTATTAATTAAATAATTTGTTCATCCTCCCATAAAAATTTGTCCTTCCTGCCTTCCCTTTGTCCACTTTGGTTCTTCGCAATTCTTTGCCTATGAAAAAGCCTCACGGCTTCATTGTTATTATTATCTTGGCTTTCTTAATCGATTAATTGTGTTTAACTCCTACAAGTGGCATCAGATTTGTATTTCACTACGTAATTTTTTGGTGCTATCAAATTGGTATTACAGTTTTAGATTCAAGTGTTTGATCCTTGAGTGTTTGTCAAAATTGGAGAAAAAGAAGAGTTCTAGACTGCGGTCTTGGACATGAAGATTGTTGGAGTACTCAAATTTTGAATATTGAATGACAACAGAGAGTGTAACGAAATTGATCACTTAATTGGGACAGTGATTTGAAAAAAGAGATCATGTCGTGTTAAATTATTGGTATTTTACAATGATCACGAGAAAAAGTCGTTTCAAATTTGCACTTGAGGAGCAAGGTAGGCCAAGAAATTCAAGAACGGAGAAAAAAATTCAAGGTATACAAATTTGTTTTTTGAATTCTCAAGATGGGTAGAAAATTTATTGATGGTGAAAATTTTGAAAATTTTTACACGTTTACGGGTAGTGAAGAAAGATTTGAATGGACCAATATCATGGAAGAATATTTCAAAAGATGTAGTTTAGGTGATACCATAAAATTGAAATTATCCAACCCTTTGCCAAAAAAATTATGAAGATCAAGGCAAAATTATTTTTCAAAATTATGCATAAATCAATGGTCAGAAAATTTTTCAAAAGGGTTATTGTTAACGCTTAATCACTTGAATTTTTTTGGTTAGATCTAGTTTATATTTTAATGAAATTTGTGAATGATGACTGTGATTGCAAATCTAAATTATGTTGAGTTGGAATGGCAAGTTGATTTTGAGAAGGATAAGTATGTCAATGATGACATAATTTGTGAAAATTTTACGACATTGAAATTTTTGATTTGCATTCATTATTTGAGGTGATTGAGGATGGTGACTTTACTCATCAAAAGGAAAAAATTGCTAGGTTAGATGAGGATGAGATGAAAATTTGTGACTTGGTAGGAAAAGAAGGAAAACTATATGAAGAAGACACCATTAATAATTCTGAAAATATTATTCAGAAAAATAATGTGGTAGATGATATTGATTGTGTTGGTTTCAATGAATTATGGAAAGAAAAAGGTGGTGGATTGATTAATTCAAAATTATATTGAAAATTTTGGTGGTGCAAGTTGTAGAAAAGAAGAATATGATTTCTTGGTTTTTGAAAATTATTTGAAGGATTATGTGTGAGACAAAATTATAATCTCAACTGTGAATGAATAAATATGGATCAATTCTTTGATCGAAAAGAGTTAGCTGCCAAATTAGCATATGCGAAGTACAAAATCCGTCCACTTCTACGTGTAAAGATGAAGAAGAAAACCAACTATAAGTTGGGGTTATACATAATCCGTACAGCGACCCAATTTTGTATAGAGATTGTAACTCGTGATGGCATCGAACCAGATTTCATGAAGGTTCGGTTTAAGGAAGACCATGTTGGCATATAAACCAAGCCTAATTAGGACTTGGAAGTTTTAATTATATTATATTTAGTAGTTGAGTTTGTAAGAGATTTATTTCTTTAATTTATTTGGTATTAGAAAATTGTATTGGTTGAATCCCTTAAGGTCCGTTTGGTTCATGGGATGACTTGGGATTGGATAAGTAATCCCATATATGTTTGATTGGATTTTAAATATGGGATTATCATCCTACTTAACTAAATTAATCCCCCTTCCCTGGACTATATGGGTATTACACATCCCATGGGAGTCTTTGATATTAATAATCCCATCAGGTTGGATAAAACATAACATGCCTAAACTACTCATCTAAATTAATATTTTCTTGTAATAATTATTTTTTTACTTCAAAAAATGATCATTATATCATTTTTTGTTTTAGGTAAAAAATATATATTTTAGTACATGATGCACACTTGTTCTTTTATTTTTTTATTTTTTTATTGTACAAAGTAAATGCCTTATTTTTATTTAAATGTTTCTTTTTTATAAAACATATATATTCAAGTACATTAAAATAATATTAACTAAATGGAAAGATCTAATTGTATCAAGACGCTATATTTTTTTCTAATTCATGAATATAACTACTAGTTTTTTTTTTCAAAATTAATTCAACATAGTAGTACTATTACAATTTTTTATCATGCCTTGCTAATTTATGTATATATTTCAATAATTTTATTAGTTTATTTATTTTTAAACATGACATTATATGATTTAAAAACTATTTTGTGTAAAAATTTTAAAATAATTAAGAATAGTGGGTAATAGTAAAAGAATATTTTAATAAATACAATTATCCTCTATCTATCATTTTTATAAAATCAATAAAAATATAAAATTGTATTTTTATTAAAATATTCTTTCAATATCATAAACAAACCAAACACAAGATTATAATTCAAGGATGACACATCCTAGGACTATTATCCGGAGATGAGTTATCCGGGGATGATTTATCTGTGAACCAAACGAATCCTTAAAAATTTAAATTAGATTGATGTATATTTAAAGGTTTTGTACTTAGTTATTTTAGTTGAAGAAATTTGCTGTACAAAGTTTATTAATTAAATAATTTGTTTATCCCACACAAAAATTCGCCCTTCCTCCCGAATCAATTGATCAATTTTTTAGTGATTCTTTACTTTGGTTCTTCGCAATTATTTGCCTGTGAAAAAACCTCACGGCTTCATTGTTATTATCATCTTTGCTTTTTTAATTGATTAATTGTGTTTAACTTCTGGCATCAGATTTGTATTCTACTGTGTGATTTTTTGGTGTTATCACTTGAGGATTCTTAGTCTCTAAAGACACTGCGAAGCAACCTCTGACAGATATTGAACACCTCAAATTCGGAGATTAAGCAACAAAGCATGTAACTCCAGCCACGAGGTTTAGAACTGCTTTAAAAAATAATAATAATAATAATCTATCACTTGAACATATTTAATTTGCTTATCACGATTGGTGAAGCCGATTTGCAACTGTGTTTTCTTTTTCGCCAGGACATATGTTCGAATTCCATATATCAATTTCAAATACAAGCCATACGCCCATTTTAAAGTTAAATTCTTTTTTTTATTATTTAAGAATTTTTTTGAAAAACGCATTTCTCATAAGAAAAAAAAAAAAACAAATCACAAAATGAGCCGTTCTTTTAATTCTGTTTATGATCTTTTCATTTAAAAAAAAAAATGATTTTCCATACGTATCACAAATATATAATTAATAAATGACTGTGGTATCTTTCTTATCTTTTCATTAAATTTATCTTGTAAATTAATTTCAATATGTTCCATGTCTTTTTTTTTCGTGACTGTATTTTTATTAATAACCTATCATTAATTTAAAATCTAAAGTGCAGTATTTTACAAATTTAATTTGCTAAAGCTTAGTTGACTTGAATATGCCTCAATCTTGGAAGAATGACTCCTCCATTCAAACTTTCAACGATACCCTTTTCTATATACAATTTCGTTGTTCCACAATGTATTATGAAAAATTAGTAAAAGAAAAAAAAAAAAACCTGTGGCAATATCTTACAAATACTTTCACTAATATATATATATAATATGAAATTTTAGGTTGATGGTGGAGAATGATTTAGGTAGTGTCATTTAGTATTTGAAATTTTTTGTGTTGCCAACGCATGTAAATATTTCAGGCAAAATATGTCCGTAATTGTGCAAGAAACCACAATAGTACATTTTGAATTTTTGAGGGATTAAAATACATCATTTTGAGTATGAGGGACTAAAAAATACAAATGTAAAATGTGAAAAACTATGAACGTCATTTTTCTTATATAAAATTGGTTCTTTATTTTGCATGTATGTTATATTCATATTAGTACTTTCTTGTTAGTCAACCACTTCTAAGACGATGTAAATTCAAATTAATTAGTTAAAATATCAATGTTAATTTACTACACAAATGCTCGTGTTTTTAAAATAAGGACTTAATGGCAAAAATAGAGAGGTCGGGACAATCTTGGTCATTGGTGCCATGAGTTTCAATCCAATTTCAAGGTGTTATTGCTCTCCATAAGTGTACACGAGATTATTAAGTCAGGGTAAAATTTATTTTATGCATTCAATAATTACGAAATATTTTAATAATTATATAAAAATTAATAATAGATGTTTATTTGAAAAAACATAAATTCGATAATCACTCAATTTAAATAGATTTTTTTATTATTATTAAATAATATTACTCGAATATCACAAGGTATTCAATTACAGCTGTAAACGTTGTCGTCAAGTCTGGGGTCTTTACGTATTCAAGTCAACTTAAAAGTCAAGTCTAATGTTTTATGTTAAAGCAGAGAACTTTTTTTGATGGTAATTGAAATATAGCAATTACTCCAAATGTCGAATCACCATACGCATTTGATTCTTGTCGCAATTTCTTGCGCAACTAGCTACTCTTTTTACCATAATTAACGTCCCACCCCTTTTCCAATTACTTGCCTTACTTTTAATCTACTTCGGATTCCCTATTACATTTTTTTTGATATTACACTCATATTATATTATATGATGAGATGACATATGTATTTTTAATATAAAATAATATTAAATAAAAGATAAGTGTCACCCCATCACATGTGTAATATTAAAAAATATATATAATAGTGGACCTAATATCCTTTTAATCTACCAAAACTTCATTTTAAAATAGGAAAATGACCTTTATAATCGCTCACATTTCACATTTATATTTTTTAGTTCTTTACATTTAAAAGGATGCATTTTAGTCCCTCACAAATGCAAGACGTACCATTTTAGTCTTTCGATTTAAATACAGACATATTTTGGCATGAAATACTTATATGCGCATCAAATGTAATATATTTGAATGTAAAATTGATAATACATAATTCAACGTTTAAATACTAAATTATCCCAAAAAAGAAGAGGATTGTTATTGTTGGTGTAGGGGTGGCGGAGGAAAAGCGACGAGGGAAGGAAATAAAGGCAATGATGGTAGGTGAGAATTTTGGAGTGGTGGTGGAAGAGATTTTAAGTAGTGTCGTTTAACATTTAAAATTTGTATGTTGTCAATTTTGCCCATAAAAAATGTAACATTCGATATGCATGTGAGTATTTCAAGTCAAAATATACCCGTAATTGTATCGATAAACCAAAATAGTGCGTTTTAAATTTGTGATAGACTAAAATGCATCATTTTGAATGTGAATGACCAAAAAAATACAAAAGTAAAATGTGAGAAACTATTAATGTTATTTTCTCCTTTAAAATCAAAGATAAATTTATCAATAATAAAATAAAAGATTAACATATCATTGATAATTTTTCAATTATTTTCCGTACTTTAGTATCTCTAAGTCAGCTAGAGAGAACTATAAGATGTTTTCTTCTTTTCTTGGGGATTATGGAATATATTTTTTGGACACTTTCTTAATAGTAAATCAATATATTAACAGTAACACCTCGGATTTGGGTTAACTCAATAACTTTTGAATAGAAACAACGAATAATTTTTGAGTGAAAATAACAGATTCAAAATATTTATATCAAGTTGTTAGTAGTCCAGAATTCAAGATGTTATAAATAATTCTCACTTCTAATGTGAGACGAGACATTACATTCACCCATTCTTTAGGTTTCGTATTTGCGCAAAGCCCAAATTAGGGTCCAATAACATATCACATATATTGCGTAACACAGCCCAATCTCATCTCGTGCAGAAATCACACGAGATACGCTTTGATACTAATTGTAATACTCCAAGCCTGGGTTGGCCTAACAACTTTTGAACGAAAAGAACGGATTCAAAATGGTTAACCTAAGTTGTTAGTAATCTAAAAGTTAAGATATTATAAATAATATAATATTGCCCCTCACTTTTGATGTGACATGGAAAAGCACACTAACTATTTCCGTCCTTCTATATTGACTAAAATTTATCTGTTTTGTTAGTGTGAAGGCCCAAACTTTTTTATTAATTTAGTATTGGTCCTAGTGCTCAAGTTGATGAAAGCTTTTCCTAAATCTTATCTAAATCTTGATTTGGTAGAAAAACTGTTGCCTAAGCAGCCAGGTTGGTACTAGTGTTCACGTTGATGAAAGCTTTCCCTTGGCAGTTTTCATAGACAAAAGGATGATTTTGACCTTTTGACCAAGTACTTGAAGCTTCATAATCATCATGTCATCAAGGAAAGTCATCCGTAATCAAGTAACCTATACCTTGACGTAGATCATCCTAGGTGAATGAAGTTAATTAATTTGATCCTCAAATGCCCATAAGTTACAATGTTGTAACTTAATTATTGTTTTGTTATATAAATATTAACGAAATAGTTTAAGCTCGTGTCATAGTACTCAATGTAGAACGCAGATAGTAAATTCAAAGCCAAGACATTAATATTTAATCAGAAATAAATATTTCATATATTGGTGTAAAAAATTTTCTACACCATCAAGTGTGAATTCATATCACGTGTGCATTGTTAAAATTTTAGATGTCATTTTCTGTACATGTGACATTCATTTATACCCGATAATATAGAAAATTTTCTACACTGATAATGTATGTAAAACTAACCCATTTATTTATCGTGTAATTCTCATCATACCACCATGTAACGCTTATAGTCCTAAATTAAGTACTGTAATATCTCTATTCACAAAAATTTCGAGTATAAAAATTGAAAACAATACTAAAAATCAAGAAAAAATAACAAAAATGTCAATTTTATTTATTTAATTAACAAACCGTACACAACTCTAATTTTATATATTTTTTTTATAAATAATACTTCCTTGATTTTTGCTCCTTAGAATTGTAGATTTAAATTCAAAGTATACGACAGATCTTCTCATAATAATTTAGCAATTAAAAAAAGAATTGTTTGTTAGAGAACACTTAATTATATCTCGATGAACAAATGAAACATGTCTCAATCGATGAAGCATTTGAGAACTTGAACACTTGAACAGATCTTAAGGAATAACGTCTCTTGCTTTGCGAAGAATTGGAAAACTTGAACACTTGACCAGATCTTGTGAAAGAACATCTATCGATCTGCAAAGGACTTGAAGATTTATCAACAATTAAAAACTTGAACACTAAAGAATTTGGCAACGCTTGAAGATCTAAACACTTGAGGAAAAGCGTCTCCAATCTGTGAAGAATTTAAAAATTTGTCAACACTTGAAGATTTGAACACTCAATGATTGATCAGCAGTTGAAGAGTTGAACACTCGAGGACTTCCGGGCACTCGAGGACTTAAACACTCGAGGAATGTGAAAATATTACAGCACTTTGAGTACTTGACGGTCAAAAAATATGAAGAGTTTCAAGAACTTTGGAGACTTCATGTGTGCAGCAGATCTCTAGTACAGTATCTCCCAAATGTCATACCCCTTTGTCTAAGGGTGGATGTACATTATTAAGAACTATAGGCAATTTAAGGTTCCTTATCCTAATGGGTTCACTTGTGACTTAAGCAACCCATTATTCGACATAGAACATTGGGTCCGCTGGTTAAAATAATCCAAGACAATTTAATGGAATATTAAATAATCTTATTTAATTTACTAAATCGAGTCCTAATTCAATTAATCAACATTTGACCGTGACTTGATTTACAGCTGAATTTAATAAATTAAGAAAATTTAATTTAATTTTTTGATTAAAGAAATTATAAAAAATTTCGATGCCTACAATCTCCATTTCGATTGGGACAATGTTGATTTTATCACAAGATTAGTTGGAATATTAATTTCATGTTGATCAAAGGTTGAGAATCTGGTATGCGATTGGGTAGTTTAAGAATAGTGAAAGACAAGGGCATGTGACCTACTACTGTACTGGAATCATCAACTTGTGTATTGTGTTGTTTCCTTTTCACCCTTTCTCTTGTTTTGCTCATTTGTTCTTCATTTTTGGGTCACAATTAAATGAACTTTTATTTGTGGTTGTCTAAGTGTCACTTAATACAGTAATTAGATATAAAAAGTGATTTAAATAGTTTTCTCGGTAGTGTTAACACTCCAAAATATGTTATACTTAAGTACAGAATAGTATTAAGGATGAAAACGAGTCGATCAGAGTTTGAATAGTGCTTTATTTAAGTTTGAATTTGAAAAAAATTTGGAACTCTAACTCGAGTTCGAATTTGGTCAAATATAGTTTACAGAGTTCAAATTCGATTCAAACTCGTTCCAATTGAAAAGGTAAAATCATAATTTTATCAAAATTACTATATTTTAATAATTATACATATAAAAATATAAAAACTAATTATATATACAAGTTTGAGAAACTTAACGAGCTTACGAGCAGAATAGTTAAGAGTTTGAACTTGAACTCAAAACCCAGTTCGAGTATCTCGAACTCAACTTGAACTCGGTCAAAAGTGAATAGGGAATATGAAAATTTTTTATAATAGATTGGGTTTACAATAGAGCCCCTATGGTGTTGATTATATGATTCAGAATTAATTACATCATATATGTAATATAACTAATCTTGAATCACTTTTACGATGTAACGTTATGGGCTCAATTTATTTAAGAATAACCTAGAAAAAGGCAAACTTCATAACCTAATCTTCCATGGTTTTTAAATTGGATAAATTACAAAAAAACTCCATTGTGGTTTGGCTAATGATCATATTACATCCTTATATTTTGCAAACTTACAATCAAATCCCTTGTGGTTCGAGTTAAAATGGAAACGTTAAATATTCTATTAAGTGACTGTTAGAAGGTTAAAATTTTTTTATTTAAATATTTATTTTATTAATTTAAATAATCTAATAAAAGTTAATTATATATTTTAATATAAAACATAAATCTTTTTTTTTTTTAACAAATCTGTTAACTTTTTAATTTTTCATCCTTTTCCTTGCCATCTCTAAACTCAATGACAAGTATTTCCCCTCTTGTACTGACAATGGTGTGGTGTGGTGGTTTGCATGGTGTGATCTGTTAGGCGGAAAGAGGAGCGATGTTGTTTGGTGTTGGTGGTGGTGGTGGTGGTGGTGGTGTTTATGACAATGTACGACGGTGGTAGTGTTGGCGTTGGTTGGTGTTGAAGAATCAAAATTTCTGGACTTGCAAACATAGATTGACTGTAATGGCAATCATTACCCCAAAAAGTTGAAGTGAAAGGTAAGATCACTTCTCATTCCTTACGTAACAGTTAATCATTGAAACAAAAGATCATCAAATATTTGCATGAAATAAGATATCCAGCCTCCCAGATTAAAAATCTAAGGTAACTTTCAAGAAAATTAATCTCCTGATGTCTCAAGGGTGGTTCAATAGTATTCTTTCCGTTCTAATTTGTTTGGAGCTTTGGAAATTTAACTTATTAATAATAATGTTTTGATTGTGATATTAGTATTTTCCTTTTTAATTTTTTCTTCCAAAATTTAAAGTTTAAATTTGAATAACATGATTACAAAAGTAATGGAAACAATAGCTCCAGGGATAATATTAGAAAAAGTGTTAAAAGATTTCTTTGACTTTGTAAACATGATAAATTTGTTGAGATATCCCAAAATAAAAAGTATAATACCTTCAATGGAACAGTGACAAATTTGTTGATGTGTCCCGAGATAGAAAGTATAATACCTTTAATGGAACGGATAGAGTAGTACTTATTAATTAGGGGCCAAGAATAAAATGTGTAAAATAGAAGGTCCTGTATTTACTAGAAAATTTTGTCATAGTCCATGGCACATTAAATTTGTGATTAATTAAATATTTGTACCTTTCTAAAACAATTTGAATGGAGTCATACAAACACTTAAAAGTCAATGTCATGGTTTACATAAACTATCATCCAAACTAGTTTTTTTCTAATGTACTTTGGCAGTAGGGATGAAAAACGAACAAAAAACTATTTGATACTTAAATTAAAACTGTTTTTTCACTTCGCGAAATCTAAGGTTACTCGTAATAATGAGATTTTATTAAGAAATGCAAGTGTCATTGGCAGTAGTAATTGCCATGATTATTCTTGATGCTTTTGGTTTAAGGGAAGGGCTAATTAAAATGGAATCATGATGAACTCTTTAAGCATGATTAATGGTTCTTTTATTTCAACTACAACCAATAAATGTACACAATTAGGAGCAAGGTACTAAGGTATATATGAAAAGAGCAAAGAGAGACGTTCACTTCTCGATGTCACGCAGGACAAGACATATGGGAGATCTTAATTGCTTTTTTTTGATTAAATGTTTCATTTGTGATAATAAAAAAAAAACACATTAATTTATTACGGGATCGAACATCTATACTATATATAAATCAAGAATTCCTATTTGGTGTACTATCATTTTATATTCTTTTTATTGTATCATTCAAGATAAACTATTCTATTAAAAGACCAATAACCAATTGTAACTTCCAAAAAATTTCATTATTTTTTCTCACATATTTTTCTTTTAATTATCACACACATTGTGTGTGTCTTACCACTAGTATTATATTAATGATAATTTCTTAAAAGAAAATGTCTTGTTTCAAATTTCATTCATCCTTTCTAGTCATTAACCTGTACCGTATCAAAAATTATAATATTACAAAACTCATGCCAAGGGCATAATTAGACTCGTGGTTACTCATTGTACATGGTCCTGAAATCTCTTAATTTATTCTGTAATTTGCTTAAGACACCACTGTATATTCTCGCACCAAATCTGGAAAATGTAAGTGTTAGTGTTATTTTTGCGTTCCCCAAATAAAAGGGAAGATAACAATGAAAAGTAAAGAATGGGATGTTTTGAGCAAAGAAGCCCAATCAATCAATCCAGTAGTTCTTTGCTAAGTGTTCAATTATCTATAAAGTAGGTGTTCATTTAAAAATAAAGATTCCTCGTTTTGTAAGAGGGCCTCACTTTGTTGGCGTAATTAGTGGAATAGGAATTATGGATTCATATTTCCATACAAAATTGTTCATAAATGCTGCTAAGCTAGGTTAAACCTACTAAAGTAGAAAATACTGAGCGATAATCCACCACTTGATACACTTGGAACATCTTTGAAAATTCATTTTGCTGATTTTGGGATAAATTGACTAACAAATAATGAGAAGTTAATTGGGTTTGGACTCTACGTAACACAAGAAAGTGGGCGTGGCTACTTACGTTAAGTCCAAGCCCTGATGCTTCAAAAGGTAGGGAAAGGGTGTCACATTCATGGGACGGTTATACTGGACAGAAAAGTTGGTTTTGTGATATGTCAGAAATTCAATCTCATCCATCCATCTAAAGCCAAACCATGCACAGGCGTTGGATTGGTGGCTTTCACATAACTGGGAAGTGATGAGAATCCGTGAGTAACCGCAAGGAAAAAATAATATGCACATTGTATTAAAAAAATACCAAAGGGTAGTATTGAAAAATAGTAAATGGATGTAGGGTTTCATGCTTTCCTCATAGCATTCTAGGCTCTGCTGTGATAAATGACTTGAGGAAAACTTTAGGGAACTAGTGAAACAGAGAGTAGCAACAAGGATCTAGGGCAAATGTAAGAATCAAACCTTCGTTTTCTTTATATAGCGCAAAATTTAGCATTAGCCTGGCCAAAGTGATGTTATTGATTTTCATTTAGAATATATTGGATCTGTATATGGAGATATATGGAAAATAAACTGTATATTGATTAAATATTGTTAATGTTGTCAAGTATTGAGATTAACCTGTAAATTTCATACTCGAATTGAGGTTTATGTTGTATATTCAACTATAAACCATAAATTAGTGATAACAGTGATTATAGAAGTAACATGAAATTTATTCACCAGATCAAAAGGTCCATAAGTTCCTCTCCATGAAACTATTATTTAATGGAATATATATTGTAGCTGTAAATCAAGTTTGGTGGAAGCAGAACACACTAAAATCTGTAGTGCTTACACATTTACTTGGATTCCAAATGTATGTGTTTGTTAAATTTTGTTAATTATTATGAAGATGTATACATTCTTCTTTATAAACAGTTAATGAAGGAGATTGTGCGTCTAAATTAACAGTCAAGCTATGTTTATGTGAGTTCTTCCAATAGCGATAAAATTTGAGGGGAACATTCAACTGAGCATCTGTCAAATGAGCAGAAGGCAGTAGATAGTAGAAGCGTGAATATTAATTAGGATGTTCATGTTAGTTTTGATTTTTGAATTCAAAGCGATATGAAAAGTGAAGCCATGACTATTGGTCGGAAGACAGAATGTCCAACCCACATGCACCTGCTCAAAGGTTAGATGTTGAGGATTTATATTTTTTGTAAATTAAGTTATTTCGTATTGCTTTCCTTCTTCTGTACAGCAATAACAGCATAACATGTGTAATTCTGTATGTTAAATGTCTGATTGCAATACTGTTATTCGTTGCTGGCCAAGATACTTGTAGGATTGAATCATGTGGAGGGAAGAAAAGCAATGGGAAGGATGCATGGAATATAGAGACAGAGGTTCGGCTTAAAGAACTTGAAAAGTGTACAACTGTTAAGAGAGATAAAAGAATTGCAGAAGGAAATGCGGCTAGAAGTTGGGGTGCTAACCAGGTCTATAAGTTCATTAGAGACAGGAATCATGCAGGAATTACGCCGAATGAGAGATGAAGGCCATGCTTACAGGAATGAAAACTTAGCAGGTGGCGATGTTAGACATAATGGATTTGATGAGGATGAGCTTAAGCGCAAAGGCAAAGAAAAAATTGGAGTAGGAACTTCAAATGGAAAAAGAACTATTCAGATACCAAAGACTCCTGTGCAAAACACCTCTCTTCGTAATGCAAGAGGGCGTGGAAAATGCAGATATCCTCGACAAGTACCCACTTGTAATGATGATGCATTTGTAGACGTCGTCTCCAAAGAGGGGCAGGAAGAGGCGCATTCCTGATAGGGAAATACTTAAGTAGATCTGATCTTTGACCCTACTTGTAAATTCTGTGGTATAGACTAAATGTTATGGAATATATGACATCGGTTGATGTAAGAAAGATTCTATACATTTAGATTTAATCTTGACTGTAAAGTCTACAGGTGGAACCAAAAATCAGATTTATATAAATATTTTCTTTCCTGATAAAGAAGTGATTGAGATCGGTCTCATGAATAAGGATGAGTGTGTGCCTAATGTGGTAGCATGCAGGTCCCTCGCGTTGTCTCAAACTGATTCGGAGATGTCCTCAACATTTTCAAACAAATGCCATGTGAGGAGTAAGAAGTCAAGGAGGGGTAAAGCAATAGGGTCTGCTGATATTGGTGGAAGCAAGGATGGATGCAAGAATATCCAACAAAAAGCATCAAAGAAGCAACAACTACATGTAGAGGCAAGTACATTATGTGCACAATTCGTGTTATACACGATGATTTAAACTATTAACATAAAATATTAAATTGAACAAGACAGAGTTACAAAGAAAATGATAAAGATGTAGGCAGCCACGGGATGGCAAAATATGTGCTAGAAGAGCAATCTTGTATTTATCAACAGTGGCGTGATATCACCCAAAGTAAATTAAACTTAATTTAATGGAAGTTATTTCATACTTACATGATATTACTTAATTTTATTGTACATATTTGGGGCTATCTGTGTAATAGTTTAGTTGAGTGTGCATTTTGTAGCCAGACAATTGTAATAATTAATGGTCAAATAGCGACTAGGGAGCACATGTCATCCTTGACGCAACTTGATCATGTCCAGGCTGAGGTAAATAGGCCGAATGTTTCTTACACGCAAGAAATTTGAAATTTGCTTTGTTTGTATTAAGTATTATTAATTGGGCATGAAACGTAGGTTATTAACTGTTACGCCGCACTTTTAAGCGCACGTGACAAAAGAAATCTAGCAAATAAACCAAAGCGTGTTTGGTACCTTCCTTCTTGGACCAGGGTAATGTAGAATATAACACAGATCTAAATGCAAATACCATTTAAATATCTTTAATTTGTGAATTACGTGCAAGTTATACTTTCTTTAATCAGAAACTAATAGAGGAACATGAACTTATAACGTATGAGGTGTATAACCATTACATATTCGAGCATAATTTTGGTGGTCCGATCCTAGAGTGCGAGAAGGTAAATTTGTTAAAGGGAGATGGTCATTTGAAGTTGTGCATTAATTAGGTGTATTGGTCATTGGTGTAGTTATTCATGGTTTTAGATATGTGTGCCCTGAATTGGAGCGACAGTCATTGGTATCTTGCAGTTGTGGATCTGAAAGCTCATCAAATATTGATTTACGATTCACTTTCAAACCCTGAATGTGATAAAATGCATTTGATTCATGCAGAGATCGTGGTTTAATAATTAATATGTATTCTGGTTTTCTCGTGGTTTTGCATGTATTAATTGGACAACACAGTTTCATCAATTTTGTTTACATGTAGTGAGGGAGAATTCAAGGGGGCTGTCATTGGGATTTGGATACAAGTCTCCCCACAATATTAGAAGCTATGAGTTCATTTGCCAGGATTGGTGTCCTCAACAGATTAACAGGTGTGTAAGCCTTGCAAATATTTGCTTGTTTTCATGTTACTAATAACATATGAGTTACGCAATGTTTTTTTTTTTTTGGTGAATTTAACCAGTTTATTGGTTACATTAGAAAAGTATTAATGTTGGTTTGTTTCTTTCACTGAATTTGTAGCTTTGATTGCGGGATTTATGTGATGAAGCACATGGAGATTATTGAGGAATTGCAAGATGGTTGCTACATTATAGTAATGAACGGATATATTTATTGAATTCTAAAATTTGTTTATGTTCAATTTAGTTTGTTAGTTGGATTAATCAAACTTTGCACTTACACGTAAACCGCGTTTGTCATATGATTTCCAAAAAAAGCAAGGAATTATTGGGCTATTGAGCTATTTACCGATGCAGCAAACGAAACAAGAAGCAACTGCGTGAAGCATTGTGTTGAATTGTAGCAAATAATTGGGTGAAGACGACTATGACTTGTGATTTTGGATTTGGTAAGCATATGTTTTGCGTAATATTTAGTCTCCTGAATGGTTCAGCGTGTCTTTCTAATCAGATACCTTGATAAGTTTTTGTTTTGGTGGTTTAGGAATGGATAGTAGAAGGTGTAAAATGATCTAAATGAATCGATTTTTTGTTGAACCTCATAATTTAGTTCATAGTTTAGTTCATGATCAATTTTGGTTCCCATAATTTCAAACAAAACACATTTAATCCTCACAACTATTTTTTATTGTCTAACAATTGTTATAAATAGGACTTTTCACCATCACAAATAAATACATCTTATACAATACATACTATGTTAACTTAGAGGTCATTGTCTTACAAGGGCGGATCCAAGAATAAGGGTTTGGGTAGGAGTAAAAGTATATTAGAACGGACCGTTCATTGTATAAATTTATATGCCTGATTTGAAATGTCTAACTATTGGATTTATAGTAAATAATCTTATTTTATATTTTTCCGTGTGATACATACTTGAACCCGAGAATTCCATGTCAAAATATCGCAAAATATTTTCACACGAGACTCGAAAAATATTTTATCAAAATATAACTATATAAAATAATATTTATACAGTAACAAAATTTTTTTGTTATTATTTAAACCTTTATTAATACCTTATTTTTTTAAAGAAATAGAAAATTGTTTAGGGGATACTGTAACTTAATTGAATAATTTATAAACTACTTAACAGTTAATGATATAAGTTGTTAATTATATTCTAATAACAATAAAAAATTAATTTGCAAATTATTAATAATGAAAATTAATTACATAATTTACACAACGTATTGCTAAAATATATTAGGCACATGTAATAAATAAATGAGTCAAATTAAGATCTTAAACAAATAATTAATTTTAATTATTTTATAAATGAAATAAACTATAAGGAGACAACATATTAACTTATTTTAATTTAAAGTAGGGCTATGACCATGAAAAAATTACTATTAAAATAATGAATTATTCAAAAATAAAATAATATCTCAACATAAATAAGTTAATGAGCAACTGGCATGAAAAATATATCAGATAATAATGGTAAAAAAAACTTAATTTCTACAATAATTGAGAATGATATTCTATTTAAAAATGAGATTAAAAAAAAAAAACTATAGAGATAATAAGAACAATAGTATATATATAAAAAACAATGTCTGGAAATGGTTAAATCATACTATTATTATTTTTATTAAGTTGGAGTAGATATTAGTTATAATACTTTTTGTCACAAGATTACATAGACATATATTTTAAGATAATTTATAATTGTATAATATTTTAAGAGTCCAAAGCCTAATTTTGTAATGTTTTGATTGAAATTTTAAGAATTTTAAAGTATAAATGTATGAAAAGTGAAAGCTTTGGTAAAACGACATTTAAAAAAAAAAAAAAAAAACCTCGAGGTGGGCAAATTTTACACTTTTTAATATGCGGCCTTTATAAATACACATAATATTCATGGATTTTCAAAAATTTTGGTGGGCGAAGGATGGTCTGCCCTAGGTATCTTAGGAAGGAATTGTACATCTTAAGACACATGAGAGCACTAATTAATTTGCTTCGACCATAAACAGATTTTTATAATTCTTTCATTAAATTATTATTTTAATATATTATTGAATTATTATTTTGTTATTATTATTCTTTTTTTGGACATAACTTTTACAGGACTAGATTAATAGGATGAAATCGGTTCCGAGGTGTTATAACCCATACAAAATTTAACATTTTTTTTCGTCTATGATTTATAGAATTTTCAAATTTATCCTACATTGATAGAAATAGGAGAATTTGAGAATTAAATGTGTTTTGTTTAGAAATTTGTGGACCGCAATGCTAAACAACCCAAACTTTGGGACCAAACTTTTGGGGATATAATTGCATTTTGCCACGTTTGGAGAGTTGAGACTTAATATTCATGTGCATTGCACGTGACTTTTTTCTTTTATAATTGATGAAAATTTTAAATTTGTCCTAAATTTATCAAAATTAAAAAGTTTAAGAATTAAGGGTATGTTCGATTAGATTGAAAATAAGAAAATTTTCCATAGATTCTTAAAGTTTTTCTACCTTTGATTGAAAATAACTTACAGAATTTTTGAGTATAACTTATTTTTCGGATAATTTAAGAGTGACATTAAATATCAAATACTTACTTTTATAATTTAATTTCCTATGTCCATTCGTTTTTCTCTTAATCATAGATCCCACAATAATATTACTATCATTAAGTTTATTTTATTACTACATTATACAATAATTTAATTTTAAACAAAATCAATCTTTTATTAAGGTATTTATTACCATTATTATATATTTTTTTAAAATTTTATATTCATAAAATTAAAGATGAAATAGTTAAAAATTTTTATTTTAAAATATTTTCATTTTGTCAACTGAATTTCTAAAAACTGTATGAAAAATAAATGTTTTTCAAAAAAAATATTTTCCTCAACAAAATATTTTCAACCCAATTGAACACACTTTAAATACACTTTGTTTAGAATTTTGTTGATCAAGATGAATCACTATACAAAATTTGGAAGTCCAAATTACATTTTGTCCAAGAGACAGGCATTTAATCATATTATTTTTAAAATCTCAACATCCACGTGAATTGCAGGACGTCCGCTGACGTTATTCTCCATACTCTGTACCGGTACATGCCCCTTGACTCAACCTTTCATTCCGGCAACTCAAACAATTAAAAAAGAACTTTAACTTCCGTCTCCTCATACGTGTCAGCATCCTATTGGTCTTGTGATGTATCAGAAAACCCATGGTGTCTGTTTTGAAGACTCGTCAAGGGTTAGGCTCCTCTTAAGTAATTAGAGAGAATTTTTCTTCAATATACTTTATAAAAATATAATTTAAAAATATTTTTTTAAAATTATATCCGTTCATAATATAATTTATTACATATATTTGCTATATATAAAATTTGAAAATAAATGAATTAAGTTTTTCTATTTGATTCAACGTTTTAATTTTTATCTTTATTTTGACCCATTTTATATCGTTTAAACATTTCGTACAAATTAAATGATAAAACATTCACGAATAAATTTAATTTTAAAATAAACCATATATGTTGATCTACTCATCCAAACAAAATTATTTATCTAATTTGATAATTTTTATAAATTTTAGTTGTTTAAATATAATAGATCATTGGAGAGAATTGGAGGAAAGTGTATTTACGATGAGCCTAACCTTATCCTACATTCATGTCTTAGAAAATTAATTAAAATACGACAATAGTTGTACTTTTTGTTTCAACTGTTGTACCTGAGAAACAAGAGTTGGGGTAGGTTTTATACCATTCTTGACTTCTACTGGTGGAACAGAATGCTTGAAGACATAGCCCCAAGATTTGCTTTTAGTAAGAAGTAGGAATTATACACATGCTTTGCATGTGTTGAGACGATAAATTATTTGTCATAATAAATTTAATTTTATTTAAAAATTTGTGTACTTTATTAATTATTATTTTTCTTTAACAATTAGAATTCATGTTTGTCAGGACTTGTTGATAATTTAAAAGAGTATATTAATGAAACTTAGTCAAATATACTTATATAGTATAAACCGGTTAGTCAAATATACTTATATAGTATAATAAAACTAATAATATTGTAACCCTCATAATGAATATGTAAAATCACACATAAACCTACGTAGTAGTTGAATATTTAACCCTTTTTTCTTGTAGGTTTTGATTGAGCTTTCATATAGTATATTATAACTTCTATTTTCTAAAATATGTACAAAACACGTATAAAGAAACTCACAGAATTCTATCTCATGATATATTAGTAAAAAAATTGAAGTTATGGGTTTACCCATATATTATATTTGTTGCACTTTTCACTCTAACTAAATATGTTTCTATTACTCTTTTTTACTCTCTAAGTAATTTTATATATCTTCTTTGAAGAGTTTTTCTACACCAAATTTCATTATTATTGTATTTGATTAATATTTTTAAATTGATATAAAATTTTAAAAGACAATGAGCAAGTAAAAACAATAAAATGGTTAACACATTAATGTCTATGTTGAAAAAAGTCTAGATACACTTAAGANTTTAATGTCTATTTTTCAAGGATCTATAAGTGTTAATAAGTTTTTTTATATTGCTACTTCTCTTATACAGTTCTCATCTTTGTATTTCTCATGCTGTAAAATTTGTTTGTGTCGATTGCTTTACATAAACATATATGTCTCATTTTAATTAATTTTATTATATGAACATGTGACTTAGCTCAATAATTTTCCTATACCACAACCATGAGATTCGTAAAAAAGTAACAATTTGTTGCTTCAATCTTTTTTGGCACATAAATTTTAAGGGTCTAAGTAACTTTACTTATCTCCTTTGAAGAGTTTCTCTACTCTAAATTTCACTAATTGTAATTTTTAATATTTTCAACTTGATATAGCATTGAAAAGACATTGAACAAGTGAGAGCCATAAAAATGTAAAAATTAATGTTCTTGAAAAAAGTTTGGATATTATAAATAAACAAATAAATTTTTTATTATTACTTTTACTTTAAAAGAGTAAAACACATATAAATTCATGTATATCACGAGGCAATTTTTCCCTTATACATCTTTACTTTAAAGTTAATTCTTCTATATAATAATACTTATCTTGTTCTCATCTTTGTATTTCTCATACTATGAAATTTGTTTATATCAATTATTTTACATAACCATCTATGTTTCAATTTTTCTACATCACAAACATGAGATTCACAAAAAGGCAACATCTTGTTGCTTCAATCTTTTGGTACAAAAAATTGTAAGGCTCTAGTAACTTTACTTAACTTTTTTGAAAAGTTTCTCTACTCTAAATTTATTGTAGTTTTTAATATTTTTAAACATGTACATATTACTTCATCCCTCTGTTTCTCTCACTGTCTTGGCTTCTTTTTTTTTTTGAAAAATTCCACAGATGTTATTGGTTTAATACTAAAATGTTTGCTTATTTTTTTAAGATAAGTTTCCTAAATTAATGTTGTAATGATTTATAACATTTTAGAAATTCGGTGTTGGGTTACAAAAATTTTGCGCATACAGAAGGATAACCTTATTTGGACTCGGTATTTGAGGTTTGGGGACTTAAAACAAATAAATTGTAAGATATGTACATGTTGACAATTAAACTAACAAATTTCATATGCAATTTAGGGGTAAATAAGAGTTAAGAATTTATGAATTAAAATAAAATCATTGAAAACTATACAATAGAAGGAATATTGTTTACCAGATTTCTCCTTTTCCTTGGTCATTGGAATTTGAGATGGATTGTAAATTATAGATTTAACCTTATGAGGATAACTCCAATCAAGAACTACTGCAATCTTTGATCAATGTAAAAACCTCATATACTGTGTGTATCAAATCTACAATTTTAATCTTCACGTATTGAATGAAACTGATTGGAATGCTTTTGGGTAGAAGTATGAAGGAGTGGTGATTGTTAGATGTCTATGATAATTTTTAGTATTGATTGTATGGCTATTTGGTAAGGTGCATAATGTAGTTTCAATTTTCAATTAATTAATATTGATTTTTATCTTAATTATTAACCTTTTAAAGATCTGTGGTTTTATTTTTCAATTAATTAGTATTCATTTTTATCTTAATTGTTAACTTTTCAAAATTTTCTAAATGTCCTTGATTTTTTGTTCTTGGGTTGTTTAATTAAAGGGTATTTTAAGACTAGATAAATGTAATACACTAAACTCATTGAAACTTTTAAGTATAATATGAAATATGATATCGATGAATCATAAACTAGTCATATATGGAAGCAATTATCCTTAGATCTTTTATCACTTAACAACCCTTTTGAACGAGTTAAATTATTTTGTCTCATTACTTGTAAAAGATTTAGACATGGTGGCCTTAGCGTGAACTTGATGGCTTTGTTTGCCTGGTAGCCTGATGGCTGTGATTTGCATTGAATAATTTGACGGTTTGATGGGGTTTTCTAGGTTTTAAGTGATCCGTACCCAATGCCTTGGAATGAGTTGTCTTGATATATACACCCGTCTTTGAAGTTGAAATATAAGGAATTATTTGTAGAACCCGACCGTATAGTCAAAGTATCCAATAAGCTAATTTGCTTTAAAAATATAATTATTATAGATACACAATATGAAAATGGACACACAATGTTCATGTATGGGCAAAAAACACATGAATTTGAAGATAACACAAAATAAAGCAAAAAGATTATCTAAATCTGTATTGACTTTTTTCAAATAATTAAAAATTGACAAATACAGCATCAAATTAATTTTGAGAACTCAATTCTAAATGTAAAATTTTAACTAATGTTTGGTAGAATGGAAGTGTAATTTCTCTCTCAAGGCTAAATCCCATCCACCACGTGAGGGTCAATGGATTCAAAATTTACATGCTTGAACCATGTACGTAGTTTCAGTAGAACACTCGAACCCAATTGAAGCCAGTATCCATAGTGAAGACCTCCTATAAAAGAACAAACTATTCTCTGCAAAATAAAGAAAAACATGAAGATTAAAATTTTCTCTGAAAGGAAATTATTATACTACTAATTTCATGTCATCAAATATTTTAAAGGGAAGGATAGCGAAATTATCAAAAACATATTTCATCAATAATAATTCCAATAAAAATCTTCTCACCTCCACAGGATAATGATCTTTCGTTTTAGGTTTCTTATAATACAATTTCATTGTCAACACTGACATATCATCTCTTTCTCTCTCATACACAAACAGAGATTCTATTAGTACAGAAAAAGGGGGAGATCTAATTTGTACACAATTGTTAATTTTTTATAGATATTTAATCTCGGCCAAAAATCCTAAATTGTATTTGAAAAATTCAATACTAGTTATAACAAATAAAAGGGAAAATCGCCGAAATAGTCCCTCAACTTTTTTTTTAGCCAATACAGTCCTTTTATGGTGGAGAACAAAAATCTTTTTCTTTTTTTTTGATAAATTTCACATATACCCCCTGAGGTTTACTTATTTTTCCACATAATCCCCATATAGTTTAAAATAGAAAAAATAAGAAAGAAATTAATTTGAAGGGGTGAAAAAGGAGGAAAAAAAAACTTCAAAACAATTTATAAAAAAAAAATGAAATATTTATTTTTTTTTTTGTTTTAAAATTTTAAAATCCTGACCCTTTCCTCTATCCCTTCTCCCAACCGAAGCTGTCACCCATCTAACTTCAGAATCACCCCTTCAGCCACCCAAGAGCCTCCCCACCCACTAGATACTAATCACCACCCACTAGCCCTACCACCAAATTCCCTTAGTCAACTACTAACATCTTCTTTTTTAAAAGTTGGCCATAAAGTTTTGTAAAATTTTAAATTAGACTACAGTGGAAAACAACTAAGCTACAGGGGTTGTGTGTGAAATTTATCAAAAAAGAAAGAGGTTTTTGTGGTGGTTCTACCACAAAAGGATCATCTTGGCTAAAAAAATAAAAGTTGAAGGACTATCCTGACTAAAAAAAAAAAAAGTTGAAGAACTATTTTGGCTAAAGTAAAAAAGTTCAGGGACTATTTCGGCCATTTTCCACAAAAAAATTCAATACTAAGAAGCATTGCAACATTGAAGGGTAAGGCAGAAAGTCGTGCATGTAGCAGGTGTTTGGACATCCAAAAACCTCTAGCAGTTAATATCACATAATAATAATCTTCATTGAATTTGCAGTTGACATCACACACAATAACCATCACCATTTAATTCAAGGGATCTTAGAATTAGGAAAGCCTCAAATTCAGTATTAAATGAACAAACAAATAATAAATTTGCCAAAACTTATCCAGTGATGTAAAAATTTAGAACTGACATTAAAAATTCTAGAAGACGTAGAACACAACATAAAGGTTATCCACCAATTATAAGAAAAACAAATAAAATACTTCTATTTTTCTATCATGAAGTTTTATTCTTGGCAATACATATAATATAAATCAAACCAATCATGGGCGAGAATGCAATAATGTACATTTCTGTCCCAAGTGCATGCAGGCTTTTTCCATGAGAACAAAATCCAGGTAGAATAACTAATCTACTTCAATTTCATGCATTCGCTTAGACTCCTCCATCCATTGGCAACATAGTAATCATCCTAGTCTAATTAGGCACAATACTTACTGCTGTTTTAAGGTCTTGATGAATCACCTTGGTCAGACAAAATTGAATTTGTTGCTATTCCAAAACAACTCATGATCTCACTAAAACTCACTAAATTCGAACTCAAAACGTAATAAGTATCACTGTTATTTAAACGAAATCACAGAAAAAAAATAATAAGTATCACCATTCTATGCTTAAAAAATCCCAGAGTCATCAATATTTACATAGACCCAGATAATCCAAGCAAATGTTTGAAAATATCAATACTTAATTTTCTAAAGGTAAATAAAACTAAATTACCTTACTCAACAGCCATGGTATTTTGTAGATATCAAAGACGACAATTTCTTTGCATTTGCTCTTAACCAGAGTTGGGACAATTTTGTTGGATTTGTTGCTTCTTTCGGACTTTCGGTCATAGAGTTCCTTCTTCGTCTTCTTCGGGTTTGCTATTTTCTCGTATAGATCTACTCACTATGGGTTCAATTTCAACGATATGTTAGATGAGTAAAAACAAAAAAAATGAAATAAATTTCAGATTTATTAACAGAGCAATAATAAAAAAGAAAGAGCAAAAAAATCAGATAAAAGGAAAAAAGATAGAAGATTGAATAGAGAAGAAAGAAGAGAAAAATGGAGAGAAAGTCCCATAATACACTCATAAACAAAGTTTGAAACTTCACCATGAAAAAATATGAATTTACCTTCTCTCAACAATAGTTTACCTTTTTAACACCATCCTTCAACCAATAAAAAAAGGAAAATTTTAGACACAAATAAAATGACAGCAATAAAAATAAAATTCTGAAAAAAACTAATCAAGATAACGAATAACATCCTTATACCTCATCTTCAAGGAGAGAAGTTTGAGAATTAGCCAAGTGCTCCTCTCCCTCCATTCCCAGCTACTAGTCAAGCCTTAACTATGAAAAATCTGGAAAACCTCAGTCACTGAAATTGAGAGGAGTGAAAAGAAAGAAAGAGCTTACTAACTCATACATTTTTACAGGGGGACATCAGGTTGAAATTATTATTAGACCATTCTTCATCTTTCATCTTTTATGATTTTATCCTGTAGTGAATGGAGAAATACACAGATCAGTGTACGGGAGATAGGAAAAGGAAGCTGGTAAGGGCTTCTCAATCTCGCTGGACGACTAGAAATTAGGTTTAATCCCTGATTGTCATATAACTGCTACTTGACAATTCATCAACAATAATCAATAGTCTCATGAGATTGTGCTTGTGCCACAAAATCGAAGAAGGAAGGTAGAAAATGGCAAACGATAGAGAATAAAATATGCATAAACAACAGGGGAAAATAGAGAAAAAATTGTGAAGTCAAATATCTTTGCGCAGATAAATCTCCAAAACCTAAGATACCTATAATAACTTACCTATAATGGAGAATTCCTGATTTCCAGTTTCAATCTCCTAAAAACCTAAAATAAATAACATTAAAAAAAAAAAAAAAAAGAGAGATTATTAGATAAGTGGGAGGAAAAAAAAAAGTAGAGAGCAGAATAGACCCAAATAAGAATTGTGGATGATGGTGAAATGAAGAAGCTGCTTGTTATTTGTTGGTTAAGGTTAGTGTGAGAAGAGAAGAGATTTGTGTGATAAAAATCCCTGAAAAATCCCCATCCTTACCGTCAAAATTTGTCCAATAAAAATCCCTGAAAATCTGCATCTTCACTGCCAGAAGGAGTTCAGTTCATAAGCCAGGGAAAAATTATAAAAGGGTTAGTGTTTCCAAGACATTTGATTTCTGCATTAACTAGAACACCCTTATACAGTTCGACAGTGTTTCGTCTAAGAGGTTATTTTTTGTTTTACACGCTGAAGCAGCAAAAATGTTAGATTGGTGAATAGCAAAAGGGCGGTAAATTAACAAAACTAACCTAATAGTACCTTAAAAGCTGTGCATTAGATAAGGGACATACAATGTCATTTTCTGGCCAAAAAACAAAAAAATAAATAATAAAAACAATCGCTTTCCACATCTACAGCAGATGCCATGTAGCAAGTGGAGGGAGTCCACTATCTTTTATCTAGTTACTAGACGATCCTAGCTGCGCCTTAGACCAACATAATTACATAGCTTATTCTACCAATTTGTAGCCATTTTCAATGGATAATATTATATATGCCTACCATTTTCCTTGAAGCTCTGTAACAATTTATGGATTCAACATATTGAAAAGTTATTCTTTACAGCTAGAAAAAAATATGTAAAAGTAGTTGATTTGAAATAGATAATGTTATAAGTTCATGTTTTAGAATAAGAAAAGCTTGTTTCCACAAGCATCATAGTAATCTTTTCATTTGGCAAGATTAAATCGACAAAAAGAATTGGTTCTTTAAACAATATCGCCAATTTTCTACTTTAACCATCTTACTTTTTTTGCACTCACCCACCAAATAAATAGCACTAATCATTTTTGGAAAAGGCTACGTGAACAAAAAAGAGTATATATAAAATTTATACACTTAAGTTTGTAAACTCAAAATGTTCAGTGGCAACAAAATATAAACTTTTGCGTCTTGAGACTTTAGAATACAAATAAAAGACAAGTTATATAAACAATAGTTATAGAACCTTAAACTATAGGAACGTAACCATATCTCTTAGATCTGTCGTCCCTTATAAGCATCAAGATGTGTCAAAGCCAAAGAAGGCAGTTTTTCATTGCTCCCATGATCTTCAATAAGAAAATTATTATGAGCAAGCAAGTAATGAAAGGACATGAAGAGAAGGGAGTGAACAAATTTTCAAGGAAAGAAATGAAAGACTTACCAATAGGACAGCTAGGAAGAGCAAATTCCTTCAACCCACCTGTTTCCTTTTCATAAAAGGGGAGGAGGATACCATTTCAGCAAAAAAATGGTAAGCAACTACCAAATCACAACACATCTCAAGAATTTTAGTAAGATCATGAGCCCAAAACATGATCAAAGTACAATGTAATGATTGAAATGATGAAAGCACAATTAGATTGAAATTGTTTGAATTTCCATTTCTTCTTAATTCTCCCCCCCCCCCCCCAAAATAAACAAATAAATAAAATTGTTACAGCTTTATTTTTAAGTTTCATGTCAATAATGTTATGTCCCAATTGAACTAATTCCAGAAATTAACAAAGAGAAATTGGAATTTTGGTGAGGGAATGAGTACAGAGAGAAGAGGGATTTTTTCCCCTTCCATTAGCCTATTATTGAAGATAAGTCAAAGATGCATAATGAGCTTTCCTCAATTATTTCAGCAAGGCTAAAAAGTTATTAACTAACTGAAAAGAAGGCTAACTAAAGCACCATGAGATTAAATTGAATACAGAAAAAGAAAAATATATAGATGGTAAGAAAATTAAACAATGGATTTTGATAATTAGTGGTAAGTCTCTTATTAACATCTAAATTAGGCAAAAGAGACACATCAGCCCATACTCTATTGAAAGGACAAGCAATAAGGCTTTCCATGTAAAGATTTAGGAGTCTAAAGCTTTATAAGCAAAGATTTGATATACCTGAAGTTCATAATCTATACTCACCTAAAATTAAAGAAGACCATTAACTAAAAAGAAAATAAAGAAAAATATGATCGAATTTTTCAGTAAATTATCCAAAGAAGGGAAAATTTTGTACATGTTCAAGGCTCAGATCTACTATAGTAATCTGATTTTCATATTATCATATTTAAGTTGAGAAAGTGATTAATTAATACATGTGAAAATTAGAAATCACAAATATACTTTCTCATAAGAGTATTATTATGGTAGACTGCTTATTACAAGTTTACATGAGATCAACATATGCTTAGAACATTCTAAATCCTATTAACAAAAAACTAAAATTAACACAAAGACAATTAAAAATACGAAATCATTTAAAAAGTCTAAAGTGAAAATAACTAGATTATATATATATATATATATATATATATATATATATATATATATAGCAACATGATACGTGTAGAAGACCATATTTATAGAAAAGAAATCAGATTACACAATCCAACCTGCATAACCCAAAAAAAAAAAAATGAAGAACAATACATGAACTCTTGTTTGAAGCATTAGGAACTATTGGCAAAAGAAGTCCTCTATTCATCCAATGCATTAATACTTTAAAGAAGCTAAAGCTACTTACCATTACAACATAGATCCATTTCAGAACAATTCTTGAAGAGAGTTGTTAAAAGTAGCAGTCTTACCACATCAAAAGTAGAAATTGACGGAATTGAATTTATGTAAGGATTTTGCATAAAACTCCAACTTAGAGGCAAACTTGCATTATTCATGTGGCATATCATGTTTGTACTAAAATTCATGAACAAAGAATCAAAGGCTTACAAAAGATTCAAAGGAGCAGAAAGTTCATAAAAACTGAAATAAATAGAAAGCATTGAAAATGTAAACGTCCACATACCTCCAAATACTATGAAACACCATCGACGATGATCCATCAAACACAACCAATTTATGTACAGAATAAGCTGAACAAAATTCATCAAAATACTTAAATTAACAAAAAAAATACTAATACAACCTCAAAAAAACTAAAGTAGAGCTAAATTTATTTTTCTCTAAACTTCAACGAATTGTGATATTCAGAAAATTACGAGCAGCAAAGAACATGGGAAAAATAGTAGAAACCTATTTTTATAGTAACTGTATTGAGATATGATAAAATGGCAAAAGAATCTGAAAAAAATAAAAATACCACACAAATAGAAGATCAATTTGTATCACAAGTTGAAGACAAATATGTCTCTCTGTAACTTGATATTTCAAAGAATAAACAAAAGCTACAATAAAATGAAAGAATTGATGTTTACCGTTAAAGAAAGACTCGGATATCACAAATCAGGCAAAAACAGAACGCGTTCATGACTGGAAACTCACTTGCATTTGAGGGAGAACCCATGGGGTTGCTCACCAAGTTATGGCAAAAATTGATTAGCTTCTAGCCTGAAATACAACATTTTAGGATAATATCTATCACCACATTCTACAACAAATGAAATCACAGTCTTTCAAAAACCCAAACAAAAATGATACATTTACAGAATGACCAAATATTCAATCCCCACAAATATATCAAACCAAAAGAATTTCTCAAATAAACACGTGATTAGATGACCAATAAAAGGATATAATAACAAAGAAACTTACTAAAACCTGGAAAAAAAAGGTAGAACACCTAAGAAACAGAGAGACTGTGTAATGAGAGGGAGGAGAGACCTGCAAAATTTGGGGTAAAAGGTTAGAGAAAAAATCACATCTAAAATTCTAGAAGGTAGGCGAGATCAAAAGGCCAACATCTTGTGAAAATGTGATTTCAATTCTGTTTGGTGAAGAATGAAAAGATAAGGTCAGGGGAAATCTGAAATATCTCCAACAAAGACGTGAAATGTCGAAGAAAATTTGGGATAACATAGGGAACTGGGCATGAAAACCTTCAATATTTTTTTAGTCCGACAGAATTTTTGAAAAGAGAGAGACCATAGGGGTTTTGTGGAGAATGAAAAAGAATGTGAGGTGAGATCTCACAAGAATCCCACAAACACCATAAAATCCGGAAGAAAATCTTGTGAAAGCTTGCTATAAGGATAACATTTTGACAAAAGACTAATGTATAGGTTTTAATTTACAGCCAAACCCCTAAACAGTAACTAACCACTCGTAGTTGATGCTTTGTTGGGAGGGGTAAGAAAGCAATTTCAGCTAAAAGAGGTCAAAACACATCCAATGAAGGCTGGTGTTTTAGATTAAATCTACATCCAATATACCCTTGAATAGCGGGTAACTGTTTATAGCCCATGTTTTGTTGAAAGGGGTAAAAAAAGAATTTCATCTAAAAAAAAGTCTTAAACACGCCACTTCCCACTTCAACAAAACCTAAAGTGAAAGACTGTCCATGTGCTCAGCAAATAGAGGAAGCTACAGTGTTTAAGTCTTTCTTTTATCTTATTGTAGATTAGATGATGGCCCAACTTAGTTAATCTGCCTTCAAATCATGACATTGACTTATTATCAAGGCATACTAACATTAGAACTCGATCATCTATGATCTATCAAATAGTATCAATTTGATTAGTCACATACGGGGATTAGTTACATAATTGTAATATTATCTCATGTTGCTTTATAAAAGAATTTGGGATTAGTCATATAAGGGGTCCAAACAAATATTTTATCTTGAGGGTTTAAGTTATTTAAATGAAAATATGGTGAGATGCAAAAGATGAGCAAAAAATGGAAATATTATACAAAATGAAATAGATTTCAAGATGACAAAAGATACATACAGAAGGTCAAAATTTTGTGACTTCCAATTCCAGAAGTTGTCCAATTGAAATCATAGGGAACATGCTTCCAATTTCAAATGGTATTTCTTTCAATAATTGAGTAGAAACTTGTTGCATTGACGGCCTCAACTGAGGATTGGGATCTATACATGACAACGCAAGCTTTGCCACGAGCACCATTTTTTTTGCCTCTTGCTCACTTGGGGATGGAATTCGAGGATCCATAATGTCTTTCAATAATATATTAAAATTTGTTGATGTAGATGATGATGATGATAATGCCATCAACATAGATAAAATAAAATCGCCTGGATGCTTCCCCATGATTATTTCTAAAGCTAGCACTCCAAAAATATAAACATCACATTTAGGGTTCACTTCCATTATATAAGCGAGCTCTGGAAATTAAAATAAGCATAATCACTTATAGATTATTGATAGTGATGGATAACTTTCTTGAATTATAATGGAAAGTATAGTTTGCATGCAAATTCAAATCTTGAAAGTTATAGACTAATAAAAGTTGATGAGGAAATGCAATTTAGATGGTAAGACGTTTTCTTATGAACTATTGGTCATAGGTTCGAGTCACAAAAGGATAAGGGTAGAAATGAATTTTTTTTATTATTATTTTTAAAAAAAAGTCAGCATAAGTGAACTAATTTAACCAAATAACAAGTGGAGTTGCACTAAAATACATATACCTGGAGCAATATATCCATAAGTTCCAGCAAATGAATTCCAATTAGATGAATCAGGCCTCAAGAGAGTTGCAGTGCCAAAATCAGAAATGTGAGCTTGATGTTCAGAATTTAACAAAATATTTTTGCTTGATAAATCTCGGTGAATTATAGGAGGTAAACAATCATGATGCATATAAGATAATGCATTTGCGACATCTTTAACAATGTTTTCCCTCTTGATCCAATTGAACTTTATTGCTATTTTGTCATTGCTTAGTATGTACATCAGGCTTCCTCCTTCCAAGAATTCATAAACCATGAATTGAGAATGTGTGTTGTGTGTGAGAACAATATCCATAGAGCTTGACAATGTTACGGTGTCGTATTCTTGTCAATGTCTCGATTTCATTGGCAAAATCTTTTGAACTACTCACTGCGGCATTATCTCTTGAATGAAGTTTTTTTACAGCAACAATTTGACCATTTGGCAATTCAGCTTTGAAAATACTTCCAAATCCTCCCACACCAATGCAATATTTGGGGTCGAAATTTTCTGTTGCATTAATGATGTTTTCATATACCACTTTTCCATCATAGCTCCATATACAAAACAAACTTCCATTTATATCTCTTGACTTATTTTTAACCTGTCTTATACTTGACCTTGAAAAAATAAAAATGCCCACAGCTGCAATTAAAAGAAATATGGTTCCTAGTATTGAAAAAACAATTCGGAAAGTAATTCTTTTGCTTGTCGTTCTTCTCTGAGTTTTCATTGCAATTGATTGAGTGCAAGGTTCCATGCCAACAATTCTACCACATAAACCTTTATATATTTCTCAAGGCATCAAAAGGAGCTTTTTGAAATGCTGTAATATTGGGCAAAGGACCTTCCAATTGATTGGAGGATATGTCAATAGAAATCAAGCTGAAGCAATGGTCAAATGTGGAGGGAATGATGCCTGATATTCTATTATGGGAAAGATTCATCTTCTCAATGCTTTCCAACTCACCTAACTCTGGTGGTATTTTGCATGTTAACATGTTTCTGCTGAGATCAAGAGTTCCAAGTGCATGCAAATTCTTTATCATGGAAGGAATGCATTTACTGAGTGTATTTTGGTTGAAATTTAAGTTCACTAATTGTGTGCAATTGCCAATTTGTTCAGGAATTGGGCCACTAAGATTATTAGTAGACAAATCCAGATTCAAAAGTCTGGACATCTGACCAATTTCGGGTGGTATATTACCTGAAAGTTCATTGTCATTTAGCTTAAGCTCAAGCAATAAAGCTAACTTTCCCAAACTTTTTGGGATTGTTCCATATAAATGATTTAAAGAAAGATCAAGTTTTTGCAATCGAGAAGCCTCTCCAAGCGAATTGGGTATTTTTCCAGAAAGGTTATTGTTGGAGACCTTCAAACATGTCAAATTCATATATGTACCTAAATTCCAAGGCAACTCACCGTAAAATCTATTATGGCTTAAATCAATGTACTCCAAGTGCATATACACGCCAAATTCTTCAGATATATTCCCCGATAGTTGGTTATTTTGGAGCTTGACAACTCGTAAGCTAGAACAATTTTTCAAACTTCGTGGCATATTACTCACAAAATTATTATCATGGATTGAAAACATCACCAGTGACCCACTAGTGCAAATATTATGGGGTAATTGACCAGTAAAATAGTTTTCAGATACGTATAGCATTCGTAACTGCGTAATATTATTGAACTCAATAGGGAGAAGACCACTTAGTTGGTTTATGAAAAGTCTAAGATCAACTAGGGACTTCAACTTTCCTAACTCCGGCGGCATAGCCCCATTTAATTTGTTTTGATAAATAATTCTCAGAAACAATTCTCTCAAATTTGTCATGTTTCCAATGGAGGAAGGTATATGTCCTGTAAGATTGTTTACATTAAGATATAAAGAATTTAACCTTCTCAAATTTCCAATAGAAAATGGGATCTGATTGGTGAGATTGTTATTTGATAGTTCTAGATCCACAAGAGATATAAGCTTCCCAATTTCTTCTGGAATGGATCCAGAAAGAGAATTTTGGTACAAATACAATGTATTTAGGTTACTCAAATTTCCAATCGATCGAGGAATCTGATTGGTAAGATGGTTTTCTGATAGATCCAGTTGCACAAGAGATGTGAGCTTTCCAATTTCTTCTGGAATCGGTCCGGAAAGAGAATTTTTGTACAAATACAAAAAATTCAAGTTACCCAAATTTCCAATCGATCGAGGAATCTGATTCCAGGAGATTGTTATTTGATAATTCCAAATCATTAAGAGATGTGAGGTTCCCAATTTCTTCAGGAATGTGTCCCGAAAGAAAATTTTTGAAAAAATACAAAGGTTGTCAAGTTGTACAAATTCCCAATCGATCGAGGAATCTGACTGGTAAGATGATTTTCTGATAGATCCAGTTGCACAAGAGATGTGAGCTTTCCAAGTTCTTCTGGAATCGGTCCGGAAAGAGAATTTTTGTATAAATACAAAATATTCAAATTACCCAAATTTTCAATCGATCAAGGAATCTGATCGGTGAGATTGTTACTTGATAATTCTAGATCATTAAGACACGTGAGGTTCCCAATTTCTTCAGGAATAGGTCCCGAAAGAAAATTTTTGAAAAAATTCAAGGTTGTCAAGTTGTACAAATTCCCAATCGATCGAGGAATCTGACTGGTAAGATGGTTTTCTGATAGATCCAGTTGCAAAAGAGATGTGAGCTTTCCAAGTTCTTCTGGAATCGGTCCGGAAAGAGAATTGTTGTATAAATACAAAATATTCAAGTTACCCAAATTTTCAATCGATCGAGGAATCTGATCGGTGAGATTGTTACTTGATAATTCTAGATCATTAAGACCTAGATGTGAGGTTCCCAATTTCTTCAGGAATAGGTCCCGAAAGAAAATTTTTGAAAAAATACAAGGTTGTCAAGTTGTACAAATTCCCAATCGATCGAGAAATCTGATTGGTAAGATGGTTTTCTGATAAATCCAGTTGCACAAGAGATGTGAGCTTTCCAATTTCTTCTGGAATCGGTCCGGAAAGAGAATTTTTGTACAAATACAAAAAATTCAAGTTACCCAAATTTCCAATCGATCGAGGAATCTGATCGGTGAGATTGTTATTTGATAATTCCAAATCATTAAGAGATGTGAGGTTCCCAATTTCTTCAGGAATGTGTCCCGAAAGAAAATTTTTGAAAAAATACAAGGTTGTCAAGTTGTTTAAATTCCCAATCGATCGAGGAATCTGACTGGTAAGATGGTTTTCTGATAGATCCAGTTGCACAAGAGATGTGAGCTTTCCAAGTTCTTCTGGAATCGGTCCGGAAAGAGAATTTTTGTATAAATACAAAATATTCAAATTACCCAACTCGAATTTTCAATCGATCGAGGAATCTGATCGGTGAGATTGTTACTCGATAATTCTAGATCATTAAGACATGTGAGGTTCCCAATTTCTTCAGGAATAGGTCCCGAAAGAAAATTTTTGAAAAAATACAAGGTTGTCAAGTTGTACAAATTCCCAATCGATCGAGGAATCTGACTGGTAAGATGGTTTTCTGATAGATCCAGTTGCAAAAGAGATGTAAGCTTTCCAAGTTCTTTTGGAATCGGTCCGGAAAGAGAATTTTTGTATAAATACAAAATATTCAAGTTACCCAAATTTCCAATCGATCGAGGAATCTGATTGGTGAAATTGTTACTTGATAATTCTAGATCCTTAAGAGATGTGAGGTTCCCAATTTCTTCAGGAATAGGTCCCGAAAGAAAATTTTTGAAAAAGTACAAGGTTGTCAAGTTGTACAAATTTCCAGTCAATCGAGGAATTTGATTGGTAAGATGGTTTTCTGATAGATCCAGTTGCACAAGAGATGTGAGCTTGGATGCTCCAATTTCTTCTGGAATCGGTCCGGAAAGAGAATTTTTGAAAAAATACAAGATTGTCAAGTTGTACAAATTCCCAATTGATCGAGGAATCTGATTGGTAAGATGGTTTTCTGATAGATCTAGTTGCACAAGAGATGTGAGCTTTCCAATTTCTTCTGGAATCGGTCCGGAAAGAGAATTTTTGTACAAATACAAGATATTCAGATTACTCATATTTCCAATCGATCGAGGAATCTGATCTGTAAGATTGTTACTTGATAATTTCAGATTTTCAAGAGATGTGAGGTTCCCAATTTCTTCAGGAATTGGACCATATAGTCCATTCTTGCACAGATATAACATTTTTAGTGTTGTCAAATTTCCAATTGACAACGGAATTTGTCCTGATAGTTTGTTCATTGCTAAGGAAAAAAATGTTAGGCTACTAAGATTTCCCATAGAAATGGGGATTGATCCAGTGAATTGGTTTTCTCCCAAATCGAGTTCGACAAGAGAACTTAAAAGCCCATGCATTTCTTGTGGGATAGAGCCATGGAAAGAGTTATTGAAAAGATTTAAGTGTCTAAGAGTGATCAGTTTGCAAAGTTCCATTGGAATCACTCCAAAGAAATGATTCCCCAGCAAGCTAAGGTAGGTGAGTTTAGAAAGGTTTCCAATTTTCGGGGGAATGGATCCATAGAATGCATTATCAACAAGTTCAATAGTAGTTAGATAGGGAAGGGATGAGAAATTGAGATGATCAAGTGTACCTTCAATGCCAAAACTAGTGATGTTAATGACCGCTGTCCTCCCAATCTTGTTACATCGAATTCCATCCCAATTGGTGCAAGGTTTGCTTAGAGCCGACCAAGAAGACAACTTTAACTGACTATTATTATCAAGACTGGTTTTCCATGCTAAAAGAGCTTTCTCTTCATCTCTAATAGCATTTGCATGCATTTCAGAAGCAGAAGCATGTGTAATTTGGAAAGTGGAAAGCAAGTGTACTACTAGTAAGATTGCTATGGCTATCAGATAGATTTTTACTGAATTTCAAGAATAAATTTTCTTTGATTATGGCCTATATGTGTCAGATTTGTTCAGGCATTTATAGATCAAAAGATTCATTGCCTTGACGTTGCTCTCATGCAAGTAGATGGCTAATAGTCGTCTCTCGTCTAAGTTTGCAAACTGTTGATCGATTACTTTTTGACATTGATAGAAGGTTAGTTAGACTTTTTTGGGTCAAAATTACATGTTGTAATAAATATGTAATTAGAACTTTTATTTGTTTTCCGAAATTATACATAGTCTTAACGGGAATCTATTCATGGTTCATAAAGTTCACTATTCATAGGTTTTTAATTAATTGAAATTTAATAAGCATTTTACCTATTAATTAAAGTAATTTTTAATTATACCAAAATAATACATTTAATGATAATATTACGCGTGACTCCGGGTCCAGGATCATTAAAGATATTTTATTAGTTTTACTTTAGTGGTTCAAATAAATTCAAATGAGTCAAGTATTATGTATTCGGCGCATATACGGATCAATCGACCTATCAGTTTCAAGTATACGTATTAAAATGGCAAGTCATATTCAATTAGTTACTTTCTTAATTATTCAATTTTTTATTTTACTCTCTAAGTTTTACGTTCTTGTCAAAATACTGATTTAAACGTCGGAACTTACCCCAAAAATAAAACCCTGCTCTTTTTATTTTCAGTTGATTCGAACGTGAGTACTATACGCAGTGTTTAATATTTATTTTGAACAATATAATACACAGATTAACCGTAACTCAAATTTTTGTAACAATAATTTTAATTTACGACAAAATACAAGGTAAGAAACTTTCTTATTACCTATTCACGGTTAGAATTCAATTAGGTTAGAATTCAATTAAAGCAGTTTTAACTGGATGATTATATATCAACTCCCCGAGAGTGACGGTCCAATCCGACAAGTCATTAATTTGCAATGTTACGTGCTTAGACTTGTTTGATGGTATAAAAGTCTTTGCATTGATGGCTAATTGGATGTTGTGCAGTACTATTATTTCTGGGCTATGACAGTGTTTTTTTCCCCTTCAGAAGTTCATATATCAATTCCAAAGACAAGCCATATGTGCATAAAGATCACCTCCATTTCGAAATAAATAGAAATTCCTTTATTTATTCTTAAAAGGTATGCGTAAATTTTAAAAAATATTTTCAAAATTTAAAAGCGTTCATATTCCAGATAAATGTTTTGTAAAAAATTCAAAAAAATTAATGATATTTTATCATTAAATTAAGCAACTTTATATTTAATTAAAATTTAAAATTTTTTATATCATTCAAATATGGCATATAATTAAACGATGCAATTTTTTTCGAATGAATTGATATTTGATTATGATGATCTAATCGATGCGATAAAACTAATGGTATATTCAAATTATATTTTAAGTTTTAATTATTTAGATATAAATAAATAGATAATAAATAAAGATAAACTAAATAGAGAGGATCCAAATGCATTATATGTCGTCTCATTTGAGTTAAATGTGTATAATCTTCTTTGTTCTTTAATTTTGTCAATTATGAAATAAATCAATTACCATACAGTTAGTTCTTTTAATTCTATTTATGATCCTCTCACAAAAATTTACTCAAAAAAAAAAAAATTGATTGTCCCATACGTGTCACAAATATTTAATAAATGCCTATCGTATTTTACTTATCTTTTCATTGATTTTATCCTATTAATTTCGTTATGTTCCATGTCTTTGTTTTCGTCTGTGTATTTTTATTGATAACCTATATATCATTGATATATATAAAAAAAAATACACATCTAATTTATAAAATTTAGATTGCACAAACTAATTAGTCGAATCCAATAGGCCTCAATCTTGGAAGAATGACAAGTTTAGACAGGTCTCATATTATATCCAGAGCTTGCCTCTTTCATGCGCTTAAGAAAAGAAAACTTATTGCAATATCTTACAAATCCTTTCATTAATATTTCCATCTATATAACTTCGTTATTTTTCACGTATGATATATACATATTAGAATGACTTTCTTTACTAGTAACCAATGATTTTGAAATTAAGACAATGCAAATTTAAATTAAGTTAAAACATCAATGTTACTTTACTACACCTGCAACTACTAGGTTGTTATCTTTTCTACCAGGGACAATCTTGGTGCCATCAGTTTCAATCCAATTTCAAGGTGTTATTGCTGTCCAGAAAAATAGACGAGACGTTTACCAACAAAATATCAAGTCTTGGGTCTTTTTACATGCTCGAGCCTAGTCTAAAGCCAAGTCTGGAGTTTGATGTTAAAAGGGGCGACCCTTTTTGATATTTTTTGAAACAGAAAAATAACTTTATTAGTTTTTCATATTATTTATTTGTATTTATTTAATATCTTATTTTTAAAATAATCAATTTTTAATCCATGACAAGTGCAAAACGTCACATTTCAATTTCTGGACCAAATTTCTAGAATTTTTTGGCCTAAATTAGTTATGTGTTATTCAAATTATATATATTTTTAGAGCAAATTCGAAAACTCGTCGAAACCTTTCACTCCCAATAAAAGCTTAGATGTCAGATCGGATATAAAAATTTAGAAAAAAATTTTAGATTTATGAACATATTCTAATTGAATAGGGCAGAGATTAATTGTAAAGGATAAATCTCCAAATTATCATGGATAGAAGGCTTCACTTTTGTGTCATGGAAAGCTAGTAAAATTGAAGTGGAATGATGACTACCATAGTAAAATATTTTATAAGTATGATAGATATGAAGTCAGTGATTGATTAGTAATGTGTTTGCATTTTGTTTGTATTTTAAAATCATTTTAAAAACTGAATCATGATATTTTATTCCAAATTTTATGACCGATGTGACGCACGTACTTTTTATTGAGAGTGAAGAGCGAGTTTTTAAATTTGTTTTCGAAAATGATGTCACGTGAATATCAATATGGCTAATTCGGGCCAAAGAGTACTTGAAATTTGGTTTAGAGAACGAAATGCGATATTTTACATTTATAAGGGATTGAAAGTTATCATTTCTAAAAATAAAGAATTAAATGAATATAAATGTCACAGTGTAAGGACTAATAAAATAATTTTATAGTTACTCGACACTCAACCTTTATGCACACCACATGTTGTGTACAAAGTCATATATAGCTGATTATTAACTTTGTGAGAATGATATCAGGACCCAATCTGACTATAAATTCGTCGGAGGTTGATTGTGGACTTTGTACTATTTACTTGCGAAGGGTAGCTCAATCTACACGAGTCCTTGCATCGATTTGCCATCCGCGGTTGATTTCGGAACTTGTACTCACTTCATCAATTAATTTCTGTAGATCCAAGGATGTGTGCTCATTTTTAATATTGTTGGCTATTACAATTTTTTTTTTTTTTTTTTTTTTTTTTTTGCCCAGTATGTATATCAATTTCAAAGACAAGCAATATGCTCCATTTAAGTAAACTCTTTTTTTCTTTAATTTTTGTCAATTATGAAATAAATCAATTACCAAACAAGCAATTTTTTTCTTTTCTTTTATTTTCCATTTTTTGAAAAAAAGATCTCCTCATAAGAAAATTTTAAATACCAAATTACAATTCAAGCAGTTCATTTAATTCTTTTATTGATCTTCTCGTAAACAATTACTCAAATTAAAAGAAATGTTTGTTGGTTGCGTATCACAAATACTTGCCTGTCCTATCACACTTCTCCTTTCTTTGATTTTGTTCGTTTTGTTATTGGGTATTGTGTCTGTATTTTTATTGATAACATCTCATTAAAAAAAAAAACAATAGTTAATTTTTATTTTGCATGTATGTTATATACTTATTGGTACTTTCTCTACCAATGATTTTTAAGACAATTAATGTAAATCTTAATTAAGGAAAAAAAAAATCAGCACTAATTTACTACACAAACACTAGAGTTCTCAAATAAGGACTTGAATGACAATTTTAGACATGTTATCCCATTTCAAGGTGTTATTGCTCTCCATAAATATATAGAGACGTTTACCAACAAAATATCAAGTCTGCGGTCTTTACATGCTCTAAATAACAAGTCTATTTTCAAGTCAAGTCTGGAATATGACAATAATGGAGAGAATCAGGGACAGACGGAAGAATTATATTTTAAGGGGGCAAAATTTAATAGCCACATAATTATTAAGTTTAATTTATAGTTCTTTTAAAAATTTAAGAAAGCGAAATATAAATTTTATAAAGATACAAATTAAAATTTTAAAGAGTAAAATTTATAATTTTTAGAATCCCACCGCCTCGATCCGCCCGGGAGAGAACCTATTTGATAGTTTTTTAAATTACAGTGGCAAACTTAGACTTAACTGTGCCACCCCCCACAAAACCCCTCAGATATTTTGTTATTGGAGAAAGAAAGACAAGTTCCAGAAATTATTTAAAACTAATAATAATCAAGGAAAAAAATTATAATCAATGGTGTACAAATGCATTTCCTTTTATTACAATTTATAGGTAAAAAATCGTATCTTGTTGCAATAAAAGAGTCAATGCAGAATTGAAATGGAGTCCATCAACATTAAGAAACAAGTATGTAGTTCCTTGCACGTAACAAATAAGAGAGAATAAGCACAAAAGTAATCAAAAAGTCTAATTATAGAAATATAAAACATTTTTTTTTTTAAAAAAAGGTTGGATTTTGGAGAATGTTCATTGATGCTACATATTATGCAAAGCCTAATTTCCAATTCGGTGACCTTATCTATGGAGTTTATTGTTGATTTATTGAAATCTAGTGTGCAATTCGTCGTTTCCAAAGAAAATTAATTTAGTTTTAGTCTTAGGGGTCTATTAACTGATGTACAACTAAAAGAGTGCCTATTAATAATTTAAAGGACTTACTCCACTCTGCACCCCCTAACTTGTAGCTAATCTTCACTGTATATTTTATATTTCAATTTTAGACATATTACCCTCTAAATTTTCAAATTTTTTCTACTTCAATCAAATTTTAAAAAAGTTACTAAAATTGACGGATGCTAGCTAGGTATGTGTAATACCATACACTAGTTCAAAGTAGGCCTGTCAATGGGTAGGGTCTAGACCTGGACCCGACCCGATCCGGATCCCTATAACAAATTTCGATTACCCGGATCCAATCCGGACCCATTTAGCTGTTATAATAAACGGGTCGGATCTGGATCTTGGTGTTCCGATCCGATTAAGACCCGAATCTGATTAAAATATTTAATGTATAATAAAATTATTGTACATTAGTGTTATTTTATATGTATATATACATATATGTTGTGTAAATTATCCATGTAATTTATATTTAATATAAAATACATGCATAAATATTAATTATGAAATCAATACTTTTGTATAATTAAAAAAAAAGGAGAAAATTCGATAAGTTGTAATAGTTTTACATATAATTTTAAAAAAATTATCTAGACCAGGATCCGGATCCGACAAGACCCGATCAACTTTTGTAGACCCGTCCGGATCCGGATCCGAATCTGATTATATTAATCGGATCCGGGTCTGGATATACTATATCCGACCCGTTTACACCCCTAGTTCAGGGGCATATTGTACTAGTTTAGAACTGGTAGTCATGACTAATTACACTTTGTGCCACTAACTTATGATCAATTTTCACTGTACACCCACAATTCTAAATTCTAGACACGTTATACCCCTAACTCTTAGATCTATTCCACTTTGGTCTAGTTTTTAATAGTATCAAAAAAATTTTGACAAATATTCCACTTTAGATGTGTGGTGTGTACAGTTAGAATATCTGTTAACTTTACTAAGGGTGTTAAAAATTAGACTGTAATAAGATAAATCTAAGAATTTGGGTTATAATATGTCCAAAGTATGAAGCAAAATGAGAATTGCCTATAAGTTGGAGGGTGTAAAGTGAAGTAAACCCTAATTTAAACGGTGATCATCTTTGATATAAACCGAAAGTTGAGGTGTTCAGAGGTTTCTCAAAGTTCGGATCTTGTACCATTTTCAGTGGTCACTCTCTCTTTCAAATTCGGAGATTTCGGAGTTTAGTGCTGCTGGCTTAGAACTACTCAAAAAGAACTCAGCAATAAATTATATCTTCCAATTGATACACACTTGGAACATCTTTTCAGTTCGTTTTGCTCATCACGATTGGTTTGAAGCCAAGACGTTGAGAAATATTAAAACATAAACACGCATAGAAATAGCCTACTCGAGCTAAATTTCAATAACAAGTTTTCTAATTTTCGTTCATATACACCTCTAATTTTGAAATGGAAGCATTGTAAACGAACATATTTTTTACCGTTTAAAGAAAAAAAAGAAATTAATTAATAACTAGAAAAATCCCCGATAATCTTGGGATAAATTGACTTACAAATTATTGGGCATTATAATTAATTGGGGGTAGGCACTCTTCTTTCTCATTATTGAACCTTGTTCACTGAATTAGTAGGAAGTTTTATGGTCTCAATAAATTATTAGAGAGTTCTATGGTTTCATTAAATTATAAGCATGAATTAAATTATTAGGGAGTTCTATAGTTTCGTTAGGCTATTATGTTTATATTCTATCAATATTCGAAGTATAACAGGACCATATGACTTAAACAACCTTTCAAATGAGTCAAATTATTTTGTCTGACTACTGGCAAAAGAATTAATAAGACATGGTGGCCTTCTTGAATTTGATGGGCATTTGTAGTTTTGCTGAAATGATGTCCACTGCCTTTGAATGATTTGCCTTGTAAAATTAAATAAATCAGTCTTTGAAGTTGAAACATCATAAATTCTTATTTAGCCGAAGATTTTTCTCCATCTGGGAATCACTTTGTAGGCTTCCATATATATAGATGACAAAGAGTCGTAAGAATTATACAAATTGCATCTAAATACTAGCCAGGTCTCTTGAGAAATACTATTCAAATGATTGGATTTTTGTCGATGAACTACCCATAATTTCCAAGTAATACATAGGTGAATTTGATTTTTGATATTTATTTAAAATTGATTCTATAAGCAAAACCTTTAAAATCGGTGGCGTGCTAAGTGAATTTCTTTATATCGTAGTGCTCAACTCCAATATAGTAAAAGACAGTTCAGTGATTGTTTTTTTATTAAATTTTACGTAATTCTCATTATTCTTCCTTTATGCATTTATCCCAAGCAAGGAAGAGATACTTCACCAACCAAAATACAACCACGAACATACATAAGGTCTACTATGAGCAAGCTTAATTAACTAAATTACACCTTCAGCTGTACCACATTAATTTTTTAATGTATAAAATTCCTTCAAAAATTTCCAGTAGCACCTGACTAGTAGTCCACCATTAGATGCTTTCTGTGTTGCTGCAATCGGGGGCGGAGCCAAGAATCTGTCGTTAGTGAGGGTAATTTTTTTTTTTTCAATACATAGAAAAAGCAAAATTATGTTAATGCATGATAAATATAGATACAACTCAATAAATTCAATAACCTAGTAATTAATTAAATTATGGTACAACAACATTTATAAATGTTCAATTATGGTAGTTAGGTATTATAAATATTATTTTCATGATCAAGTAATATTTTTTGCATATGAAATATTTTTAATTTTGCAATTTTATACCCAATGTTGAGGGGGACAATTGCATCCCCTCCCCTTAACTACTCGTAACTCCGCCAGTGACTCTAATGCTTTTTGTGTTGCGATTCAAAATAATTTAAGAATAAGATTCACCAATAGAATTAAGATTAGTGATTATACAATCATGGACCATATTATGATTTGTTTAAATATTTAAATAAAATATCAGAAAAAGTTTATTGAAATTTTACTCATGCTCTAATTTTTGCAAGTATCTAGAAATGAATTTCTTAATATTCCACTTCTGATTCGGGTATGACATGTTTTCTAAGAGACGAAACCTATTTTTATCTCTTTCTAGAGTTGTCTAATCAAAGAAGTATAAGTAACAGGATCTATATATAAGATGCAGGAAAATATTTTACAAAATCACATTTCAAAACCAATTAATGTGTCAAAATGCTATGGAATATGTAATTATCTAATTTAAGATCCTTGGTCGGATTTCACTATTTCTTTTCCAAATCTAATGATACATCAGTAATTTTTTTTTGTTTTTCACTTTATATTTTTCACTTTCTATAGTGCACTCTAAGATGCAAAATGTAGAAGTTTTCTATAGAAATTCAGTAAAACTAAAGATCTTGCATGTATACATATCCACTCTAGATCAAACCCATAAAATACATTTAATTGACTGGGGTACCAAACATACTGTAAGATGATATAATAATGGAGATGAAAAAACTTCCATGAGACTATGGTAAATAATGTAGTAATTGAGAATAGAAATAGTTAAGGGGTAAGGTTGTATAAAAAAAAATGGAAAAGCTAAGGATATTATGTCAAGAGAAAATTAATTAATTGTGTTGTCATGCAAAACGTGTACTTGTGGAGAGGTAAAAATAATTAACCTTATCGTGAAAAATATGTTATACTGTATTTTATGTTTGACAAATTGATTACAATATTTTTAAACCATATATATTAGCAGGAGATAAGATAAATGATCTATAAACTAAATTTGTTACATCTCAATGTCCCAGGGCACGTAACTATTTTGGTAGTGTTACTTAATATGTACTCATGGTTGTAGTTATATTGTCGGTCGCACATATTATGAAATTTATGAATTATTTAATTATGGTAATACTAGAGGTTTTTCTTGTTAGATTTATTTAGAATTTATCCTATTTAATTTTTTTAACTAAAGATTGTTAATGTATAATAAAGTAGTAACAAAATTGTTAATTACTAACTTTTTTCTTTGTAGAGAATATGTTGGATTAGTCATATAAGAGGTTCAAGTGAAACTTTTTACCTTAAGGATCTTAGTTACTTTAACAAAAATATGATCCGATTATAAAGATGAGCAGAAAATGAAAATATATATAGAATGTAATGGATTTTTTTGATAGGAGGGATAGGAAGGGGGTAAAATGCAGGAGTTAATAAAGATTCATACAGAAGCTCAAAATTTTGTGACTTTCGTTTCCAGAAACTATCCAATTGAAATCACAGGGAACATGCTATCTAGAGATGGTATTTCTTTCAATACACAGATTGGGCAGAAATTTGTTCCATTGTCGGCCTCAACTGAGGGTTGGGATATATATATGACAATGCAAGTTTCGCCACCGTCACCATATTTTCTGCCTCTTGCTTACTTGGAGATGAGAGTTGAAATTAGTTGAGCCGATTCTCTCCTCTCTCACACAGAAATAAAAGCATAATCTCTCATAGCTCATCCCCTCTCTATTAGTCAATTCTCTCTTGAGAATAGCACCACTTCGGTGGTTGACCTCGCCATTTGGAGAACGCCACTAAGTAAGAGGATATAAAAGATGTATTCTTTTAACTTTGTATATTTTTTTTATCTCTTTGTGGATTTTGTTGCCCTTGATTTGGTTAGCACGTTTTTCTTGGTAATGGGATTAATCGGCTGGGATGGGTACAAAGGGAGTATTTGGTTATGGAATTTTGAGATTGGATTTCTTGAAAGTTTGTTTTTATTTTCATTTCTTGTTGAGTTTAAAGATTAATAAAAAAGGAAAAAAAATAAAAGGGTAGGTTTTTGAAAGATAAAATTGTTCTGTTGTGGTAATGTGACTAACTAGGGCTCGTTTAGGTAGATCTTCTAGTACTGATTTATTTATCTTATCATTTTTGAGGGTAGATGTTCACTTCAATATCATTTACATTTAAAATAGATGTTTATTTGATACCTTGAGTAATTTTGGGGAACTTTGTTCAAGAACATATATATTCTTTGTAATTTCAATGTTTATTGGTAATTTTGTAACTTCTATGATTTGGATTATGTAGCTTGGTGATTTGGTTTATTTCGCACAAAGGCATACTTTTAAAGGCATGTTAAAGTATTAGACTGAGGGTAGTTTGCTAAATTTATTATAAGATTTTCCAAACACTGTTGAATGAGAAGGCAGGATAGCTTTTGGAATTTCACTTTTTTAGCAATAATGTTTATTTTGTTTGTATCTCCTTTCCTGCTGCATAATGGAACTTTAGAAAATAATGCTTCTCTTGGGTTTGATGTTAATTCTGTTGAAATGTAATTAAACTAATCTTCACAACCATCATCAGTTAAAGAATTAGCAAAAAGTTGTTTCGTATTTATGTGCATTTAAGATAATTATAAAAAAATCACCAGGTGGAGAATATCCTAGTTATTGTTCACGGCTAATGTAGAAGCATTTGAGTCTTGACGAACATGTAAGATTACAGAATCTCTAAGTACTCTTGCTATATTGTATGACTTGTTTGCATCAGTACAGACAGTCTTTTTATTCAACTCCTGTTTCAGTTTCATTAGTTTCATAACATAGTGGTTACATATTAAAAGCCTTCAAAGTTGAGCACAGTATTATATGGATTGTGGTATGATTTGGTACACGATACGAGTACGGGTATGCAATACGGGACTTTTTTCGATATGCAGTACAGAGGGGTAGGCTTAGATGGATCGCTTTTTTAGGATCGGAATTCGTTATTTAGGACCGTTATTTATGCTTAAAAAATGAATAGAATTTCCTAATTTCATTAAATAACTGAATTCCATGATCCAAAAAAAAAAAGAAGTTGATAAGTACTGATATTCTTGTTTTTATTATTTTCTCTTTCCTATATGACTCTTACTCTCTCTAAAAGAAGTTGATAAGTACAAAGCTTTTTGTTTCTATTATTCCATCTTTTCTATTTAACTTTTACTATCCCCCTCTTCTACAACTCTTTAGGAATGCTAAAAACAGCTTTCTGGATCGTAAACGATCCATGTTGCAGAACCACCGTTCCTGGAATGCGAATCGCAAGAGAAAATAGCGATTCATGTAACACTGGTTAAGCACTAATGGGACAGCCACTGCCTATGTTTTTTCTTACTAAGAATTTATTCATAATTTCTACACTAATTAATATATTTTTTAAGTTCGTTATAATTCTTCCTATGCATTCTGTGGTTGTATTATTTTATTTTTATGCATTGCGTTAAGGATAGCATTCAAGGCCAGCATTTTCCTTGGTGCAATAGGTAAAGTTGATATTTCACATGGTTTTGCATGTTTAAACTAGTGTCGCTTTAAACAACCACTCCTGCCATATTTATCTCATTACTTTCATTACTTTATTTATGGAAAAGCCATGCTATATATAAATCCTTAATGGAATTCATGCCTAGTTTTTGGCCATTTGTTCTCCTCCTGAATTTTCTTAACTTATTAACAGCATACCTTGCACCATTACTAAATTGTCATGAGTAACATAATAAACTTGTGATAGATAATGCTTATCGTATAGTAGAAGGGAATATGTTATTTATAACTTATATCTAGTTTACTTTTGGCTCGTTTATACATGGACTTTTTCTTTTTTTTTGAAATGCCTAAACATTACGCTTGTCTAGGTTAATAAATATTTCCTCCATTTGCACATAAACTTGCTATCATCATTTATCATATTGTTTCAATATCCACTTGTTTGAAGTGTCTTTGCATTCTTTTTGTAATCTCATATATTTTGTTGAATTGTGGTGTCTGCTACAACTTTCCATAACCAGACATGCTTGGTAAGAATTGTTGGTACGATATTTAACATCTTACTTAGGTGTACTATTTTCTCATTTTTTGGTTTAATGCACTTGAATTTGGGTGTTATCTGTCTTCACTTCTTCTTGCTTCCTTCCCAAATAGTAATTTCTGCTGGATCATTCTATTTGCAGGGGCCCATAGAGTTATGGTCATGTATCTAAATGTGTTGTAGTAGACTGGAATGATGAATGCTTCTACCTCAATCTCAACCTGATATTCCAAATAGGGTTGCAGAAGATATACATCGAAGTAGATGGACATCTACTTGGTTATGTGTTGGGACTATAGAATTTTTTTTTGGATTAGTTAGGTTTTGTGCATATAGCTACCTTTATTTTAATATAAAGTGTTGGAGATACTACTTATCTATACATTTGTAGGTGATATTGAAGATGTTGAATTTGATATTGAATTCTTTATGTTATTGGTATATTCCATTGTATTTTTTTGTTATTTTCTAATGCAGAATTGGTTCTTCCAAACAATTGTCAAATTGACAACTTATGGTTCCAATAATTACCACATGAGTAGTAGGATTTCAGAACGGAGACAACATTGTTTAGTGCCATGGTTATCAAATCTTTTAATGACAACATTTGTTATCAGTGACATGGCAAATTCTTTTTTTAGACTACCCCAACAGTCGTTACTGAAACAATGCTCATCAGTGACAACTCAGGTCACCATCCAGAAGTATAAATGATTTGTGACAACCTGAAGATCAATTAGTGACACCATCAGCTAGTTTTCTATGGCAACTCAATGTCGTCACTAAACTTTTGGTTTTTGTTGATGTGAAGAAGTTGTCACTGATTCTCATATGTTAGTAACGACCTTTAAACTTGTCACTGTGGCATTTACCGACGATCATTTACTGACAACATAGTGTCAATTCCAGGGTTGTGACTGAATCGCATTAGTGACGACTTTTATTTTTTTTGTGACAGCATACAGTTGTCATTGGTGACATTTTTTCTTGCAGTGAAATGATAGCGTTGTAACACATTCTAAGCCTTGCTTGGATCATTGATGAGACTTGGGTTCCTTTGCTTGTGCAATAACTCCATTATTATCACAATACAAGAGTATATGATCATTAATGGGAAGAACCACTCCTAATTTAGTCACAAACTTCATGATCCAAATTGCTTCTTTTGTTGTTTTTGAAGTTGCAATGTATTCAGCTTCTATTGTAGAATCAGCTGTGGTATTTCGTTTAGAACTCTTCTAACTGACTGCACCACTATTAAGAGTAAATATGTATTCAAATTGCGATTTGTATCATCCTTGTCAGATTGAAAGTTAGCATCTGTATATCTGCGAACTATCAACTCTTGCTTACCATAAATCAGAATAAATCTTTTTGACTGCTATCTAGTTAAGAATATTTTTGACCACTATCTAGTAGTCACTTCTTAGGATAGATTGAAACCTGTTCGTAACACTTAGAGCATAGGAGATATCGGGTCTAGTACATAATATAGCATACATTATATGGCCTATAGCCAAAGTATATAGGGATCCTTTTCATGCTATCTCTTTTGACATATATTTTAGGACACATATCTTTAGAAAGAGACGCATCATGAGATATTGGCAAGTAGCCCTTCTTCGATTGATCCATGCTAAACCTCTTTAGTATCTTGTCTATGTACATTGATTGAGTAAGACCAAGCCACCTCTTATATCTATCTCTATAGATCCTCATTACCAAAATATAGGTCGCCTCTCCTAAACCTTTCATGAAAAATTTCCTAAACAACTATACCTTTACACTTTGAAACATAGGTATATCGTTTCCTATCAACAATAATATCCACATAAAGTATCAAGAAAATAATGGCACTCTCACTAACCTTCTTATATACACAAGATTCATCCTCATTTTTTATAAAATCAAACTCTTTAATTGTCTCATCAAAACAGATGTTCTAACTCCTAGAAACTTTCTTTAGTCCATAAATAGACCTTTGTAGCTTGTATACTTTGTTAGGATCTGTGGTTATAAACCCTTCAAATTTAAAAACATCATAGACACCTGTTCCTGTAGATTTTCAATAAGAAATGCAGTTTTTACGTCCATTTGCCAAATCTCATAATCATAATATGCAACTATAGCAAGTAAAATCCGAATGCATTTTAGTATTGCAACTAGTGAGAAAGTTTCATTAAAGTTAACTCTTTCTCTTGGTGCATAACCCTTTACTGCCAATCACACCTTTTAGATAATTACATTGCCATCCATATCAGTCTTTTTCTTAAAGACAAACTTGTATCCTATGGTTTAATCCCTTCAGGTGGATCGACTAAGGTTCAAACTTTATTATTATACATAGGATCCATCTCAGATTTCATAACTTGTAACCATTTTTGAGAATATTTATCAAATAGTGTTTTTTCGTAAAATATAGGTTCATCATTCATAATGATTAATACATCATTGTGTTCACTTATAAGAAATTCATATCTCTCGGGAGCACGATGTATCTTAATAGTCCTACAACAAACTTGTGTAACATTACCTTCATTTTCATATCACATCATCATGTGATTTAACCGCTTGTTCTATTTATTGATCAATGCCAAATTGTATTTCTTGAACTTCTTCAAGATCTAGTTTGCTCTCACTTGCCCTTTTAAGATCTATATTACTCCCATTTATCCTTTCAAGAATAAACTCTTTTTCTAGAAAGATGGCACGTTTTGAGACAAAAACTTTTTGCTCAATGGGATTATAGAAATAGTATTCATATGTCCTCGTTAAATACTCCACAAATAGGCATTTGTCTGACTTAGTTTCAATTTTGTCAAATTCTACCCTCTTCACATAAGTAGGGTAGTCCCAAGCTTTCAAGTATGAAAGATTAAGTTTCTTTCTAAACTATATCTCATACGGAGTGTAATCAACAACTTTTAATGAAACACAGTTTAGTGAATGGGAGGCAATATTGAGAACATAGCCCTAAAATGATTTAGAGATGTCTACAAGGCTCATCATTGATTAAATCATATCTAATAGAGTTCAATTATATCCAATTTTGGATACATATTTGGTTGTGATGTATGAATAGCAGTCCATTAATATAGAATCTTAGTCTACTTAAGATAATCTTAAAACTCTTGGTTTAAGTATTCCCCACCTCGATTAGATTAAAGTATTTTAATACTTTTACCAAGTTATTTCTCAACTTCATTCCTAAATTTCTTGAACTTTTTAAAGGTTTCAAACTTATACTTCATCAAGTATACATAACTATATCTAGAATGGTCATCTATAAAGGTAATAAAGTACGAAGAACCTTCTGTAACATGGATTAACATAGGACCACAAATATCAGTATGTATTAGCCCTAACAATTTACTAGATCTATCATCATTTCTAGTAAAAGATGATTTGGTCATTTTACCAAGTTAATAAGTCTCACATTTATTATATGATTCATAATCAAATAATTTTAAATAACCATTATTATGTAATTTGGTGATACATTTCTTATTTATATGACCAAGTCAACAATATCAAAGAAAATATTGTTTCATAGTTGATTATCAAATTTAAGCCTTTTAGGCTTTATGTTGAGAATTGGATTTTTCATGTCCATAATATAAAAACCATTAATCATAGCAGCAATTCCATACAAATGCCATCGCGTGAAAAAGAATAACACTTATTCTTTTGCATATGGCAAAACCACCAGTGTCTAAACACGAAATAAAAATAGTGTTTGTAATAAGAGATGGAACGTAATAATAGTTTTAAGTTCTAAAATAAGACCACTAGGCAAAGAAAGATAATAACTCTCTACGGTTAAAACAGTAACACTTGCTTCATTTCCTAAATGCAGGTCCACTTCTCCCTTAGCTAACATTCTACTTCTCTTTAGACCCTGTACTTTTTTTTTTTACAAATATGAGATATAGATTCAATATCTAATACCCAAGAATATAATTTGAATGTAGAAATATTGATCTCAATCATAAATATACCTGAAGGAAAAATTTCACCAAACCTCTTCTGCTTCAATGTAACAAGTAATCCTTCCAGTTCCTATTTTCTTCCAGTGTCCATCATTTCCACAATGGAAGCAAGTGTCCTTAGACTTGTCCTTTTTTATCACAGGTGTTGGCTTATCCCTATTGTCTTTCTTAAAGCCAACCTTAGATTTTTTTTTTCTTCCTATTGGAGGAATCAATAACCAACACTTGTTTCATTTCCTTTTGAATAGTTTTCACAGTAGTCTTAAGCATATTTAACAGTTCACAAAGACTTATTTTCAACTTATTCATGTTATAATTCATTACGAAATATGAAATTTTTTTATAAATAAACAGATAAATTTTTTACTATTACTTTTACTTTAAAAGAGTAAAACATACATAAATTCATGTATATCACGAGGCAATTTTTCCCTTATACTTTTACTTTAAAGTTTATATTTTAATAATTCTTCTATATAATAATATTTATCTTGTTCTCATCTTTGTATTTCTCATACTATGAAATTTGTTTATATCGATTATTTTACATAACCATCTATGTTTCATTTTAATTAATTTTGTGTAGCTATAGAATATAAGTTAACTCGATCGATTTTTCTACATCACAAACATGAGATTCATAAAAAGGCAACATCTTGTTGCTTCAATCTTTTTGGTACAAAAAATTGTAGGCTCTAGTAACTTTACTTGACTTTTTTGAAAAGTTTCTCTACTCTAAATTTATTGCAGTTTTTAATATTTTCAAACATGTACATATTACTTCATCCCTCTGCTTCTGTCACTGTTTTGGCTTTTTTTTTTTTTTTTTTGAAAAATTCTACAGATGTTATCGGTTTAATACTAAAATGTTTGCTTATGTTTTTAAGATAAGTTTCCTAAAATAATATTGTAATGATTACTATGCATCAACTCTTATAACATTTTAGAAATTCAATGTTGGGTTACAAAAATTTTGCGCATACAGAAGGATAACCTTATTTGGATTGGTATTTGAGGTTTTGGGACTTAAAACAAATAAATTGTAACATATGTACATGTTGACAATTAAACTAACAAATTTCATATGCAATTTAGACGGGTAAATAAGAGTTAAGAATCTATGAATTAAAATAAAATTATTGAAAATCATACAATAGAAGGAATATTGTTTACCAAATTTTTCCTTTTCCATGGTTATTGGAGTTTGAGATGGATTGTAAATTATAGATTTAACCTTATGAGGATAACTCCAATCAAGAATTACTGCCATCTTTGAGCAATATAAAAACCTCATATATTTGTATGTATCAAATCTATAATTTTAATCTTCACGTATTGAATGAAGCTGATTGGAGTGCATTTGGGTAGAAGTACGAAGGAGTGGTGATTGTTAGATGTCTATGATAATTTTTAGTATTGATTGTATGGTCACTTGGTAAGGTGCATAATGTAGTTTCAATTTTCAATTAATTAGTATTGATTTTTATCTTAATTATTAACCTTTTAAAAATCAGGTGCGGTTTTATTTTTCAATTAATTAGTATTCATTTTTATCTTAATTATTAACTTTGCAAAATTTTCTAAATGTCCCTTGATTATTAATTTTGTTCTTGGGTTGCTTAATTAAAGGGTGTTTTAAGAATAGAAAAATGTCCAAAACACTAAACTCATTGAAACTTTAAATATAATATGAAATATGATATGATGAATCATAAACTAGTCATATATAGAAGCAATTATCCTTAGATCTTTTATCACTCAACAACCCTGAGTTAAATTATTTTGTCTCATTACTTGTAAAAGATTTAGACATGGTGGCCTTGGCTTGAACTTGATGGCCTTGTAGCCTGATGGCTGTGATTTGCATTGAACAATTTGACGGTTTGATGGGGTTTTCTAGGTTTCCTAAGTGATCCGTACCCAATGCCTTGGAATGAGTTGTCTTGTTATATACACCCATCTTTGAAGTTGAAATATAAGAAATTATTTGTAGAACCCGACCGTATAGTCAGTATCCACTAAGCTAATTTGTTTTAAGAATATAATTATTATAGATACACAATATGAAAATGGACCCACAATGTTCATGTATGGACAAAAAACACATGAATTTGAAGATAACACAAAATAAAGCAAAAAGATGATCTAAATCTGTATTGACTTTTTTCAAATAATTAAAAATTGAAAAATACAGCATCAAATTAATTTTGAGAACTCAATTCTAAATGTAAAATTTTAACTAATGTTTGGTAGAATGGAAGTGTAATTTCTCTCTCAAGGCTAAATCCCATCCACCACGTGAGGGTCAATGGATTCAAAATTTACATGCTTGAACCATGTACGTTGTTTCAGTAGAACACTCGAACCCAATTGAAGCCAGTATCCATAGTGAAGACCTCCTATAAAAGAACAAACTATTCTCTGCAAAATAAAGAAAAACATGAAGATTAAAATTTTCTCTGAAAGGAAATTATTATACTACTAATTTCATGTCATCAAATATTTTAAAGGGAACCGAAATTATCAAAAACATATTTCATCAATAATAATTCCAATAAAAATCTTCTCACCTCCACAGGATAATGATCTTTCGTTTTAGGTTTCTACTTATAATACAATTTCATTGTCAACACTGACATATCATCTCTTTCTCTCTCATACACAAACAGAGATTCTATTAGTACAGAAAAAGGGGGAGATCTAATTTGTACAAAAAAAAAAAGGGCATTTGGAAAGACGGCAATAATCCAATATATTTCTATAAACACATTATTACACCTGTTAATTTGACAACTCTAGGGAATTTAAAATAGTTTGCAGTTGTGTTTAGATCGATGAATTTGGGGAAAAATTTAACATCCACTCATTTATTCATCCATTTTGATCTTACAAATCACTTCAACAAATGAGTGGATTTCAAATCTTTCTCCATATATATTCATCCAAACATAACCTATCATAACTTCAATAATTGTTTGAGCATAAAAAGAATTCTGAATAAAGTAGCATGATTTACAATTGGTAGCTAGATATTTAATCTCGGCCAAAAATCCTAAGTTGTATTTGAAAAATTCAATACTAGTTAAAACAAATAAAAGGAAAAATCGCCGATAATAGTCCCTCAATTTTTTTACTTTAGTCAAAATAGTCCCTTAACTTTTTTTTAGCCAATACGGTCCTTTTACGGTGGAGCCACCACAAAAATCTTTTTCTTTTTTTTGATAAATTTCACATATACCCCTGAGGTTTACTTATTTTTCCACATAATCCCCATATAGTTTAAAATAGAAAAAATAAGAAAGAAATTAATTTGAAGGGGTGAAAAGGGGGAAAAAAAAACTTCAAAACAATTTCAAAAAAAAAATGAAATATTTATTTTTTACAAAAAAAAAATTTAAAATCCTGACCCTTTCCTCTATCCCTTCTCCCAACCGAAGCTGTCACTCATCTAACTTCAGAATCACCCCTTCAGCCACCCAAGAGCCTCCCCCACCCACTAGACACTAATCACCACCCACTAGCCCTACCGCCAAATTCCCTTAGTCAACTACTAGGTCTTCTTTTTTAAAAGTTGGCCATAAAGTTTTGTAAAATTTTAAATTAGACTAAAGTGGAAAACAACTAAACTACACCAGGGGTTGTATGTGGAATTTATCAAAAAAGAAAGAGGTTTTTGTGGTGGTTCCACCACAAAAGGACCATCTTGGCTAAAAAATAAAAGTTAGAGGACTATCTTGGCTAAAAAAAAAAAGTTGAACTATTTTGGCTAAAGTAAAAAAGTTGAGGGACTATTTCGACCATTTTCCACAAAAAAATTCAATACTAAGAAGCATTGCAACATTGAAGGGTAAGGCAGAAAGTCGTGCATGTAGCAGGTATTTGGACATCCAAAAACCTCTAGCAGTTAACATCACACAATAATCATCTTCATTGAATTTGCAGTTAACATCACACACAATAACCATCACCATTTAATTCAAGGGATCTTAGAATTAGGAAAGCCTCAAATTCAGTATTAAATGAACAAACAAATAATAAATTTGCCAAAAATAATCCAGTGATGTAAAAATTTAGAAGGACATTAAAAACTCTAGAAGACGTAGAACACATCATAAAGGTTATCCACCAATTATAAGAAAATTACAAATAAAATACTTCTATTTTTCTATCATGAAGTTTTATTCTTGGCAATACATATAATATAAATCAAACCAATCATGGGCGAGAATGCAATAATGTACATTTCTGTCCCAAGTGCAGGCTTTTTCCATGAGAAACAAAATCCAGGTAGAATAACTAATCTACTTCAATTTCATGCATTCGCTTAGACTCCTCCATCCATTGGCAACATAGTAATCATCCTAGTCTAATTAGGCACAATACTTACTGCTGTTTTAAGGTCTTGATGAATCACCTTGGTCAGACAAAATTGAATTTGTTGCTATTCCAAAACAACTCATGATCTCACTAAAACTCACTAAATTCGAACTCAAAACGTAATAAGTATCACTGTTATTTAAACGAAATCACAGAAAAAAAATAATAAGTATCACCATTCTATGCTTAAAAAATCCCAGATCAATATTTACATAGACCCAGATAATCCAAGCAAATGTTTGAAAATATCAATACTTAATTTTCTAACTTAGGTAAATAAAACTAAATTACCTTACTCAACAGCCATGGTATTTTGTAGATATCAAAGACGACAATTTCTTTGCATTTGCTCTTAACCAGAGTTAGGACAATTTTGTTGGATTTGTTGCTTCTTTCGGACTTTCGGTCATAGTTCCTTCTTCGTCTTCTTCGGGTTTGCTATTTTCTCGTATAGATCTACTCACTATGGGTTCAATTTCAACGATCTGTTAGATGAGTAAAAACAAAAAAAATGAAATAAATTTCAGATTTATTATTAACAGAGCAATAATAAAAAAGAAAGAGCAAAAAAATCAGATAAAAGGAAAAAAGATAGAAGATTGAATAGAGAAGAAAGAAGAAAAAAATGGAGAGAAAGTCACATCATACACTCATAAACAAAGTTTGAAACTTCACCATGAAAAAATATGAATTTACCTTCTTTCAACAATTTTACCTTTTTAACACTATCCTTCAACCAATAAAAAAAGGAAAAATTTAGACACAAATAAAATGACAGACTATAGCAATAAAAATAAAATTCTGAAAAAAACTAATCAAGATAACGAATAACATCCTTATACCTCATCTTCAAGGAGAGAAGTTTGAGAATTAGCCAAGTGCTCCTCTCCCTCCATTCCCAGCTACTATGTTTTCAATCAAGCCTTAACTATGAAAAATCAGGAAAACCTCAGTCACTGAAATTGAGAGGAGTGAACAGAAAGAAAGAGGTTACTAACTCATACCTTTTTACAGGGGGACATCAGGTTGAAATTATTATTAGACCATTCTTCATCTTTCATCTTTTATGATTTTATCCTGTAGTGAATGGAGAAATACACAGATCAGTGTACGGGAGATAGGAAAAGGAAGCTGGTAAGGGCTTCTCAATCTCGCTGGACGGCTAGAAATTAGGGTTAATCCCTGATTGTCATATAGCTGCTACTTGACAATTCATCAACAATAATGTGTAAAGTCTCATGAGATTGTGCTTGTGCCATAAAAATTGAAGAAGGAAGGTAGAAAATGGCTCTTAAACGATAGAGAATAAATTATGCATAAACAACAGGGGAAAATAGAGAAAAAATTGTGAAGTCAAATATCTTTGTGCAGATAAATCTCCAAAACCTAAGATACCTATAATGACTTACCTATAATGGAGAATTCCTGATTTCCAGTTTCAATCTCCTAAAAACCTAAAATAAATAACATTAAAAAGAAAAAAAAAAAAAAAGACAGATTATTAGATAAGTGGGAGGAAAAAAAAAAGTAGAGAGCAGAATAGATCCAAATAAGAATTGTGGATGATGGTGAAATGAAGAAGCTGCTTGTTATTTGTTGGTTAAGGTTAGTGTGAGAAGAGATTTGTGTGATAAAAATCACAGAAAAATCCGCATCCTTACCGTCAAAATTTGTCCGATAAAAATCCCCGAAAATCTGCATCTTCACTGCCAGGAGGAGTTCAGTTCATAAGCCAGGGAAAAATTAGTGTTTCCAAGACATTTGATTTCTGCATTAACTAGAACACCCTTATACAGTTCGACTCTAGTGTTTCGTCTAAGAGGTTATTTTTTGTTTTGCACACTGAAGCAGCAAAAATGTTAGATTGGTGAATAGCAAAAGGGCGGTAAATTAACAAAACTAACCTAATAGTACCTTAAAAGCTGTGCATTAGATAAGGGACATACAATGTCATTTTCTGGCCAAAAAACAAAAAAATAAATAATAAAAACAATCGCTTTCCACATCTACAGCAGATGCCATGTAGCAAGTGGAGGGAGTCCACTATCTTTTATCTAGTTACTAGACGATCCTAGCTGCGCCTTAGACCAACATAATTACATAGCTTATTCTACCAATTTGTAGCAATTTTCAATGGATAAAATTATATATGCCTACCATTTTCCTTGAAGCTTTGTAACAATTTATGGATTCAACATATTGAAAAGTTATCCTTTACAGCTAGAAAAAAATATGTAAAAGTAGTTGAGAAATAGATAATATTATAAGTTCATGTTTTAGAATAAGAAAAGCTTGTTTCCACAAGCATCAGGGATAGTAATCTTTTCATTTGGCAAGATTAAATCGACAAAAAGAATTAGTTCTTTAAACAATATCGCCAATTTTCTACTTTAACCATCTTACTTTTTATGCACTCACCCCACCAAATAAATAGCACTAATCATTTTTGGAAAAGGCTACGTGAACAAAAAAGAGTATATAAAACTTATACACTCAAGTTTATAAACTCAAAATGTTCAGTGGCAACAAAATATAAACTTTTGCATCTTGAGACTTTAGAATACAAATAAAAGACAAAAGTTATATGAACAATAGTTATAGAACCTTAAACTATAGGAACGTAACCATATCTCTTTGATCTGTCGTCCCTTCATAAGCCTCCAGAATGTCAAAGCCAAAGAAGGCAGTTTTTCACTGCTCCCATGATCTTCAATAAGAAAATTATTATGAGCAAGAAAGTAATGAAAGGACATGAAAGGGAGTGAACAAATTTTCAAGGAAAGAAATGAAAGACTTACCAATAGGACAGCAAGGGAAGAGCAAATTCCTTCAACCCACCTGTTTCCCTTTTCATAAAAGGGGAGGAGGATACCATTTCAGCAAAAAAAAATAAAAAAGCAAATCACAACACATCTCAAGAATTTTAGTAAGATCATGAGCCCAAAACATGATCAAAGTACAATGTAATGATTGAAATGATGAAAGCACAATTAGATTGAAATTGTTTGAATTTCCGTTTCTTCTTAATTCCCCCAAAAAAAAAAAAACTAAATGCATTACAGCTTTATTTTTAAGTTTCATGTCAATAATGTTATGTCCCAATTGAACTAATTCCAGAAATTAACAAAGAGAAATAGGAATTTTGGTGAGGGAAGGAGTACAGAGAGAAGAGAGATTTTTTCCCCTTCCATTAGCCTATTATTGAAGATAAGTCAAAGATGCATAATGAGCTTTCCTCAATTATTTCAGCAGCTAAAAAGTTATTAACTAACTGAAAAGAAGGCTAACTAAAGCACCATGAGATTAAATTGAATACAGTTAGAAAAAGAAAAATATATAGATAGTAAGAAAATTAAACAATGGATTTTGATAATTAGTGGTAAGCTCAAATTAACAAAAAATTAGGCCAAACTCCCTAACATCAGCCCATACTCTATTGAAAGGACAAGTAATAAGGCTTTCCACGTAAAGATTTAGGAGTCTAAAGCTTTATAAGCAAAGATGTGATATACCTGAAGTTCATAATCTATACTCACCTAAAATTAAAGAAGACCATTAACTAAAAAGAGAATAAAGAAAAATATGATGGAATTTTTCAGTAAATTATCCAAAGAAGGGAAAATTTTGTACATGTTCAAGGCTCAGATCTACTATAGTAATCTGATTTTCAAATTATCATATTTAAGTTGAGAAAGTGATTAATTAATACATGTGAAAATTAGAAATCACAAATACACTTTCTCATAAGAGTATTATGGTAGACTGCTTATTACAACTTTACATGAGGTCAACATATGCTTAGACCATTCTAAATCCTGTTAACAACTATCAAAAACTAAAATTAACACCAAGACAATTAAAAATACGAAATCATTTAAAAAGTCTAAAGTGAAAATAACTAGATTATATATATATATATATATATCTAGCAACATGATACGTGTAGAAGACCATATTTATAGAAAAGAAATCAGATTACACAATCCAACCTGCATAACCCAAAAAAAAAAAAATGAAGAACAATACATGAACTCTTGTTTGAAGCATTAGGAACTATTGGCAAAAGAAGTCCTCTACTCATCCAATGCATTAATACTTTAAAGAAGCTAAAGCTACTTACCATTACAACATAGATCCATTTCAGAACAATTCTTGAAGAGAGTTGTTAAAAGTAGTAGTCTTACCACATCAAAAGTAGAAATTGACGGAATTGAATTTATGTAACGATTTTGCACAAAACTCCATTAGAGGCAAACTTGCATTATTCATGTGGCATATTATGTTTGTACTAAAATTCATGAACAAAGAATCAAAGGCTTACAAAAGATTAAAAGTGGAGCAGAAAGTTCATAAAAACTGAAATAAATAGAAAGCATTGAAAATTTAAACGTCCACATACCTCCAAATACTATGAAACACCATCGATGATGATCTTATAAACATTTTGTATAAGAGTGTACAGAATAAGCTGAACAAAATTCATCAAAAAGCTTAAATTAACAAAAAAAATACTAATACAACCTCAAAAAAACTAAAGTAGAGCTAAATTTATTTTTCTCTAAACTTCAACGAATTGTGAAATTCAGAAAATTACGAGCAGCAAAGAACATGGGAAAAATAGTAGAAACCTATTTTTATAGTAACTGAATTGAGATATGATAAAATGGCAAAAGAATCTGAAAAAAATAAAAATACCACACAAAAGAGAAGATCAATTTGTAGCACAAGTTGAAGACAAATATGTGTCTCTGTACTTGATATTTCAAAGAATAAACAAAAGCTACAATAAAATGAAAGAATTGATGTTTACCGTTAAAGAAAGACTCGGATATCACAAATCATTGGCAAAAACAGAACACGTTCATGACTGGAAACTCACTTGCATTTGAGGGAGAACCCATGAGGTTGCTCACCAAGTTATGGCAAAAATTGATTAGCTTCTAGCCTGAAATACAACTTTTTAGGATAATATCTATCACCACATTCTACAACAAATGAAATCACAGTCTTTCAAAAACCCAAACAAAAATGATACATTTACAGAATGACCAAATATTCAATCCCCACAAATATATCAAACCAAAAGAATTTCTTATAAACACGTGATTAGATAATAAAATAAGAGGATATAATAACAAAGAAACTTACTAAAACCTGGAAAAAAAGGTAGAACACCTAAGAAACAGAGAGACTGTGTAATGAGAGGGAGGAGAGACCTGCAAAATTTGGGGTAAAAGGTTAGAGAAAAAATCACACTAAAATTCTAGAAGGTAGGCGAGATCAAAAGGCCAACATCTTATGAAAATGTGATTTCAATTTCTGTTTGGTGAAGAATGAAAAGATAATTGGTCGGGGAAATCTGAAATATCTCCAACAAAGTCGTGAAATGTGGAAGAAAATCTGGGAAAATAGAGGTTACTGGGCATGAAATCCTTCGATCTTTTTCAATCCGACAGAATTTCTTGAAAGAGAGACCGTAGGGGTTTGGTGGAGAACGAAAAAGAATGTGAGGTGAGATCTGTCAAAAATCCCACAAACCCCAAGAAATCCAGAAGAAAATCCGGTTAAGCTTGCGATAAGGATAACATTGTGATAAAAGGTTGATGTATCGATTTTAATTAACAGCCAAACCCATAAACAGCAACTAACTATTCGTAGTTGACGCTTTGTTGAGAAGGGTAAGAAAGCAATTTCGGCTAAAAGAGGTCAAAACACATCCAGCGAAGGCTGGTATTTTAGATTTAATTTACATCCATAACCTTGAATAGCAGCTAACTATTTATAGTCCATGTTTTGTTGAAAGGGGTAAAAAAAGTTTCTCATCTAAAAAGAATCTTAAACACGGAAAACACTTCCCATCTTCAGTAAAGGAAATTCTACCATAGATCCGATTATTTTGCCTCACCTGTAAATTCAGCGATCAAAATTAAATCTTATAAAATTTTACTTACATTAACTTATATCATAGATTTCATAATATTTAATTTATACAACGAGATCTACAAATAGAACTAAAAACTAAATTTACCTAAATATTTTCCTACAGCAGAACCTAAAGTGAAGGGTCTGTGTGCTCAACAAATAGTGGAAGCTATAGTCTATGAAGTCTTTCTTTTATCTTATTGTAGATTAGATGATGGCCCAATTCTGATAGGGAAATATTTAGGAAGACTTGGTTTTTAGATCCACTTGTAGATCTTGTGATATGGATTAAATGTTATGAAATCTATAATATAAGTTGATGTAAGCAAGACTTTATAAAATTTAATTTTGACTGTAAAGTCTACAAGTAGAGCCAAAAATCAAATCTATGGTAATACTTTCCATTTTGATAAGCCTGCAAATCATGACATTAACCTATGGAAAGGATATCAATGCATACTAACATTGGAACTCGATCATCTCCGATCTATCAAATAGTATCAATTTGATTAGTCACATAAGGGGATTAGTTACATAATCGTAATATTATCTTATGTTTCTTTATAAAAAAAAATTTGGGATTAGTCACATAAGGGGTCCAAGCAAATATTTTATCTTGAGGGTTTAAGTTATTTTCTATGAAAATATGGTAAGATGAAAAAGATGAGCAAACAATGGAAATATTATACAAAATGGAATAGATTTCAAGAAAGATACATACACAGATGGTCAAAATTCTGTGACTTCCAATCCCAGAAGTTTTCCAATTGATATCGCAAGGAACGTGCTTCCAATTCCAAATGGTACTTCTTTCAATAGTTGAGTAGAAACTTGTTGCATTGACGGCCTCAACTGAGGATTGGGATCTATACATGACAATGCGAGCTTTGTCATGAGCACCACTTTTTTTGCCTCTTGCTCATTCGGGGATGGAATTCGAGGATCCATAATGTATCTCGCTTTCAATAATATATTAAAATTTGTTGATGTAGATGATGATGATGATAATGCCATCAACATAGATAAAATAAAATCACCTGGATGCTTTCCCATGATTATTTCTAAAGCTAGTACTCCAAAACTATAAACATCACATTTAGGGTTCACTTCCATTGTATAAGCGAGCTCTGGAAATTAAAATAAACATAGTCACTCGTATATTATTGATAGTGATGGATGACTTTTTTGAATTATAATGGGAAGTATAGTTTGCATGCAAAAATCTTGAAAGTTATAGACTAATAAAAGTTGATGAGGAAATGCGACTTAGATGGTAAGATGTTTTTTTATGATTTATTGGTTATAGGTTCAAGTTACTAAGGGGGAAGGGTAGAAATGAATTTTTTTTTTATTATTTATAAAAATAAAAGTCAGAATAAGTGAACCAATTTGACCAAATAACAAGTGAAGTTGCATTAAAATATATATACCTGGAGCAGTATATCCATAAGTTCCAGCAAATGAGTTCTTCAAGCAATTAGATGAATCAGGCCTCAAGAGAGTTGCAGTACCAAAGTCAGAAATGTGAGCTTGATGATTAGAATCTAGCAAAATATTTTTGCTCGATAAATCTCGGTGAATTATAGGAGGTAAACAACCATGATGCATATAACATAATGCACTTGTGACATCTTTGACAATGTTTGCCCTCTTGATCCAATCGAACTTTACTGCTATTTCGTCATTGTTTAATACATGCATTAGGCTTCCTCCTTCCAAGAATTCATAAACCAAGAATGTATGTTGCGTGTGAGAGCAATATCCATAGAGCTTGACAATGTTACGGTGTCGTATTCTTGTCAATGTCTGGATTTCATTGGCAAAATCTTTTGGACTACTCACTGCGGCACTATCTCTTGAATGAAGTTTTTTTACAGCAACAATTTGACCATTTGGCAATTTAGCTCTGAAAATACTTCCAAATCCTCCCACACCAATGCAATACTTTGGGTCAAAATTTTCTATTGCATCAATGATGTTTATAATTGTATTGTATACCACTTTTCCATCATAGCTCCATACACAAAACAAACTTCCATTTATATCTCTTGACTTATTTTTATCCTGTCTTATACTTGACCTTGCAAAAATAAAAATGCCCACAACTACAATTAAAAGAAATATGGTTCCTAGTATTGAAAAAACAATTTGGAAAGTAATTCTTTTACTTGTCGTCCTTCTCTGAGTTTTCATTCCAGTTGATTGAGTGCAAGGTTTCATGCCAACAATTCTACCACATAAACCTTTATTATTTCTCAAGGCATCAAAAGGAGCTTTTTGAAATGCTGTAATATTGGGTAAAGGACCTTCCAATTGATTGGAGGATATGTCAATAGAAAACAAGCTAAAGCAATGGTCAAAGGTGGAGGGAATGATGCCTGATATTCTATTATGGGAAAGATTCATCTTCTCAATGCTTTCCAACTCACCTAACTCTTGTGGTATTCTGCACGTTAACACATTTTTGCTAAGATCAAGAGTTCCAAGCGCATGCAAATTCTTTATCATGGAAGGAATGCATTTACTGAGTGTATTTTGGCTGAAATTCAAGTTCACTAATTCTGTGCAATTGCCAATTTGTTCAGGAATTGGGCCACTAAGATTATTAATAGACAAATCCAGATTCAAAAGTCCAGACATTTGACCAATTTCGGGTGGTATATTACCTGAAAGTTCGTTGTCGTTTAGCTTAAGCTCAAGCAATAAAGCTAACTTTCCCAAACTTTTTGGGATTGCTCCATTTAAATGATTTAAAGAAAGATCAAGTTTTTGCAATCGAGACGCCTCTCCAAGCCTAGTAGGTATTTTTCCAGAAAGGTTATTGTTGGAGATCTTCAAACATGTCAAATTCATATATGTACCTGAATTCCAAGACAACTCACCATAAAATTTGTTATGGCTCAAATCAATGTACTCCAAGCGCGGATACACACCAAATTCTTCAGATATATTCCCCGATAGTTGGTTGTCTTGGACCTTGACAACTCGTAAGCTAGAAGACCTACAATTTTTCAAGCTTCGTGGCATATTACTCACAAAATTATTATCATGGATTGAAAACACCACTAGTGACCCACTAGTGCAAATATTACGAGGTAAATGGCCAGTGAAATAGTTTTCAAATATGTATAGCATTTGTAAATGCGTAATATTATTGAACTCAATAGGGAGGAGACCACTTAGTTGATTTCTGAAAAGCCTAAGATCAACTAGGGATTTCAACTTTCCAAACTCTGGCGGGATAGCCCCATTCAATTTGTTTTGATAAAGCATCAATTCTCTCAAATTTGTTAAGTTTCCAATAGAGGAAGGTATATGTCCTGTAAGATTATTTTCTCCAAGACGTAAAGAATTTAACTTCCTCAAATTTCCAATAGAAAATGGGATCTGATTGGCGAGATTGTTACTTGATAGCTCCAGAAACTTAAGAGATGTGAGATTCCCAATTTCTTCTGGAACGGATCCCGAAAGAAAATTATTGTAGAGATACAAGGTAGTCAAGTTGTTCAAAATTTCCCAATCGATCGAGGAATCTGATTGGTAAGACTATTATTTGACAGTTGCAGATTCTCTAGAGATGTGAGCTTCCCAATTTCTTCTGGAATAGGACCCGAAAGATAATTACTATAAAGATACAAGGCAGTTAAGTTGTTCAAATTCCCAATCGATCGAGGAATCTGATTGGTGAGATTGTTATATGATAGTGCCAGATTCTCAAGAGATGTGAGTTTCCCAATTTCTTCTGGAATGGATCCCGAAAGAAAATTATTGTAGAGATACAAGGTAGTCAAGTTGTTCAAATTCCCAATCGATCGAGGAATCTGATTGGTGAGATTGTTATATGATAGTGCCAGATTCTTAAGAGATGTGAGATTCCCAATTTCTTCTGGAATGGATCCCGAAAGAAAATTATTGTAGAGATACAAGGTAGTCAAGTTGTTCAAATTCCCAATCGATCGAGGAATCTGATTGGTAAGACTATTATTTGACAGTTGCAGATTCTCTAGAGATGTGAGCTTCCCAATTTCTTCTGGAATAGGACCCGAAAGATAATTACTGTAAAGATACAAGGCAGTTAAGTTGTTCAAATTCCCAATCGATCGAGGAATCTGATTGGTGAGATTGTTATATGATAGTGCCAGATTCTCAAGAGATGTGAGTTTCCCAATTTCTTCTGGAATGGATCCCGAAAGAAAATTATTGTAGAGATACAAGGTAGTCAAGTTGTTCAAATTCCCAATCGATCGAGGAATCTGATTGGTGAGATTGTTATATGATAGTGCCAGATTCTTAAGAGATGTGAGTTTCCCAATTTCTTCTGGAATGGATCCCGAAAGAAAATTATTGTAGAGATACAAGGTAGTCAAGTTGTTCAAATTCCCAATCGATCGAGGAATCTGATTGGTAAGACTATTATTTGACAGTTGCAGATTCTCTAGAGATGTGAGCTTCCCAATTTCTTCTGGAATTGGACCGTATAGTCCATTTTCGTACAGATATAGTATGTTTAGTTTTGTTAAATTTCCAATTGAGAACGGGAATCTGTCCTGAAAATTTGTTCATTGCCAGGGCCAAAAATGTCAGGCTACTAAGATTTCCAATAGAAAGAGGGATTGATCCAATGAACTTGTTTTCTCCCATGTCGAGTTCCACAAGAGAACTTAAAAGCCCAATTTTTTGTGGAATGGAGCCATGGAAAGAGTTATTAAAAAGGATTAAGTGTCTGAGAGTGGTCAGTTTGCAAATTTCGATTGGAAATACTCCAGAGAAATGATTCGAGGGCAAATTAAGATACGCGAGTCTAGAAAGGTTACCAATGTTTGGAGGAATGGATCCATAGAGTGCATTATCAGAAAGTTCCATGGTAGTTAAATGGGGAAGGGATGAGAAATTGAGATGATCAAGTGTACCTTTGATACCAAAATTAGTGATGTTTATTACTGCTACTCTTCTAGCCTTGTTGCACTGAATTCCATCCCAATTACTACAAGGGTTGCTTAAAGCCGACCAAGAAGACAATTGTAGCTGGCTATTTTTATCATAACAGACTGGCTTTCCATGCTAAAAGAACTTTCGCTTCATCTCCACCAGCATTTGCATGCATTTCAGAAGCAGCAGCATTTGTAATTTGGAAAGTTGAAAACAAGTGTACTAGTAGGATTGTTATGGCTATCATATTTACTGAATTTCAAGAATAAATTTTCTTGGCCTATATATGTCAGATTTGTTTAGGTATTTATAGATCAAAAGATTTATTGGCTTGACAGAAGGTTAGTTAGACTTTTTTTTTCGAGTAGTTTAATATATAATGTATTAAGACTTTTATTTGTCTTCCAAAATTATACAAAGTCTTAACTGGAGTGCATTAAACGTTCATGAAGTTCACTATTCATAGGTTTTTAACTAAATGGAATTTAATAGGTATTTTTTACCTAATAATTCGAGTAGTTCTAAATTGGATGATTATTAATTCTCTCAGAGTGGTATCAGGACCCAATCTGACAAGTCATTAATTTATACTTTTATGTGGATGATTAATAATTCTCTGCAATTTTTATCGTAGAAGTCACTGCATATCAATTCCAACCCAATCTGAGAAATCATTAATTTGTACTGTTACGTGCATGATTATTAACTCTATGCTTTATCGTAGAAGTCACTGCATATCAATTCCAAAGACAAGCTATATGTCGTCATTTAGATTAAATTCTCTTTTATTCTTTAATTTTTTCAATTGTGAAATAAATCATTACCAGACAGGCAGTTCTTTTAATTCTTTTTATGATCCTCTCATAAAAATAATACTCAAACAAAATAATTGTTCCATACGTATTACAAATATTTAATAAATGACTGTGGTATCTTACTCATCTTTTCATTATTTTAATCCTGTAAATTAATTTCATTATCTTCCATGTCTTTGTTTTTGCGTGTATTTTTTTTGATAACCTATACATCATTAATATTAAAAAAACACAATAATTTTAGAACTTAAATTGCTAAGCTAATTAGTCTGAATAATATAGGCCTCAATCTTAGAAGAATGACAAGTTTAGTTATACTGGTCTCATATGATATCCACTGCTTACCTCTTTCATGCGCTTAAAAAAAAGAAAACTTATTGCAATATCTTACAAATCCTTTTACTAATATTTCCATATATAATAACTTCTTTATTTTTCACGAATGTTATATCGATTATTTGAACTTTCTTGTTAGTAACCAATAATTTTGTAATTAAGAGTTAAGACAATGTAAATTTGAATTAAGTTAAAACATGAATGTTAATTTACTACACATGCAAATACTAGGCTGTTATCTTTTCTACTTGGGACAATCTTGGTGCCATCAGTTTCAATCCAATTTCAAGGTGTTATTGATGTCCATAAAAATACAGGAGACGTTTACCAAAAAATATCAAGTCTGGGGTCTTTACATGCTCAAGTCTACTTTAAAGTCGAAGTCTGGAGTTTGATGTTAAAAGGAGCGAACCTTTTTGATATTTTTTAAACGGGAAAACAACCCTATTAGTCCTTAAAATTACATATTTGTATTTATTTAATTTTAGACATCACTTTTGAAATAATGACTTTTAGTTCCTCAAAAATGTAAAATGTCACTTTTTGTCCTTGGATCAAATCTTGAGGATTTTTCAGCCTAAATTAATTTTGTGTTGTTCCCATAACATATTTTTCGAGGACAAATATAAAAATTTTCCTTTCCTTCCCAATAAAAACTACGAGTGTCAGATCAAATTGTAAAATTTAGAAAATTTTTTGGGTTTATAAACATATTCTAATTGAATAGGACATAGGTCAATTATAAAGCATAAAATCCCAAATTGTCATGGATATAAAGTTTCACTTTTGTATCACGGCCAGCTAGCAAAATTGAAGTGGACTAATGACAACTATAGTAGAATGTTTATAGGTGTGAATAATATAAATTAAATAATTGATTAGTAATGTGTTTGTATTTTATTTGTATTTAAAATCATTTCAACAACTGAATTATGGTATTTTCTCCCAAATTTACAACCAATGTGATGCTCATACATTGTATTGAGAGGGAAGAGGAGCGAGTTTCCGAATGTGGCCTCGAAAATTATGTCATGTAAACAACACATGACTAATTCAAGCAAAAAAATATCTAAAATTTAGTTCAAGAACTGAAATGCGACATTTTCTATTTATAAGATACAAAAATTATTATTTCAAAATGAAAGACTAAACAAATATGAATACATATTGTAATAGAATAGTTTCCCTTTTGAAACTATAGTTACTTGATACTAAATCATTATACACACCACAAGGGCAGATTATAGGGGGTGAGAAGGAGTCGTCGTCCTTAAAATATTTAAAATTATGTTTTTTATTTTTTAATTTTTTTTAAATTATTATTATATTATTACAAAAATTAGACTTTGTCTCTCTAAAATTTTATAGAATTTAAAAATGTGTTCGCTATGTATGTATTTATATAATTTTATTTTTCAAAAGTTTCAAAAATATATTATTTTTTTAATATTTTTTTGAAAGATTTCAATAACACTCTTAAAAAAAATTAGATTTTATCTCATAAAATTTTACTCCCTAAAATACTATCTCTCAAAGAATTTTTTATCCCATAAAATTCAATTCTTGAACCTGACCTGCACACCACATATTGAGTACAAAGTTATATATAGCTGATTATTGACATTTTGAGAATGATATCAGGTTCCAATCAGACAATAAATTCGTCGGTGCCTTGACTTTCTCGGTCCGTAGAAGTCCTTGCATTGATTGTCCATCAAAGTAACTGTGTTTTCTTTTTCCAATCCGCAGTTGATTACGGAACTTGCACTCACTTCATCAATTAATTTCTGGAGATCCGAGGACACGTGCTCATTTTTAATATTGTTGGCTATTACATTTTTTTTTTCTGTATATCAATTTCAAAGATAAGCAATATGCTCCATTTAGGTAAATTCTTTTTTTTTTCTTTAAATTTTTTGTTAATTATGAAATAAATCAATTACCAAACAAGCAATTTTATTCTCTTCTTTTCTTTTATTTTATTTTTTGAAAAAAATGATCTCCTCATAAGAAAATTTTAAGTACAACTGAATTACAATTCAAACAGTTCATTTAATTCTTTTATTGATCTTCTGGTAAACAATTACTCAAATTAAAAGACATGTTTGTTCACTGCGTATCACCAATAATTAATAATTGACTGTTGTATCTTACTTTTCCTTTCATTGATTTTGTTCATAATGTTATTGGGTATTGTGCGTGTTTAATTATTGTGTTTTTTTTTATAAAAAAAACACAATAATTAATTTTCATTTTGCATATATGTTATATACTTATTAGTACTTTCTCGACCAATTATTTTTAAGACAATTAAGGTAAATCTAAATTAAGAAAAAAAAAATCAGCACTAATTCACTACACAAATACTAGAGTTTTAAAATAAGGACTTAAATGACAATTTTAGACATGTTATCCGATTTCAAGATATTATTGCTCTCCATAAATATATAGAGACGTTTACCAACAAAATATCAAGTCTAGGTAGAGGTGGCGGTGGGCCGGGTCGGAAGCCTGCCGGGCTGGAACAAGGTACCTGGGTCGGCCCGTAATCAGCCCCCGAGCTAGGCCCACGATGGGCCGGGAGGGCTGGTCCTCCAATTTAATTTTTTACTTAAATTTTAAAAATATTTTTTTCTATAAATTTACATGTTTACTTATTAATTATTATTTTAAAATTAATAACTTATTAATTTCAAATCATTTACTTACTATTCATTAGTAATTTATTAAATTATAACTTATTAATTGTTCGAATTACTATTTACTAGTTAATAGTACTTTAGTAATCAAAATTGGTACTTATATATTAGACCAAATTATTAGTAATTAAAGTTCACAATCGAAACTAATACTTATTATTCGAAACTAATATATTTCTAGAAATTTAAATTTTTACTTATTAATTATTATTTTAAAATTAATAACTTATTAATTTAAAATCATTTACTTACTATTCATTAGTAATTTATTAAATTATAACTTATTAATTGTTCAAATTACTACTTACTAGTTAATAATAATATTGTATTAATCAAAATTGAACACTTATATATTAGACCAAGTTATTAATAATTAAAGTTCAAAGTCAACTTATTATTCAAAACTAAAATTCTTAGTTAATATTCGAAAACCAAAGTAAACAATTAGTTATTAGTATTTTATTATTACAAATTAGTACTTATTTGACCAAGTTATTTCTTGGTTGTATAAGTCAATACTTATTATTATAACTTATTAATTATTATTTGTTAATCATAGAGTAAAAAATATTTAATTAGAAAAAAAATCACCTTGAGATGGTGGGGGGTTTGGCATAGACCCCTACCATGTATATTAATATTATAAAAAAAGGTACAAGGAGGGAGGCATTGAACCTTACCTCCAAATCATTACAAGTTATAAAACTAATCTAAGAATTTAAATAAAATTAATAAGCTATTTACTACAAACATAAGGAGGGGGACATAGAACCTTACCTGCAAACAAAAAATTATTAAACATTAAAATCCTATGTATACTACATATCAATTTGGTGAACCACTACTACATTTCATCTTCGTCGATATCTTGCATTATTAATCATTGTTTTCTTTATTTAGCGTCTAACCAATCCTTTAAGCACACCAACATTTCCAAAGTTGCAGGTGTCATTCAAGCCCTTCTATCATCTAAAACTCTTTCACCTGCACTAAAAGCACTTTTCGATGCAACTGTGGAAACCGAAATTGTTAACAAATCCCTAGCAATTTGAGATACAATAGGATATGGACATTTATGCTTTCGCCACCAAGAAAGAACATCAAAATTGGGATTGAGCTTGTCGTCTCCTGTATATAATGGATCACTAAAATATTGAGTTATTTCATTAGTATTTTCAATTCTCGATCTTTTCAAAGCAAAGAGTAGTTGGTGAGGATGAAAATATGTTCTAACATTTATACGAGGTATAGCATATTGTGAATCTGATGTAAATGAACTTAAAGATGCACCTTGGGGGAGTTTTGTTTGAAAATTTCATATAATTCATCAAAAGTTGTTTTAGTAGTTTTTATGAAGTAACTGTTTGTTTATGATATTTGTGGTACTATGATTATTAAAATAATCAATGAAAGCATTTAACTTGTACAATTTATTACGTGGATCAATAACACATGCCAAATAATACAACAGTGGAATATTTTCATAATACTTTGTCAAATTTTTCTTCCATTGCACTAATCATATCATCAAAAAACTCATTCCTTTTAAGATTAAAAAAAACAACTTTAATAACACTCAGTTCAGGTAAAACAGCATGAGAGGAAGGTCTATAAGTAGCGAAGAACAAGTTTGTAGCATACTCAAATTGCTTTAAAATTTTTACTATTGTTTTAACTCAATGGAAATCCTCCTCGCCCAAATAAGTTGAATTAACTGAGCCAATGTGCTCGTTGTAAAATGTGGAAAGTAATTTTTCATAACCAAAAGTACTTGATAACATATGACAAGTAGAATTCCACCTAGTGGGACATCTATTGGAAAATGTTTAGGTTTCGTGCCATTTTCTAAACAAAGTCATAATTGAAATCTTGTTGACGAGCAGTAGATGAACGGATAAAACAAATAGCACCTCTAATTGGACTAATAACATCTTCAACAATTTTTAAACCATCTTGAACACAAATATTAAGTACATGACATGCACATCTATTATGAAATAATTCACCACCTAAAATAGGTTTGAAAACATCTTTTAACATAGACACGCTTGCAGTATTATTTGAGGCATTATCAAAAGAAATGGATATAACTTTTTCAAGCAAACCATATTCACGAGCACAATTACAAATCGACCTTGTAATTTGGAGGGCATTGCGAGGGTGTTCAAAAATTTGAAAACTAATAATTCACTTTTGTAAATGCCAATCTACATCTATCCAATGTGTAGTGATACAAAAATAATTTTCATTTGTGATTGCTTTCCAAGAATCAGTAGTAAAGGCAACTTTACAATTGATCGATGCAATAGTACCTATCAATTCATTTTCTTTTCCTTATACATTCTTTTAATATCACTTTTCAAAGAGATACTTCTAGGAACCTTTTTAAATTATGGGTTCACGGCTTCGCGCATGTAGTGCTCTAAATTGGAAATTTGACTCAAAATAAAAAGCAATTCATCTCTAACTATCCATTTAGCCATTTCCTCTCTATTTCTTTCATGTGAATATTTAAAATTCTCCGTTACCATACCTTGTGTGGTATGAATTTTTGTTTGAACCATTTTTTATTTTTCTTGAGCGTCACTATGTTTTTTACTGATGTGCCTATTAAGTGTTCCGGTCCCCCCATTTTTGTGCTTAAATGATATTGGTGGAACACATAATTTACAAGTAGCAGTTTCATTTTCTTCATCTCTTCAAAAAATTCCCAAACGAAACTTTTCGTTTTAGTAGTAGTGAGTTGTTTACTATGTGCTTGTTCATTTTGGTTATCTATATTATCTAAATCAACAAATATTGTAGGACCATCTAATAGGGTGTGGGTTGCTTGTGATCCTTATTCCATTTTCTTGTAATAGAAATTTGTTTTTTTAAATAGAGAATCAAATAAAGTGGTAATATGAAAACTAAAGATGCAAGCTACTAAATTTTCAAATAAAAGAATATAACAAAACAATAATAAAGAAAAAAAATAAGAGAGTTGATAAAGACAATTAATAAATTAAAAAGTATGAAAAAACCCACTTGGAAATTGAAATGTTGAATTTCAATTTATACACTTGAGTACTTGAACTCCACTTGAGCACTTCACTACTTGAATTTTGGATAAATATCCAAATTTTCAATTGAGCTCTCAACTTAAGATAATTTTAAATTTCTAAAATACTATATATTATAATTTAAGTAGTATGAAACAAAATATAATAGTACTTGGAGATAGAATTAGAGAGTAGAAAGAAGAAATAAGAGAAAGTAGCTAGGAATTGTTGTATGATTTGTTGGAAAACTTGTGTGGTATTTATAGAAAAAATTTTCCAACATTACCCCCAAAAACTAGCCGTTTTATAGCTATTGGGGGGTAAAACTGTCATTAATTGACAAGTTGCTACAGTAATTCCCGGGCCGGTAAAAATTCAATGTATCGGCCGGGCCGATTAATGTGGTAGCTCTCGCCCCCAATAAGTCTGGGGTCTTTCCATGCTCAAGTCTATTCTAAAGTCAAGTCTGGAGTCTGATATTAATGGAGCGAACCTTTTTGATAGTTTTTGAAATTATAGTGGCAAACTCAGACCTAACTGTGCTACCCACAAAACCTCTCAGATTTTTTGTTATTGCAAAAGAAAGACTAATTCCAGAAAATATTTAAAAAAATAATCAAGTAAAAGAATTTAATCAATGATGTACAAATGCATTTTCTTTTATTAGAATTTATAGGTAAAAATTCGTATCTTGTTGCAATAAAAGGTTCAATGTAGAATTAAAATGGAGTCCATCAACATTAAGAAAGGAATACAACTATTTAGTTCATTGCAAGTAACAAATAAGAGAGATTAGAGAGAATAAGCACAAAAGTAATCAAAAAGTCTAATTATATAAATATAAAACTTAAAAAAAAAAAACCTTGGGTTTTAGAGAGTCTACATTGATATTACAGATAATGCAAAGCTCAATTTCCAATTGGGAGACCATATCTATGGAGTTTATTGTTGATTTATTGAAATCTAGGTTGTAATTCGTCATTTCTAAAGAAAATTAATTTAGGAGGTGTTTGGTTTATGGGTATGAGAGGGAAAAATGGGAATCAAAGTTAATGATACCCAAACATGTTGTTTGGTTGAGTACTATGGGAATCATTCTATGGGAATGAAAGTGTTAGAAAATGTCTACTTTCATTCCCTACTTGTAACATGGGTTTCAAATTGAGCAACTCATTAACATAACGAAGTCATTCCTATTTCAAACCAAACAAGTAAGAAAGAATGATATAAACCCATTCCAATAGTAGAGTTTATGATTCCCATATATCCGATTCCGATTCCCGATTATGAACCAAACACCTTCTTAGTTTTAGTCTTAGGGACTTATTAACTGATGTACTACTAAAAGAGTGCCTATTAGTAATTTAAAGGACTTACTCCACTTTGCACTCCCTAACTTGTAGTTGATTATTACTTTATATTTTATGTTCAATTTTGGACATATTACATCCCAACTCTTAGACTCTTTTCACTTCAGTTCAATTTTTAAAAAGTCACTGAAATTGATGGATGCTAGCTAGGTATGTGCGATACCACGCACTAGTTTAGGGGCATATTGTACTAGTTTAGCAGGTAGTCATGACTAATTTTACTTTGCACCACCAACTTATGATCAATTCTCACTGTGAACCCACAATTTTAAATTTTAGACACATTCTACCCCTAACTCTTAGATCTATCCCACTTTGGTCTAGTTTTTAATAGTATCAACAAATTTATACAAATATTCTACTTTAGGTGTGCGGTATGCACGGTTAGAATATTTGCACTCAAAACTTTTGTAAGGGTGTTAAAAATTATACTGAAATATGATAAATTTGAAAATTTGGATTGTAATAGGTCTAAAATTAAAATATGAAAAACAAAATGAGAATCGCCTATAAGTTAGGAGTGCAAAGTGAAGTACGCCCTAATTTAAATGGTGATCACCTTATATATAAACTGAAAGTTGTGGTGTTAAGAGGTCTTACTGTGTTTGGACATTCTACCATTTTCAGTGATCGCTCGCTATCAAATTCAAATATTTAACATTATACAGTAGCCGCGAGGTTTTGTGCTGCTAGCTTAGAACTACTAAAAAAGAACTCAGCAATAAGTCAGCATCTTTTCAGTTCGTTTTGCTTATCACGATTGGTTTTAAGCCGACATGTTAAGCAATATTAAAACATATACACTACTCGAGCTAAATTTCAATAACAAGTACTCTATTTTTCGTTCATATAGACCTCTAATTTTGAAATGGAAGCTTTAAAAACGAACATATTTTTCATCATTTTAAAATTAGAAATGAAATTAATTAATAACTAGAAAAATCCCGGATTTTTGGGATAAATTGACTTACAAATTATTGGGGATTAGGGTAGGCACTCTTCTTTCTCATCACGGAACCCTATTTACTGAATGAGGCATGAGTTAAATTATTAGAGAGTTCTATAGTTTCGTTAGATTATTATGCTTTAAGTTTTGTATTCTATCAATATTCAAAACATAACAGGATTATAGATTTTTTTTTTCAAGTAATCATCACTTAAACAACCTTTTGAATGAGTCAAATTGTTTTGTCGGACTACTTGCAAAAGACTTAACAAGACATGGTGGCCTTTTTGAATTTAATGGGCTTTTGTGGATTTGCTGAAATGATGTCCAATGTCTTTGAATGATTTGCCTTGTAAAATTAAACAAACCAGTCTTTGAAGTTGAAACATCATAAATTCTTATTTAGCTGAAGATTTTTCTCCATCTGGAAATCACTCTGTAGGCTTCCACATATATAGCTGCCAAAAAGTTTTGTTCTAAGAATTATACAAATTGCATCTAAATACTAGGCAGGTCTCTTGAGAAAACTATTCAAAATTTATCGAATTTTTGTCCATGAAACTACCCATAATGTTCAAGTCATGCATAGGTGAATTTGATTTTTGATATTTATTTAAAATTAATTCTAAGGTGTCAAATAATCTGTTTGGTTTTATGCCAGGGAGATTGACTACTGAAACCATACATCTCTTAAGTAGACTTACCGAGAGATACCAGAATAAAGAAAAGGATTTACATATAATTTTTATTGATCTTGAAAAGACATATGATAGAGTCCCTAGAGAAGTTATGTGGAGAGTTTTAGAAAAAAAAAAGAGTTAGAGTAACATACATAGAATCAATAAAGGAGATGTATGGTTACAAAGTGTGAGAATACCAGGATGGTTGACATGAGAGTTCCCTATAAATATAGGTTTAGACCAAGGTTCAACTCTAAGTCTTTATCTATTGGCGTTGATCATAGACGAACTTACAAGGCACATTTGTACAGGAAGAAAAACCAAGGTAAGTCTTCCTACCTTCTAAGTACTTGTATGGTTTGAATCCAAGTTGTGATTTAGTGTTTACTTGGTTGTTATTTTAGTTTCCCATACTTGTAATGTTTGGTATAATATTTGAGTTATAAGCTAGTGATTTGAGTAATATATTTTGTGTGATATTGTTCGATTTGTTTGGGCCTACCACTTGAGAAAAACTCAACAATCATTTCCCTGAGTATAAGAGACAACTTTACTGTTAGTATGTCCTAATTATTTTCTATGTACTTTCCTCTCTAGCACTCTTGATTTGATCTTACTGTTCGTGTTGAGAACTTGCCCTTTTATTCAAGCTTCTGTAAATATACAATTAGGAGTATAACTGACATGCTTATATTCCTATATCGCTTGTTTAGATCAGCTGGGATCCTTCATAGGTGTTTCTTGGTTCACCTTCAGTGATTGCTAGTATGGACTTAAATGCCTCTCCACAGCTAGAAAGGATGATGTGTTTGAATCGCTTTTAGAAGGCAACATACAAGAAGAACATGTTCACCACAATGATAGTGTGGAACTTACTGAGAGTGCTGTTACAATTTCCCAAAGGGTAGCTCCATTGCCATTTTCTCAAACATTGCTTTCTAACCCTAAAAAATTCTTTGTTTATCTACTTCAGGTTCTAATTCTGCCTGTGTCAAGTTTTTCTTACCATAGCCGGTCCCAAGTCCAGATAAAAGAGGAGGGTTGCATTAGGTTGAACAGCCAGCATAAAACTTTGTCAATCTTATGAGGTGAATCCACTACGATATTGCGCTAATGCCAGGGCGTTCTCCGTAAGTGACATGTCGCATTGCCTGAGTGCCGCGAGGCCACTACGTCTCTATAGGGGTCCAGGTGGAGTGAAAAATATGCAAGAATCCTCACATAATAGGGGAAGTGTAGTAGGGAAGAAAAATATTTTGGAGAATAGGATTAGAATAAGATTTGGAATATTGGAACTCTTACTGGTAAATCAATGGAGGTGGTAGATTCCTTCTTTGACAATAATTAGGAGAAGAATTAATATTCTGTGTTTACAAGAGACAAAATGGGTACGAGAAAAGGCTAAACTTTGGTACTCAGGAGTAAACAAGACTAGAAATGGGGTAGGTATTATTGTAAATGGGTCGATGAAGGATGATGTAGTACAGGTGACTAGGAAAGGAGATAGGATTATGGCCCTTAAACTAATTTTAGGACATGAAACTATTAATATCTTTAGTGTCTATGCGCCTCAAATAGGTCTAAATGAGTCCATTAAGGCTAAGTTTTGGGAGAATTTAGATGAGTTGATAGGTAGTGTCCCCCCCAAGGAGAACAAATTTTTATTAGAGGTGATCTAAATTGACATGTGGGAAGAAATAATGAGGATTATGAAAAAGTGCATGGTGGATATGGTTATGGGGGAACAAATGAAGAAGGAAAATCAATCTTGGAGTTTGGAATGGCATTCGATCTTTGCATTATAGGAGGTGATCTAAATGCCCCCATGGACAAGGAATCTAATGATGGTGGGATGAAGGTATACAAGATAAAATCGAAGTTAAGATGGCTAACTATAAGGCTCTATATAGCTGTAGAAGTGACGAAAATATTGATAAATATAAGTGTGCTAAAAAAGAGGCAAAAAAGGTTATAAGTGAAGCGAGGGATAAGACTTTTGAATATTTTTAACAAAAATTAGAACCTAAGGAGGGGGGCAAGATATTTATAAAATTGCTAAAGCAATAGCCCATAGGACGAATCAAGATTTAACCCAAATCAAGTGTATCAAGGATGAAAATAATAAGGTGCTAGGAAGAGATGAGGAAATTAAGAAAAGATGGGAGAGATACTTCTATCAACTATTCAATGAAGACAATGGAGACGATATCATTCTAGGAAAGTTAGCTAAGTCTGAGGAGTGTAGAAACGTAATGTACAATCGAAGGATTCAAGAATCAAAGGTAGATGAGGTTTTGAAGAAGATGAAGAAAGGAAAAGCAGTTGACCCTAATGATATCCCAATCGAGGTATAATGAAATGCTTAGGAAAGAAGGGCATAAGTTGGCTTACCAATCTTTTCAATAAAATATTGAAGAGTAGAAATATGTCTGACCAGTGAAAGAAGAGTACTCTTATACCTATAGTCAAAAATAAAGGGGATATACAAAATTGTGCGAATTACAGAAGTATTAAGTTAATGAGCAATACAATGAAACTTTGGGAGAGGGTGGTAGAAAGAAGGTTAAGAAATGAGACTAAGGTGTCAAATAATTAGTTTGGTTTTATGCTATGGAGATCTACTACTAAAGCCATACATCTTTTAAGGAGACTTACTGAGAGATATCGGTATAAAAAAAAGGATTTACATATGATTTTTATTGATCTTGAAAACATACGATAGAGTCCCTAGAGAAATTATATGTAGAGTTTTAGATAAAATGGGAGTTAGAGTAGCATACATAGAATCAATAAAGGATATGTATAGGGATGTGGTTACAAGTGTGAGATCACCAGGAAGGTTGCCACGAGAGTTCCCTATAAATATAGGTTTACACCAAGGTTCAGCTCTAAATCCTTATTTGTTTGCGTTGGTCATAGATGAACTTACAAGACACATACAGGAGAAAATACCAAGGTGTATGTTATTTGCAGATGACATTGTGTCAGTAGATGAAACAAAAGATGGGGTTAATGTTAAACTCGAGATTTGGAGAGAGACACTTGAGGCAAAAAGATTTAGAATTAGTGGATCAAAAATAGAATATGTGGAATTTATTTTTAGCAAGGGTGCACGTAGGAATAGATAAAGGTTAGAAAATCAAGAGATATCCATAAGTGAAAATTTTAAATATTTAGAATCAGATATTCAGAGTAATAGTGGTATAGATCGAGATGTTACACATTGAATACAAGCAGGATGAACTAAATGGAGAATGGCATCTAGAATATTATGTAACCGCAAAATTCCTTTATGATTTAATGGTAAATTCTATAGAACGGCAATTAGGCCAGCGATGCTCTATGGGTCTGAGTGTGGGACAGTGAATCACACACATGAGTAAAATATGAGAGTAGCAGAAATGCAAATGTTAATATGGACGTGTGGGTACACTAGGATGGACAAGTTACGAAATGAGCATATTCGTGAGAAGATTGGAGTAGCATGTATTGATGAGAAGATGAGAGAAACACGCTTAAGTTTAGCAAGGTTGCACGTAGGAATAGATAAAGGTTAGTATCGAAAATCAAGAGATATCCATAAGTGAAAATTTTAAATATTTAGAGTCAAATATTCAGAGTAATGGTGGTATAGATCGAGATGTTACACATTGAATACAAGCAGGATGAACTAAATGGAGAATGGCATCTAGAATATTATGTGACTGCAAAATTCCTTTACGATTTTATGGTAAATTCTATAGAACGGCAATTAGGCCAGCGATGCTCTATGGGTCTGAGTGTTGGACAGTGAATCACACACATGAGTAAAAGATGAGAGTAGCAGAAATGCAAATGTTAATATGGATGTGTGGGTACACTAGGGCATTGCTAACCTATGGACAAGTTACGAAATGAGCATATTCGTGAGAAGATTGGAGTAGCATCTATTGATAAGAAGATGAGAGAAACATGCTTAAGGTGGTTAGATCATATGTTAAGACGACCAATAGAAGCGCCTGTCGGACGAGTAGATTTTAAAGAGAGTAGTCAACATAAAAGGGGTAGAGGAAGACCAAAAAAGACTTGGTGGGTAATTTGTAGGAAAGATATAGCCCATCTAGGGATTGAGGAAGATATGGTCCATGAAAGAGCGCAATGACGTAAAATGATTCATACAGCCGACCCTACTTAGTGGGATTAAAGGTTGATTTGTTTGTTTGTTTATTTAAAATTAATTCTATAAGCAAAACCTTTCAAATCGGTGGTGTACTAAGTGAATTTCTTCATATCGTAGTGCTCCACTTCAATATAGTAAAATATGGTTCAGTTTGTTTTTTTTTATATATATTAAATTTTTACATAATTCTCATAATCCTTCCTTTATGCATTTATCCCAAGCTTACAAGGAGAAGATACTTCACCAATCAAAATACAACCATGAACATATATAAGGTCTACTATGAGCAAGCTTAATTAACTCAATTACATCTGCAGCTGTACCACTTTAATTTTTTAACGTATAAAACACCTTCAAAATTTTCTAGCAGCACCTGAATAGTAGTCCACTTTTAGATGCTTTCTATATTTCTCCAATAGGGGACGGAGTAAGGAATCTGTGGTCAATGAGGATAAATTTTTTTTCAATACATAAAGAGAGAAAAGTTATCACAATGATAAATACAGGTACAACTTAATAAATTTGATAACTTAGTAATTTAATTAAATTTATGGTAAAACAAGCTTTAATAAATGTTTAATTATGGTAACTATGCATTATTTCTCATATTCTTCTCAAGTGTATTTTTCGTATATGACATATTCGTAATTTCGCAATTCTATTAAAGTTGAGGGGAACAAATTAGGGGTGTTCAAAAGTCAATCAAGTCGAATTGTCAAGTCGAAAAAAGAATAAATTTTGACTTGACTTGTTTGACTTTCGACTTGACTTTGACTCGAAATTAAATTAAGTAAGCGACTTCTCTACTCGACATTGACTTCAACTTCCAAGTCAAATTACCAGTTGAATACCAAACTACAGATTTACTGGTTTGACTGGTTTACCGATTAAACAAGTTGTTTGACTTTGCCGGTCAAATAAGTCGAATAAATATATATGTGTGTGTGTATATATATACATATATATATTAACCATAATATATATATATATATATAGATATATATTTGTTTGTTTATTTATATAGTATATATCAGGATATACAATTATAATAATATATTAATGTATTTGTGTACATAATATTTTAACAATAATATTCTTAATTCTCAATAATTAAAGTTGTTAATAATTGATAATATTATTTTTTAATACTTAAATATCTTTTCTTTGTATAGTTATTAGTGATATGTACATTTATACATTAATATAAGTGTACAACTTATTAATGTAACATGTTTGTTTTTTAACAATAACTAATTAAATAAATTACTAATTTCCTTTCAATACATATAGATGTTAGAGTTAAGTAATTTTATATAGTTAAGTATTTATTGAAATATCTATATAATATATCTATACATACCTGTTCTTATATTCGTATACTAAGATTTGTATAACTTATAATTGCAATAAAAATATGTTTTACATAATATCTAATTTATGTAGTTATACAATAATACTACATAACTTATTAGTATAACATTTTTACTATCAACAAATATATTAAATGCATTAATAACTTACTATTGTATTGATAGAGTTAGGTAATCATATATATATATATATATATATATATATATATATATATATTTCTATATACTTTTAGGATGTAACATAATAGGAGTTGGTGATTCAATAAAATTTTTGTATATAAATTAATTTTAGTAAGTGGTTCTGAATTGTAACTTTGTAAATCAATTTGAATATCTATAAATAATATATACACTAATACACATTCATATATTAATGGATTTATAACTTGTGTGTGTATATGTGTATGTGTATTGTATATATGTGTGTGTATATATAGTATACACACAAAAATATGTGTCTGTAAATTTGTATATATAATCTATTTAAAACTCGTATATATAATATATTATGAATTATATTTTTGTACACACATTATATAAAGATCATAATGTGAATGATAATGTGAAAAATGAAATAAGTAATACAAAAGGATTACATTAATAAGTTGTACACTTATAAATTTAGTGCATTTTTGTGGAATGATATGGAGTTTTGTAGGACACTTTACTAAATTTTGGAATTAGAATATAGAATGGAAGAAGATTAAATGTTTGATTTATTCAACTTGTTCATTTACCGGTCGAACAAGTCGAATTCAAATGACTCGACTTTAATCGACTTTGGGTTTGTATGACTTGACTTTGACTTTGAGATTTTTAAGTCGAAAGTCAAATACGTCAAGTCAAACAAGCCAAAATGGAATACCAGTCGAATGATACACCCCCAAGAACAATTGCATCCCCTTTCCTTTCAACTACTTGTAGCTCCACCAATGACTCTGATACTTTTCGTGTTTCAATTCAAAATAATTTAAGAATCAGATTCACCAAAAGAATTAAGATTAGTGATTATATAAATCATGTACCATATTATGATTTGTTCAAAGATTTAAATAAAATCAGTAAAACTTTATTGAAATTTTACTCATGCTCTAATTTTTGAATGAATTTCTTAATATTCCACTTTTGATTCGGGTATGAAATTTTTTCTAAGAGATAGAATCAAATTTTTATCTCTTTCTAGAGTTGTATAATCAAAGAAATATATGTAACAAGATCGATATATAAGATGCAGGAAAATAATTTACAAAATTTTTCAAAACTAATTCACATGTTAAAATCTTATTGAATATGCAACCCGCTAATTTTAGATTTTTGGTCGGATTTAGCTCTTTCTTTTCTAGATCTAATGACACATCAATAATTTTTGTTTGTCATTTTTATATTTGTCACTTTGTATAGGTGCGTTCTAAGATGCAAATGTGTAAGTTTTCTGTAAGAAATTTAATAAAACTAAAGATATTGCATGTATACATACCCACTCTAGATCAAACCCACAAAATGCGTTTAATTGACTAGGCTACCAAACATACTCTAAGCCAATATTATAAAGGAGATGAAAAAAATTCCATGAGACTATGGTAGATAATGTAGTAATTAAGAATAGAAGTAGTTAAGTGGTAAGGTTAAAAAAAATGGAAAAGCTAAGGATATTATGTCAAGAGAAACTTAATTAATTGTGTTGTCATGCAAAACATGTCCTTGTGGAGAGGTAAAAATAATAAACCTTCTCGTGAAAAATACGTTAGACTGTATTTTATGCTTGACAAATTGATTACGATATTTTAAAACCATATATATCAGCATGAGATAAGATAAATGATCTATAAACTAAATTAGTCACATCTCAATGTCCCAAAGCACATATATTTTGGTAACACTATTCATAATATGTACTCATGGTTATAGTTCCATTGTTGGTCACAGATATTATGAAATTTATGAATTATTTGATTATGGTAATACTAAAGTTTTTTTTTTTTTTGCAAGATTTATTTAGAATTTCTCCTATTAGATTTTTTAACTAAAGATTGTCAATATAAAATGAAGTAGTAACAAAACTACTAATTACTAACTTTTTTTTTTATAGAGAATATGTTGGATTAGTCATATAAGAGGTCCAAGTGAAACTTTTTACCTTAAGGATCTTAGTTACTTTAATGAAAATATGATCCGTTGAAAAAGATGAGCAAAAAATGAAAATATTATATAGAATGTAATGGATTTTTTGGGTGGGAGAGGTAGGGAGGGGATAGAATTTAAAATTTTGTGACTTCCATTTTGAAAAGTTGTGCAATTGAAATCACATGGAACATACTACCTAGAGATGGTAATTCTTTCAATGGTTGGCTAGAAATTTATTCTATTGTTGCCCTCAATTTAGGGTTGGGATATATATGTCATGACAATGCAAGCTTCACCATCAGCTCTACTTTCTCTGCCTCTTGCTTACTTGGAGATGAGAGGTAAGGATCAATAATATATCAAAATTTGTTAATGCAAATGATGATGATGATGATATCATCAAAATTGATGAAATGAAGTTCCCTGGACGTTTCCCCAAGATCACTTCCAAAGCTAGCATTCCAAAGCAATAAACATCAATTTAGAGTTCATTTCCAATGTATAAGCAAGCTCTGCCATTTAAAATAAACATTATCACTCGTATATTATTGATAGTGATGAATGACTTTCTTTAATTATCGTGGAAAGTATTTCGCTTCAAATTTGCATGCAAAAAACTTGAAAGACAAAGACTAATAGAAAGTCAAACCAAGTAACAAGTGAAATTACATTATAATACATACCTAGAGCAGTACATCCATAGGTTCCAGCAAGTAAATTCCAATTCGATGAATCAGGCCTCAAGAAAGTTGCAATGCCAAAGCCAGAAATGTGTGCTTGATTTATGATCAGAATATTAAAATTCATTTTTGCTTGATATATCTCGGTGAATTATAGGAAGTAAAACACCATGACGCATATAAGATAATGCTTTTGTCACATCTTTAACAATGTTTACCCTCTTGATCCATTCGAACTTTTCGGCTATTTCATCATTGCCCAGTGTATTCATTAGGCTTTCTCCTTCGAAGAATTCATAAACCAAGAACATGTGTGAACAATATCCATATAGCTTGACAATGCTACGGTGTTTAATTTTTGTCAATGGCTAAATTTCATTGTCAAAATCTTTTGGATTGTTTACTCTACTATCTGTTCCATGAAATTTCTTGACAGTAACAATTTGACCATTTGACAATTTAGCTTTTAAGATACTTCCAGATCCCACCACACAAATGCAATACTTGGGGTCGATATTTTCTGTTGTATCAATAATGTTTTCATTCACTATTTTTCCAACGAAGCTACATATACTAAACAAACTTGTATTTGTTTCTCTTTGCTTATATCAATTTCAACCTGTCTTATACGTAACTTTACAAAATAAAAATGGCCACAATTACAAGCAAAAGAAACATGCTTCCTAGTATTGCAAAAATAATAAGGAAAATAATTATTTTACATGTCGTCCTTCTCTAAGTAACATTCCATTTTGCTTGAGTGCCAAGACTTCAAGCCAACAATTCTATTTCATAGACCTTTATTATTTCTCAATGCATCAAATGAGCTTTTGAAAAGCTACAATGTTGGGCAAAGGACCTTCCAATTGATTGGAGGATATGTCAATAGAATTCAAGCTGAAGCAATGGTTAAAGGTGGAGCAAATGATGCTTGATATTCTATTATGAGAAAGATTCATCTTTTCAATGCTTTGCCACTTACCCAATGCTGGTGGAATTTTGCATGTCAACATATTTTTGACGAGATCAAAGAGTTCCAAGTGCATGCAAATTCTTTATCATGGAAGGAATACATTTACTGAGTGCATTTTGGCTTAAATTCAAGTTCACTATTTATTGTGTGCAATTGCCAATTTGTTCAAGAATTGAGCCACTGAGATTATTAGTAGACAAATCCAGATTTAGAAGTCCAGACATTTGACCAATTTTGGGTGTTATACTGCCTGAAAGATTGTTGCCGTCCATCTTAAGCACAAGAAATAAAACTAACTTTTGTAAACTTTTTGGAATTGTCCCTCACTTATAAATTATTTAAAGAAAGATCAAGTATTTGCAATTGAGATGCCTCTCCAAGCTTAGTTGGTAGTTTTCCAAAAATATTATTGTTGGAGATCTTCAGGCATGTCAAATTCATATATGTACCTTCATTCTAAGATAACTCACCATAAAATCTATTATGGCTTAAATCAATATACACGCTGAATTCTTCAGATATGTTTCCTGATAGTTGGTTTTTCTGAACCTAGACAAATCGTAAGTTAGAACAAATTTTCAAGCATCGTGGCATATTTCCCACAGAATTATTATCGTAGATTGAGAAGTCCACCAGTGATCCACTAGTCGCAATATCATGGGGTAAATGGCCAATTGATAGTTTTCAAATATGACTAGTTTTTGTAAACACGTAATATTTAGGGGCGTTTATCCTGACTCACTGATCCAAAAAACCCGTTGAACAGAAAAAATAGGTTACCAGACCCGCATTCTTAATGAGGGTCGGTTATTGAGTCGGGCCATTCAATGAGAGGGTCGGGTAGCGAGTCACATTTTAGTGATCTGCAGGGTACCCGACCCAGTTTGTTACATGGGTAAACTTGTAAATTGACACGTTAGGGCTATCACTTAAGCATTAGTTGTTAAACATAAACTCTATCTCTTTGTCATTCTTTCCAACTATCCATCTCCTCATACCTCACTGGCCTCTCAAGTCATCACTCATCTCTCCCTCATCTTTTCTCACTCATCATTTCTCTATCTTTTTCCATCTCAAATCTCATTCAAGACAAAAATCACCACCAATATTCACCACCGATTAACTCGCCTCATCGTCACAAACTCTATCACCGGCCACCATCGATTGTCGTTCTCTATTGATCTGTATGCGCTTCCTTTTGTAGATCACTTTTTAGATCAGATCTATTATTTTTTTGTTTAGATCTATTATGTTTTTTTTTTTTTTAAAAAAAAACAAGAGATCTATTATATTATTTTAGATATGTTATTTTTTTTGTTTAAATATGTTATGTTTTTCTTTTTTTTTACGAGCGATCCATTATGTTATTTTATATTGGTGGATAGTTTTCGTATATTGGGATGTAAGATTCTGGAAATGTATAATTCAATTAAGCGTTTTTTTTAATTGCTACTTGTTAAAGATTCTTAGGTTTGAAGATGGATTTGTGCTTGTAAGGTTGGGTACCCAATCTACCCACTAGCTTTTTCGGGTACCTTAAGAGTATGGACTAAGTACTGGGTCAGATTTTTCTTAACCCGGTGAAACCGGGTCGGGAAGTATTTTGGACAAATGGATTAGGTAACCGGTCCATCAACAATCCTAGTAATATTATTGAACTCAATAGAGAAGGAGACCACTCAGTTGATTCATAAGATCAACTAGAGACTTCAACTTTCCAGCTCTAGCGGGATAGCCCTATTTAATTTGTTTTCGCAAAGTAACAACTCTCAAATTTTTTAAGTTTCCAATAGAGAAGGAATATGTCCTATAAGATTATTTTCATCGAGATATAAAAATCTTAACTTCCTCAAATTTGCAATCAATCGAGGAATCTGATTGATGAGATTGTTGTTCGATAAATCCAGATTCTCTAGAGATGTGAACTTCCCAATTTCTTCTGGAATATATCCTAAAAGATAATTATTATCAAGATACATGGTAGTCATGTATCCTAAATTCCCAATCAATCGAGGAATATGATTGGTGAGTTGGTTATTTGATAGTTCCAGATTCTTGAGTGATGTGAGCTTTCCAATTTCTTTTGGAATGGATCCCGAAAGATAATTATTGTAAAGATATAAGGTAGTCAAGTTGCCCAAATTCCCAATAGATCGAGGAATCTGATTAGTATCAAAGAGTTGGTTATGTGCTAGATCCAAATCCTTGAGAGATGTGAGTTTCACAATTTCTTTATGAATGGATCTTGAAAGATAAATTATTGAAAATATACAGGATAGATAGATTGCTCAAATTCCAATCGATTGAGTAACTTGATTTGTGAGATTGTTATTTAATAGTTCCAAATCCTTAAGAGAATTGATCAGTTTCCCAATTTTATTTGGGATTGGACCATATACTCTATTTTCGTATAAACATAGTGTTTTTTATTTTGTCAAATTTCCAATTGACAACGGAATCCGTCTTGAAAGTTTATTCATTGATAAGAACAAAAGTGTTAATTTACTAAGTTTTCCACTAGAAGCAGGGGTCGATCTAATGAAGCCATTTTCTCCCAAATCAAGTTTGGCAAGAGAACTTAAAAGCATAATTTCATGTGGGATAGAGTCATGGAAAGAGTTACGATAAAGGTTTAAGTGTCTGAGGGTGGTCAGTTTGCAAATTTCAATTAGAAATTCTCCAAAGTAAATGACTCAACGACAAGTTAAGATAGATGAGTCTAGAAAGGTTCCAAATGTTTAGGGGAATGGATCCATAGATTGCATTATAATAAACATCAATGGTTTTTATATGGGAAAGGGATAAGAACTTGAGATGAGCAAGTGTATTTTTCATGCCAAAGTTAGTGATGTTGATTATTGCTATCCTTCTAACATTTTTACATCGAATTCCATCCCAACTACAGCAAGCATTGCCTAAAAGACAACCGGTACCAGTTATCATTATCAAGACTGGCTTTCTATTAGGGGTGTCAATGGGTCATGTTGGGTCCTTATCGAGTTCATGTCAAAAAACCTTAACCCGAACACGACCTATTAAGCATTTGTGTCTTGTCGTGTCGTGTCGTGTCATGACCCGTTTATTAACGAGTTGACCCGACATGACCCGTTAACCTGTTAAGCTTTAAACACTAATAAAAAAGTTACTTAGTTTACCCAGACGACACAATAACCCTCAATTAACCCGTGTGACCAGAATGATACGATATGCCATTAAAGAGTGTATTATTAACGAGTTGATCCGATACGAGCCATTAACCCGTTAAGCTTTAAACACTAATACAAAAGTTACTTAGGTTACCCGGATAACACAATAACCCACAATTAACCCGTTGACTTGAATAACACGATATGCCATTAAAGAGTGTATTATTCTATCAAATTTCTATGAATACCCCAATTAATTAACAAGTCATTCAGGTTACCTGATATCTTAACGGGTTAAACGGGTCCTGTCGTGTTACCCGAGAAGATAAAGGGTTATCGGGTCAACCCGTGGGTTGACACGACACGACCCGAATGGCTGACACGACACGACCCGTTTAACTTCGGGTCATTAACAGGTCGACTTGTTAGTAACCCAATTAAATTTGGGTTATGCTTAAACCGATTAATTTCGTGTCGCATTGTCGTGTCGTCATGTCATGTTCGAAATTGCCATCTTTACTTTCTATGCTGAAAGAGCTTTCCTTTCATTGTTCTCTAACTATATTTACATGCTGTAGACACCTATTTTTTTTATATACTTTTTCACAAAAGTACAAATAAATATATTTATATCCTTTATATTTTCCTACTCCTATCATTATCTCTATCACCACCTCACTCAACTCTATCATTATCTTTCACTTCTCTATCTCTACCACTATCATATCCATCCCTATTTCACCCTTTTCCCTATCCTATTCTAACTCTATCTCTAGTTCTCAAAACCCCTATAAATAGCCCACAATTCCTCCTTACTTGATTCACCATTGACATACTTATTCTCAATATCATTCTCACTCCCTCACAATCACACAATTCATATACTATACTAGTGAAATTCTATTAGAAGAATACTCCATAATTTTGTAAGGAGGAAAAGAAGGAACTGCCATAATTATCATAATTGGAGCCGGAATCTCACCATTCCCACTAACTAAATTCGTCAAAAGTTAGTAAGTCTTTATTTACTTTTTGTAAAAAGCTATTGCTCATTTAAGCACTGTCACGTGACTTCATGCGATTCTTAACCTATTCTAAATTCTATTAAAAATATGCTCTTTGTTTATTTTCATATGAGTTCCTGAATTTGCAAAATAAATTTAGTTTAATTTCGACTAATGTATTTTATTATTTTATTTATTTGATTTTTATTTTCTCTTTTAGAAGTCATGTGAGGCCATTATTAGGACATAGGACTATATATTTTTCTATTGTTCTCATATTTTACTTTATTGTTTATTTAATTGTCTAGCATAAATCAATTCAAATTTTGACATTAAAATTAAAAGATTGAATTAAACTCACAAATGGTTTTACTGAGAGTGAAAAGGTGCCTAGATTACCTGTAGAGTAGTCTAGCTTTCTCTTTCCGCAATAGGACTCCCGAACCAAAATCTGTACTTTTCTGAAAGATCAGGAGTCATCTAAGTAAAGGTTTAAGTGTATGAGAATATCCAATCTTAGTGACTCGGTAAACCGAAAATCCAATACCGACTGGTGACTTCTATTTTGGTTTACAAAAGTTCTTTTTCCTAGATTTATTTAATTGGGCCTATTGTCGCATTTTTTCTAAACCACATTTTGTGCCCCTTCCTTTACTCTTTTATTTCCTTTATTTAACTTTTTATTATACTTGTTTTTGTTAAAAAAATGGGGCGCGATAGCTTGACTACTCCACTGGGGAGATTAGAGAGCTTGAGTATTGTTTATTTTTGTTTCTTAATGTTAAGGCTTCTTGAGTTGATTTTTTTTTTCTCCTTGCTATTTTTCTTGCTTTATGTTTTATTTTCACGTTTATTTGTTTAGTTAATTATATTTCTTTTATCTTCTTTATTAATTGTTATTTATAAATATCTTGCTTGAATAGTTTTAGTTCCTCTATTTCAAGGGGAGCACATCATGCATCACTCATCTGCATAACCTAGTGGACATTGACCCACTTCCTTTTCAGGATTCAGACCTCATAGGCGCGCAAGTTCAGGTTGCGATGCTCCTATATCGGTGTCTAACGGGACAAACTTAACAACCACCGATCTGGGACCTTTGGAATTAACGGAAATGTTACTTTTTAAGTCCCTCAATCTGAAGGTTCGGGAATCAATACTATCCGAGTCTAGAATTAATGCATTAGTGAACCCTAACCTCATAGTCCATGTAATTTACTTTTACACACATGTTACATATGAGTGAAGTCAAATGACGTTTTCTTTATTTATTCTTCTGCTTACTTTTATTTTATTTTTTTGTTGTATAAAAATAAATAAAAATTAGTTTCTTTTTAAAAAAAATAATGAAAGGTATAATATTGTTACTTTAATTTTCTTTTTGCATAGAAAAAAATTTGTTTGCATGTTGCTTAAATTTTTTTTAAAAAAATCATTTTTTTGTTTTGTTTTGTAAATACATTTGTCAAATATGTTTTTCATATTTTGTTTTAAAAGAAAAGTTATACCTCTTATATTTCAGTATGTATTGTTTAGAAATTATGAGTTTTCTATATCATTTCTTTTTTAATAATATAAAAAATAAAACCTTAGTTAGATCCCTACTAGGATATGTATTTGATTTTATTGATGAGCTACTGACTTATTTTTTTATTATTTATTTTACTTTGCATGTGTTGCGTCATATCTACATGATCATATCGTTTATTTTCATAAATTTTGATATCTTCTACTTTTTTTTTCCCCCAAAATTCAGCCCATTTTCAAGATAGCTCCCCATAAACAAGTTTTTCCAAATTGTGATCCCATCCTTCCTCGATCAAGAGCTAAGCAAATAATGACCACTGAACCAACCAACCAAAGTTTTCCTACTGGGCAAACGCCTGAATCCTCAACTGCCCAAGAGGCGTTTTCTAGGATTGAGTTTACTTTGATGCAACAGAAAATGGATAACATGACTACCAAAATGGAAAACTTCGTGATCATGATGGGTCTCTACCTTTCAATGGGCTCTCAAATTACAAATCCTAAAATCTCCGTTGGCCAAAATGCTACTCCTGTGCTTCTACTCCTATCCCACTCGTTCAAGACACAAATCCTAATGTTTTCTGGCCAAAATTTGAACTCCACTCCTGTCATACCAACTACCCAAATACCAACTGCTAAAATCAAATTCCTTTTGTCATCAATACTATACATGTTCCCTTGGTCATAACTAAGAATGTAATGGTAGGTGAGACCGACTTCGCCCAATTTGAAGAGGTCAAAGTACTGAGTTTTGAAATTGAAATCATTCGAGAAATTCTTTTCATTCCATGAAGAGTTTTAATTCATATAGGAAGAATCGTTTTTCAAATTTGATCTTGTTCTCTAGTTTGCAATACCCTGAAAAAATCAAAATACCAAAGTTCAGAAAATATGATGTTACTGGTAACCCCTACATGTATTTGAGAATCTATGCTAATGACTTAGGGACTTCTGCTGAAGATGAGCAACTGAGAATGCAATTTTAGAAAAGTTTATCTGACAGTGCCCTAGAGTGGTACATGAACTTGGATCCTTCAAAACTTCATTCATAGGACGACGTTGCTACTTGTTTCATGAGTCAACACAAATACATGTTGAGTAGCGTCGCAACATAGATAATACTCCAGACAGGCTTGAGTTGTTGTCCATTTTCAAGAAACCAAGTGAATCTTTCAAAGTTTATGCTTAAAGGTAGACGGACTTGGCTGCTCAAGTTCACCCTCCTATGGAAGAATCTGAAACGGTGAAACTCTTTATCTGTATTTTACAGCACCCATATTACAAGGAAATTGGGACAATGCAGGGGTGTCCATTTGCTGAAGTAATTAGTGTTGGTATCTTGTTTGAAGATGGAATCCGATTTGGATAAATTAGTGTAGATTTTGAATGCACAAACTCTTTTAATGGCAAAAAAGTATCTTCTCAAAGAAAAAAAAAAGGCGAGACTAAAGTGGTAAATGTTCAATTCACCCTCAAAATGCTCATTTCACTTTTTTAAACCGGATTCTTTACCCTCTTACTTTTAATATAAACATGTCATTTGCTTTTCCACGCAATCTATCCTCCTCATAACCCTACAATATAGCATTTCCACTTTATCATGTTAACTAGATTCTGAAGATCTCCCAACCTTTACTCTTAAAATTTTTTTTCACAACTGTTTTTCCATACTTAACAACAAGCTTCTAGGAGACCCTTAAGAAACTTCACTTCTCTACCTATGCTAGGTCACAGATTTATCAAGGTATGTTGGCTTAAAACAAGATATCTCCTGTACCTACACTTGGAGGAAAAGATTAGAGAAACTATAATGCTAATGAAACTTTTGCTTATTATTCTGGAGGAGTTGGGCATTTTACTAATAAATGGTGTCAATTGAAACACAAGATTCAAGATATGATAGATACCAATGTGTTTAGATGAGTCGAGCAACCTAATGTTAACAACAATCCATTACTCAAAAAAGAAATATTGTTCCATACATATCACAAATATTGTATTTAATAAAGGGTTAATAACACTTTGCCCCCTGAACTATATAAGTACTTACCTTTTACCCCTTGAACTATTAAAATTACACTTTTCCCCTTATTCACAATATTCATCTTTTAAAGTTTTAACAACTAATATCAAGAAAAATTAGTTAAATGATTAAAATACCCTTGGTACTATATTTTGATTTTTATGTATTTAATTAATTTTTGATAGTTATAAAAAAATTAGGAAAAAAATAAAATATAATAACACATTGATATCTTGGACTTTAGGGAATGAAAATGTGAGAAATTATTGAATTATATTATATCCGACATCGAAATTTACACAGATTAAGTCAAATATTAAAATTGTAAAATACTAAGAGACATCAAAAAAAATACAAAATTTTATAGAAATTATATTTTCATATAATACTTTTATAGAAAATTTTTTCATAGAAAACAAGCTCATTCATAAATGTTTTATCACTACAGTTTAACATTCAAATTCGAAACAATATAAAATGAAATCTAAAATTTTAAAAATTTAACCAAGAAATATATTGATATAGATTACATTGAAATATTATATAGTTTATTTGTTCTTATTTTTACATAATTATCATATCACTATCAAAGTTTAAATAAATAAAAATACTATCAAAATATAGTACCAAGGGTATTTTAGTCATCTAACTAAATTTTTTTGATATTTTAAAATTTTTAAAAGATAAATATTGTGAATAGCGGGTAAAGTGTAATTTTTTTCTTTTAGGAAGTAAAGTGTAATTACCCATATAGTTCAGGGAGGCAAAATGTTATTAACCCTTCAATAAATAATTGTCAGATCTTAGTTATCTTTTTATTAATTTTATCCTATAAATTAATTTCATTATGTTCCATGTCTTTGTTTTCGTCCGTGTATTTTTGTTGATAGCTTATATATCATCTATATATATATATAAACACACTAACTTTAAAACTTAAATTACTAATATATATATATATATATATATATATATATAAACACTAATTTTAAAACTTAAATTACTAAAACTAATTAGTCGAATTGAATACGCCTCAATCTTGGAAGAATGACAAGTTTAGACAGGTCTCTACCCTTTTTACTACGGCAATCTCGATGTCGTCAATTTCAATAATTTTAGCATGGTGTTATTGTCCTAATATGGATTGCATTATTTGGAATATTATTTTAGTGTATTATTTGAGATATTATTTTGTATTATTTGGAGAATAACAAAAAAGTTGAAAAATCAAATAAAGGGAATTTTTTTTTTTTTTTTACAAATTTTATTCACCTCTATCACTATCCTATTCTAATTCTATTTCTAGTTCTCAAAACCCTTATAAATACCCCACTACTCTTCCCTACTTGATTCATCATTGACATAATCATTCTCAATATTAGCCTCACTTCCTCAAAATCAGGGGTATCAATTTCTAACACGACACATCAACTTGACAAGAGTGCGACATGAAATTAGCAAATTTGGGTTGGGCCTTAACGGGTTCGAGTTGTAAATGGGTCAACCTATTTATGACATGCAAATAAATGGGTGGGGTTAGTCGTTGACCTGTGGGTAAAGTTATTGACTAAAAATTTTCATTATGTATTATGCCATGGAAAATTCTTTGCTATTCACTTTACATTGTCGGAGTGAGTTTTGCGAACCGTTGGATAGTTAAAAAAATAATGGGATCCGACTGCTTGTCAATCACCTTAACTGTTGCCATACCCACTCTTCATTGTAGAGTAAGTAGCTAAAACTTACTCTATGCCATGGGCAACTGATTGGGGGTGGGCAGAGGCCGCCCCCTAAGATTTTCAAAATTATGATTTTTTCCCTTTGAAATTCTTTAAAATTATATTATACTATTATAAAAATTAGTCTTTGTCCCCCTTAAAATTTTAAAAAATATACAAATTGTTCTTTACGTATGTATTTATAGGGCGTTATCCCTCAAGAGCTTCAGAACTATATTATATCCCTTGATATTTTTAAAAATTTCACTAATACCTTTATAAAGATTAGATTTTACTCCCTAAAATTTTATAAACATACAACTTTCTCCACAAAGATATGTCCATATAATTTTTGCCCTTCCCAAAAAGTCTAACTCCTAGGTTCACCCCTATATTGTGCTATAATTTGTTCATTTTTTTTATTCAAATTTGAAGTGTTGGTGGGCTAATATTTTGATTTTATATATGATGAGTTCATTCCCTTTCTTTTTTTTGAATACAAGAATTACTAATGTCACACTAGCTAGACTTGGCATGAGGTAGGAATAAACAAGTTGGTCATCAACTCTTTCATATGAGCAAGCAAATAATTAAGTATCGTTTTGAATTTTGTACTTCCTATGTAATAGTCCATTATCCATAATACATAAAAGCATCACTGAATGGATTGAACAGTCACATTTTGACTCTTCTATAAAGTAACAATTTAGTTAGCTACCATGCGTATGGGTTATATTCGAAATTTGCAAATGAACATTACATACAAGAAGTAAATATGCTTTATATGTTCCAAACACACCAATTATAGCTTTAGAGGCTAAAAAGCATGACAAATGACCAATAAAAATTTATTTTTATTATTTATTGTACTAACTTTGCAATTATACAAATTTCTAAAATGGCTAATAAAATCTAAATAGGTTAGGTATATTTACGGGTTGAATACGATATGACACGATAATAAACGGGTTCAACATGACATGAATCAATTATTAATTGGGTAGGGTTAGGGTTGGAGTTTCTCAAATCGAATATGATTATGACACGACATAATTACTTGCGACACAACATGATTGACAGCCCTACTCACAATCACACAACTCATATACTATACTAGTGCAATTCTTTAAGAAGAATACTCCACAATTTTCATAAGGAGGAAAAGGAGTTGCCAAAACTATCATAATTGGAGTCTGAATCTCGCTATTCCCACTGTCTAAATTCGTCAAAAGTTTGTAAGTCTTTATTTATTTTTTGTAAAATGTTATGATATGAGAAGAAATCATTGTCCATTATGTGACTTCATATGATTCTTGGCCTATTCTAAATTCTTTTACAAATATGTTCTTCGTATATTTTCATATGAGTTCGTGAATTTGCAAAAAAATTAGTTTAGGTTTGACTGATGTATTTTATTATTTTATTTATTTGATTACAGTCCTTTATTTTCTCTTTTAGAATTCATGTGAGCCCATTATTGGGACATAGGACTATGTATTTTTTTTATTGTTGTTGTTTTTTACTTTGTTGTTTATTTTAATTGTTGAGCATAAATCAATTCAAATTTTTGCATTAAAATAAAAAAATTGAAATAAAGTCACAACCGGTTTTACCTAGAATGAAAACGTGTTTAGATTACCTTTAGAGTAGTCTAGCCTTCTCTTTCTCAATAAGACTCCCGAACCAAATTTTTAGTTGTTCGAAATACCAGGAGTCATCTAGATAAGGGTTTAAATATATGAGAATGATTCAATCTTAGTAACTTGGTACACCAAAAATCTAATATCGAGTGGCGACTTTTATTTTTAAAAAATTGAATTAAAGTCACATCCGATTTTATCGAGAATGAAAGGGTGTTTAGATTACCTTTAGAGTAGTTTAGCCTTCTCTTTCCTTCCTGAACCCAAATTTTTAGTTGTTCAAAATACCAGGAGTCATCTAGATAAATGATTTAAATGTATGAGAATGATCTAATCTTGGTGACTCGGTACACCGAAAATTTAATACTGAGGGGCGACTCCTATTTTTAGGGAAATCCTTTTTCCTGAATTTATTTAATATTGGGTTTACCGTAGCATTTTTTTTCAACCCCATTTTGGGTCCCTTTCCTTTTTCTTTTATTTTCACTAGTTAGTTTTTTTATTATACTTGTTTTTGTTTAAAAAAAAAAAATGGGGAGAGACACATGCATTTCAAGAAGCAGCAGCATTTGTAATTTGGAAAGTAGAAAGCAATTGCACTAGTAGGATTGCTAAGGGTATCATATTTCCTGAATTTCAAGAGTAAATTTTCTTTTGTTGTGGCCTATGTCAGATTTGTTCACGTATTTATAAATCAAAAGATTTGTTAGAAGTCTTTGCATCGATGGTTGTGGTCCATGTAGTACTATTATTAATGGGCTATTACGGTGTTTTTTCCCCTGCCGGAAGTTCATATATCAATTCCAAAGACAAGTATAAGAGTATATGTCGTCCCATTTAGGTTAAATTCTTTTTTATTTTTTATTTTTGTCAATTATGAAATAAATCAATTACCAAACAAGCAGTTCTTTTAATTCTTTTATTGATCCTCTCATAAAAAAATTACTCAAAAAAGAAAGATTGTTCCATGCGTATCACAAATATTGTACTTAATAAAGGGCTAATAACACTTTGCCCCCTGAACTATATGGGTACTTACATTTTACTCCCCTAAACTATTAAAATGACACTTTGCCCCCTATTCACAATATTCATCTTTTAAAAAATTTAAAATATCAAGAAAATTTAGTTAAATGATTAAAATTCCCTTGGTACTAATTTTGATTTTTATGTATTTAATTGATTTTTGACAGTTATAAAAAATTTAGGAAAAAAAATAAAATATAATAACACATTGATATCTTGAATTTTAGGGAATGAAAATGCGAGAAATTATTGAATTATATTATATCCGACATCTTAATTTACACAGATTAAGTCAAATATTAAAATTGGTAAAATACTAAGAGATATAAAAAAAAAATACAAAATTTTATAGGAATTATATTTTCTTGCAATACTTTTACAGAACAATTTTTCATAGAAAACTAGAAAACTAACCCATTTGAAAATTCAATACTACTATAGTTGAATATTCAAATTCAACATAATATAAAATAAAATCTAAAAATTTTAAAAATTTAACCAAGAAATATATTGATATAGATTACATTGAAAGATTATATAGTTTATTTGTGCTTATTTTTAAATAATTATCATATAACTAACAAAATTTAAATACATAAAAATCAAAATATAGTACCAAGGGTATTTTAATCATCCAACTAAAATTTTTTGATATTTTAAAATTTTTAAAAGATGAATATTATGAATGGGGGCAAAGTGTAATTTTTATAGTTCAGGAGGTAAATTATAATTACCCATATAATTCAGGGAGGCAAAATATTATTAACCCTTTAATAAATAATTGTCGGATCTTAGTTATCTTTTTATTAATTTTCTTCTTATCCTGTAAATTAATTTCATTATGTTCCATGTCTTTGTTTTCGTCCGTATATTTTAGTTGATGACTTATATATATATATATTTAAACACAGTAATTTTAAAACTTAAATTACTAAAACTAATTAGTCAAATCGAATGCGCCTCAATCTTGGAAGAATGACAAGTTTAGACTGGTCTTAGACAGGTCTCTACCCCTTTTACTACGGCAATCTCGATGTCGTCAATTTCAATCATTTTTAAGGTGTTATTGGCCCATTATGGATTGTATTATTTAGAGAATAACAATAAAGTTGAAAAAGCAAATGAAGGATTTATATATATATATATATATAAAAAGCAAATGAAGGATTTATATATATATATATATATATTAATATGTTTTTGGATAGTAAATAATGTAAATAATTTTTTCAAATAAGTATTTGGATAAAAAAAATTTATACTAAAAGATAAAATAGGTACGCAAAAATTGAGCGAAGCTGCCAATATCAAAACTTGCATTAATACCTTTTGGGATTCAATTTTTCAGCATGATAAAGAATATTATAACCAAACGTAGAGATAGTTACTTTCTGATTGTTTGAAATACGAATCATTTAAAACGAACCAAATTTATATGCGTACGACATACACGAATCTTTTAATTAGGACTTAAACAATGCTTAACAAATTGATAAGAAAATGCCTTTACTGTAATATAGAGTTGATACGGAACAAATGTATAATCCAGGTTGAAAGTTTATTTAAACATTTAATGAAGAAGTGTTGTAAGCTACAACAATAACGGGAAGTTCGGCCGTATGAGACCAGTAAGAAGTTACTTTGGACTTCCGAAACAGGTAGTGGAGATCAGGAACTAGTCTCCGGCACCTGTTTGGAAGCATAAGTTCGAACTTATATTGGATATTTCAGAAGTCCGAACATTAGCAAATCAAGAACTGCTAATTGTTCGGCCTGACATATTTGCACTTCGGACTTTCGAAGTCCAAGACCAAAACGTTCACTATTATGTTAGCATAAAAAATATGCAACAGAAGATAAATTTATTCAATACATATAAAAATATGTAGAAGAAGAGGAGTACAAAATAAGGCACATCAGACTCTCCTATTGAGAGTCGCATAAACCCACGACATAATAGCCTTACCATTAGGCTAGAATCTCTTTATTCTAAACTCTCTCAACTCAACTTTTCTCAACTAAATAAACTAAACAAACCCTCTATTTATAGGGTAACAAATTTAACTACCAAAAAAACATAGAAACTTAATTAGAATAGGAAATAACAACTCTAAACATAATTGTATTAGGAAACTAAATTAGTTAAATAACTAAATTTCCAAAACCTAACAATAACATATTTCCTAATTGATAAGGAGTTTGGTTTAATTATTCCATCAATGCCTCCCTTAAACCAAACTCTCCAAACTGTCCATGAGGGTAGATCCACTCCATGCACGATTAAGACGATCAAAAAATTTCTATGCAATTTTTTTCTTCCACAATTTGGCATCGTCCTGAAATGTAATTTGATTTAATCTTCATCTTCAAAGTTTTTCAAACGACCTACGTATCTGAACTGATAAATTTTCATCGTACACTTTTCTTCAATTTATCAACCTCCATGAATTTCATGATAATTGGTATCAAAATTCTCAATTTTTATAAATCAATCACAATCTACTTGGTAGAATTTTTTTTCCTCCATCACTGCTCAACATTAATAAAACCAATCATGACAGGATCCTTCTTTTTAGATCTTTGTCCAATTAGGGTCAATTTTATTACACCCTAATTGTTAAACGAGTACCCCAAGACCAATTTCTCTTGTGGTCCAAATTTTTCGATGTTTGAGTACTCCAACAAAAAAAAATTTCTTCAATTTTTGACAAATATCTCAAGATCAAACTCTTGAACCAAGAACTCTGATACCACTTGTTGGCATAAAAAACACGCAGTAGAAGATAAATTTATTTAACACATAAAAATATGTGGGAGAAGAGGAGGAGTACAAAATAACACGCATCGAACTCATCATATTGAGACCCGCATAAACCTACGGCATAATAGCTTTATCATTAGGCTAGAATCTCTCTATTCTAGACTCTCCCAACTCAACTCTTCTCAACTAAATAAATTAAACAAACCCTCTATTTATAAGGTAACAAATTTAACTACCACAAAAACCTAGAAACTTAATTAGAATAGGAAATAACAACTCTAAACATAATTGTATTAGGAAACTAAATTACTTAAATAACTAAATTACCAAAATCTAACAATAACATATTTCCTAATTAATAAGGAGTTTGGTTTAATTATGCCATCAACTACCAGGTCAAATTTGTCAAAGCTTCCATAGAAAGAGAAAAAAAAAAAAAAGTTGATATACTATTAATTATAGAAAATGATTATTATCTTACCAATTTGTTTTCCGCATTAGCTTTATTTTCCTTTATTTAAATTTAAATTTTAGCCAGTTAGCGAGTCGTCATACTGCCAAATTTAACAATAGATAACTATCAGGATCGCGTCTCACATGAACCAGTTTCCAACACCTTCAAGGAGTTACTTTTGAAAAAAAGTGTTAACTTCTTTATTTAATAGCAATGGTTTTGCCGAGCCTGAATTAATGAATTGTATTGAGTAGTGAAAAGAATTATTTGAATAGTGTAATTAATGAATAGTGAAAGAATTTTTTTGAATTATGTAAATAATGAATAGTGTTTAGGCAAGAAAAAGTAAAATAATTGACAAATTTTTTTGAATTGACCAAACATATCTTTCAGTAAGTGTAGAAAAAAATGAATAGTGAAATAAAAAGTTGACAAAAATGAAAGGGAAATACTTAGGCAAATTTGGTTTTTGACCCTACTTATAGATTTTGTGGTATAAATTAAATATTATGGAATTTATTACATCAACTGATGTAAGAAAAATTCTATAAAATTTAATTTTGATCGCAAGGTTTACAAATAGAATCATAGATCGGATCTATGTAAGTATTTTTCTAAATAAAAAGAAAAAATAATCCATATCGGGCCATTGAGGTATCAAAGAAACTTTGGCTAGTGTTACTGTTAGAGCAATTATTATTCAGCTAGAGTAAGTTTCGTTTATATCTCAAAATTAACCTTTTGATGGATAGTTTTGGCATAAGGGTGAAATTTGCTCTGACTAAATAATATTTACCCTGACAATAACATTAGCCAAGAACTTTTCAGTCAAATTAGCTTGAGCAACTTGCAATTGATAGAAAGGTAATTACATACTAAAAAACTTAACATATTCTTTGGTTTGGCGTCCAGGTGTAGAGATTGGGGATGTGACTTCTCTATCCCAAGATCCCCTTTTCTATATGTAATTCAATTTTTTCACAATGTATTATGAAAAAATAGTAAATTATTGTAACATCTTACAAATCCTTAATTTGTTAAATTTTCTATACATAGTAGCCTCTTTATTTTGCATGTATGTTATATCCATATAGTACTTTCGTGGCAGGGTTTGTACTCAACAATTTTTTGAAAACTGCTTGTAGTTTTTTTTTTAAATTAGTAAAATTCATTTTTATAACATAATTTGTGGATAAAAATTGGAAAAATATTTTTTATTTTTCATGCTAGATAAGATAAAAGTTATTTTCAAAAGCAACACTGCACTTGTTTTTCTAAAAATTCTTTTTTTTTTTTTTTTAAAAAAAGAAACTTATAATTTTTTCATAAGCAATTAAAAACAAGGCATTAATAACCAATGATTTTGTAAGACAATTTAAATTTTTCTTAATTTTTCTATACAGGAGACATTAATCGAGTTTGGGTCATTACAAGCTCAAGTCAACTTAAAAGTCAATTCTGCTTTTAATATTTGGGATGTAGTTACTTCAATCGTTATACTAATATATATACATTTCGTCTGTTCTTACAATTTTTATTGGTCTTCATTGCATTGATTTCTTCTTCCTAGGATCTATTAAATTTGTTATATTATAACTGTACCTTTCCAGATAACTACTTTGATATATATATTTTTTTTTATATTGAAAAAGAAAGATTGATCCCAGATATTTTATAAACAAAATTTCAAATAAAAAATTAATTAATGGTGTGCAATTGCAGTCTTATCTCTCAAATTTATAGGTAAAATTTGATATTTCTTTTGCAGTAAAAAATTCACTAAAGATATCAAATGGAGTCCATCAACAGTAAGAAAGGTATTTAGTTTATTACACCTCACAAGTAAAGAGAGATCAGAGACAATACGCACCAAAGCAATCAAAAAAAAAAAGATTATATAATTATAAATTTTAAAAAGCTTAACTTTTGTAGAATACTACTAACATTGATGTTAGGCGAAGCTCTATACGGTAGATTTGAATTGAAGAAAATAATTGAAATGAATGGATTTGAATTGAGTGAATTTAAAATGATATGAAATTGGGGTGAATTTCAAATCTACTCATTTAATCATTAAAATCGCACTCCCACTTATTGATAAATTTTAAATCCACAACGAAATCAAGTAACTTGTTTGAATAATTTATTAAGGATTTGAATTTCAAACCAAATCCACCCAAATTGTTTCATTGAAACATAATGATAGTGAATTTATACAAAATGACAAAACCAAGAAATATTATTAAATTCAAAAAAAAAAAGAACAAAATCCGACCGAATTTAAAATTAAAGAATTGTAATTCATTATGATTTTACTACGTAAAGTAATTTTAATAAATAATCTTAAATTTGTGACTTTATAAATCATGTTACATCTTTTAAAACAAGTTTCAATACGTGAAATATCATCTGTTAATATCTTAATATCCTATAGCACCTCTAATTTTTATAAGAGACAGGGACCATAATTAACGTCCCTCTCCTTTTCCAATGACTTGCCTTACTTTTAATCTACCAAAACATCATTTTAAAATCAAAGATAAATTTATCAGTAATAAAAGTTTTTTAAAATTATGTTTTTCTCCTCTTAAAATTCTTTAAAGTATTATTACACTATTATAAAAATTAGACTTTACCTTTCAAAATTTTTAGAGAATATAAAATTAGTTTCTTGCGTATCCTTATTCTCCAAGAGTTTCAAAATATATGATATTTTTTAGAATTTCTTTAACACCATAAAAATTAGATTTTAACCTTAAAATTTTATAAAAATTATAAAACTTTCTCACCAAATATATGTATACATAATTTTTTGTCCCTCTAAAATTTCAACTTTTGAATCTGCCCTTGATTGATAATTTTTCAATTATTTTCTGTAGATAGTATCTCCAAGTTACTGATGCAGCAAGAGAGAACTATAATAGCTTTTCGTATTTTCTTTGATTGTGGAAAATATTTTTTAGGACACTTTTTTAAGTGTTTATCGATATAGTAACTATTTCCGTCCAACTACGTTGAATAAAATTTAGCTGTTTTGTTAGTCTGAATTATAAAAGATTTTTCTTTCTTTGTATTGTTTACCTTTCTTTTAAAGAAAAAAAAAAATTGAACAGTTTGTGGCAACTCAAAGAGAAGAAAGTGGGTCATCATGGTCCTAATACAAGCGGTAAAAACAGCGAAGAATCAAATATTCAGGATCAGATTCTTTGTTATACTTTATAGTATTATATGTATTTTTTTAATATTACATAATATGATAGATTGACATTTATTTCTCATTTAATATTTTTTTATATTAAGAATATATATTTTATATTATCACTTCATTACATTGTATAATACAAAAAAAAAATATTATAGAAAATCCAAAGCCGTCAAATTCCTTGTGCAGCATCATTTGCTTTGTGGGAATCTGGCTTAGACTTCCTTTGGGTGGTTGTTGTGATTAATATTGGGCCCAATATAAGAAGAAATTGTTTTAGATGAATGAAATCGATATAGACTGATTTTTGTAATAGGTAATATTTTAAGATTCCTCTATTATTGTTAACTAGATCCAAGATAGTTTAAAGATCCAGGCCCAACGGGGTTATTGCATCACCAATTTGACTCAAGTTTTAAGGATGTAGGAATATTTGGTGCTTCTGCCTTAATTAATATCTATCAAAATTTTAAAAATTAATATTTTAGACAAAGATTTACTATTTAAAAACTAAATCAGATACAATTATTTAGTTAAGAGATTAATTATGTTAAAATTTAAGTTATGACTACTTTTTATTTTTAGTGAAATAGTTGGAAGACAATGTAGATAATTTACCCATTAATTATTATACTATACTAACACAGAATAAAATCAAGGACATGTTTTCTCCTTTCCAATTTTCACACACATACACCTAAAATAGTAAAGGTCAGCAGCCACCCAGCCAAAATTTGAGACAATCGTTTGAACTTATATACGTTTTTGAATTTCATTTTGTTTTAACTTTAAGATGTAAGTATCTTTCAAGGAAAACTACTCTAATAATCTCTTATATTTTATATTTTATATATATTTTTAATTAATTCAACAAATTTAAAATAATATATTTTTGTCTATTATAAATTTAAAATAAATAATTTTTGTCTCTCGAAATAATTCTAATTATATTTTGACTTAAAATAATCATGTAAATCACATATCACAAATTTTAAAAGAAATAAAGTTGATAAAATACAATTTTAAAAACTAAACAATACACTACTTCAAACCTCCCCTAACCACGAGCCAAAAACCTCCCCACCATCACTCCCCTATTCCTCACTCTTCCTCTAGTTCCCATCCTTTTCCCACCATCCCGTAAAGCACTTCCTCTCCCGTTTTGCATCCCACAACCACTCTCCCATACCCCCTATCCCAGTAGGCCCAGCCCCCTTCCCCGAACCCTGCAAGGCGCAACCCATTCCTCTCCCTCTTTCTGCCCCAATCCCTCTCCCTATAGATGATCTTAAAAGTTTGTTCACTGAAATATGAGTTAGAAAAGAAATTAAAAAACAATGGGATTATGTAAGCTTTAAATATTTATTTTTAATGAGAGTATTTTAGGAATGGAGGGAGACGAAGTTTTACACCAATTGTTGCATTTTTTTTCCCTCGTCACTTTGATTTTGCATCTATTATTATTAGATTTATTTAAAATTATCTTATCCATGCAAAGACAGACGTTAACGGCCTTCTGAACAAAACCCCTAAGATTGTGTTTGGATTAGTGGATTTGAATTGAATGAAGGATTTAAAATGAAATGATTTGAATTGAATGGATTTGAAGTGATATAAAATTTGAGAAAAATTCAAATTCATTCATTTAATCAATAAAATTACACTCTCGCTTGTTGGTGGATTTTAAGTTCACAATTAAATTAATTAACTTATTTGGATAACTTTTTATAAATTAAGATTTCAAATCAAATCCACCAAATCCCTCAATTCGAACACAATGTAAGATATTTTGTTATATGGAAAAAGAAAGACTAATTCCATAAAAGAAAATGATTAACAAATCACAAATTCTGAATTACTTGTCAAATTTACTCCACGTGATAAGATTTTATTAAATTACCAACCATTGAATTTAGATATTTAGTCGAATTTCCATAACTAATACAAAAATTCAAATTTAAAAAAAAAAAAGTTAATCAATGGAGTACAAATGCATTCCTTTCACTTAATCATGAATTTATAAGTAAAAATTCGTATCTTTTGCAATAAAAATTACATTACACAGAATTCAGATGGAGTCTATCAACAGTAAGAAAGATATTTAGTTCATTGCACATAACATATAAGAGAGATTAAAGAGAATAAACACCAAAGCAACAAAAATCTGATTACATAACTATAAAACTTATTTAAAAAATAAACTTGCATTTTAGAGAACCCACATTGATGTTACAGATTATGCAAAGCCCAATTTCCAATTCGGTGACCTTATTTATGGAGCGTATTGTTGATTTGTTGAAATTCATGTGCAATTCGTGGTTTCTAAAGAAAATTAATTTAGTTTTAATCTTAGGGTTTGTTAACTGATGTACAACAAAAAGAATTAGTAATTTAAAGGATTTACTTCACTTTGCACTCTTTAACTTGTAGTTTATTTTTGCTTTACATTTCATACTTTAATTTTGAACATATTTCACCCCCAAACTTCCAAATTTATTCTACTTCAATCTAATTTCTTGAAAACATTACTAAAATTGATGGATTTTAGATATGTTCAATATCAGACACTAGTTTAGGGGATATTGTACCAACGGAGTACTCATAACTAATTACACTTTGTACCCTAACTTATGATCAATTTTCACTGTGCATCCACAATTCTAAATTTTGGATGCATTACACTCATAACTCTTAGATCGATTCTAGTTTGGTCTAGTTTTTAATGGTGTTAAAAAAATTTTACAAACATAAAAATTTTACAAATATTCCACATTAGGTGTATAGTGTGCACAGTTAGAATATTTCTTTAACTTTGGTAAGAGCATTGAAAATTGGAATGAAAAAAGATAAATCTAAAAGTTTGGGCTATAATATGCTAAAATTTAAAGTATGGGGTGTAAAATAAAAATCACCTATAAATTAGGGTGTGCAAAGTGAAATAAGCCCTAATCTAAATGGTGATAAGATCTTAGATACAAACTGAAAGTTTAGGTGTTCAAATGTTGCACCATGTTCGGAGATTTTTTTAATCCAAAAAGGAGTGAAGTTTAATGACGATGATAAAAATAGGCGTCTTCTTATTCTACAAATCCTCCATATTTGTCAGTTCTTTTTCTTATCACGATTGGTTCGAAGCGACATGTTAAGCAATATTTAAACATATACACGCATACAAATAACCTAGAGCAAAATTTCGATGACAAGCATTCTAATTTTCGTTCATATACACCTCTACTTTTGAAATGAAAGCATTAAAAACGAACATATTTGTCACCATTTGAAGAAAAAAAATGAAATTAATTAATAACTAGAAAAATTACTCTATAATTTTGGGACAGGTTGACTTGTAAATTATTGGGGATTATAATTAATTGGGGGTAATGCCTGATCCTAGTTCACTGAATGAGGCACGAGTTAAACAAACAAATCAAGTCTTAATCCCACTAAATAGGGTGGGCTGCATGAATTCTACTACGCCATTGCGCTCTGTCATAAACCATATCCTTCTCAATTCCTATATGGGTTTATCTTTCTTACAAGTTACCCACTAAGTCTTTTTCGGTCTTCCCCTACCCTTCCTATGTTAACTACTTTCTCTAAAATCTACTCATCTGACAAGCACTTCTACTGGTCGTCTTAACACATGATCTAATCACCTTAAGCGTGTTTCTCTCATATTCTCATCAATAGACGCTACTCCAATCTTCTCACGAATATGCTCATTACGTATCTTGTGCATCCTAGTGTACCCACGCATCTATCTTAACATTTGCATTTCTGATACTCTCATCTTTTGCTCAGTTGTGTAATTCACTGCCCAACACTCAAACCCATAAAGTATCGCTGGCCTAGTTGCTATTCTATAGAATTTGCCCTTAAGTCATAAAGAAATTTTGCAGTCGCATAATATTCTCGATGTCATTCTCAATTTAGTCTAATCCGCTTGTATTCGATGTATAACATCTTGATCTATACCACCATCACTCTGAAAAACTAATCTTAAATACTTAAAATTTTTACTTATGGGTATCTATAGCTTGATCTCCGATACAAACCCCTATTCCATTCCTACGTGCACACTTGCTAAATTTAAATTTCATATATTCTGTTTTTGATCGACTAATTTCAAACTCTTTTGCCTCAAGTGTGTCTCTCCAAACTTCGAGTTTAGCATTAACCACATCTTTTGTTTCATCTACTAACACAATATCATTTGAAAATAAAACACACCATACTATTTCCTCCTGTATGTGCCTTGTAAGTTCATCTATGACCAATGCAAATAAATAAAGACTTAGAGAACTCTCGTGTCAAACCTCTTGGTATTCTCATACTTATAACTACGTCCCTATACACTTCCTTTATTGATTCTATACATGCTACTCTAACTCCTCTTTTTTCTAAAATTCTCCACATAACTTCTCTAGGGACTCTATCGTATTCCTTTTCAAGATCAATAAAAATCATATGTAAATCACTTTCCTTATCTTGGTATTTCTCGGTAAGTCTCCTTAAGAGATGTATAGGTTCAGTAGTCGCATCTTCCTAGCATGAAACCAAACTGATTATTTAATACTTTAGTCTCGTTTCTTAATCTTCTTTCTATCAACCTCTCTCAAAGTTTCGTCATATGTCTCATTAACTTAATATCTCTGTAATTCGCACAATTTTATATATTTCCTATATTTTTGAATATGGGTATGAGAGTACTCTTCTTTCATTGGTCAAGCATCTTTCTACTCTTTAATATTTTATTGAAAAGGTTGGTAAGCCAACTTATGCCCTTTTTTCCTAAGCATTTCCATACCTCAATTTGAATATCATCGAGGCCAACTGCTTTTTCTTTCATCATCTTCTTGAAAATCTCTTCCAACTATGATTCTTGAATCCTTCGATAATACATTACGTTTCTATACTCCTCAAACTTAGCTAACTCTCTTAAAATGATATCATCTCCATTGTTTTCATTGAATAGATGATAGAAGTATCTCTCCTACATTTTCTTAATTTTCTCATCACTTACTAGTACCTTATTACTTATCACATCATCCTTGATGTGCTTGACTTGGGTTAAGTCCTTCGTTTTATGGGCTCTTGCTTTAACAATTTCATAAATATCTCGCTTTCCCTCCTTAGATTTTAATTTTTGGTAAAAATCTTCAAAAGCTGTATCCCTTGCTTCACTTATAACCTTTTTTGCCTCCTTTTTAGCAAGCTTATATTTCTCAATAGTTTCGTCACTTCTACAACTATATAGAGCTTTATAGTTAGCTTTCTTAATTTTGATTTTATCTTGTACACCTTCACCCCACCACCAAGATTCCTTGTTTATGGGGACATTACTTCTCCAAATATCCTCTTAGCCACTGTTTTCACTCTAATTGCCATGTCATTTCATAAAGTGTTAGATTTTTCTTGTAAGTCCCAAATACTTTACCCTAACAAAACTTCCTTAAAATTTTTTTTCCTTCTTTAAATTCTTCCACTTAATTCTAGGTCATCTACGTAGGTTTCTTTGCCTAATGTGATGTTTAAGTCTCAAATCCACCACCAAAAGTCTATGTTGTGAGGTTAAACTTATTCCAGGTATGATTTTACAATCTCTATAAACCCTTACAATCTCTTTCTTGTGAATAAGGCATGAGTTAAACTATTGGAAAATTATATGGCTTCTTTAGGGTATCTTATACCGTTATATTTTAAAATTTGTATTGTACAAGTATTATCACTTAAACAATAGTATGATAATTTAATGGGACCAAGAATTTTTCCCAGTTATTATCACTTAAACAACTTTTTGAATGAGTCAAATTATTTTGTTCGACTACTTGCAAAAGATTTAAAAAGACATGGTGGCGGTCAATTTGATGGGCTTTTGTGGATTTGCTGAAATGATGTCTAATGCCTTTTAATGATTTGTCTTGAAGTTGAAACATCATAAAGTCTTATTTTACTGAGGAATTTTCTTCATCTGCGAATCATTTTGTAGGCTTCCACATAAATAGATGCCAAAAAGTCATAAGAAATATACAAATTGCTTCTAAATCTAAGACTGGGCAGTTCTCTTGAGAAATAGTATTTAAAATTTATCGGATTTTTGTCCATACAACTACCCATCATTTTCAGGTAATACATAGGTCAATTTGATTATTGATATTTATTTAAAATTGAATATATAAGCAAAACCTTTAAAATCGGTGGTGTACTATGAATTTCTTCATATTGTAGTGCTCAACTTCAATATAGTAAAGGACAGTTCGGTTTGGCTGTTAATTAAAATTTACAGAATTCTCATAATTCTTCCTTTATGCATTTATCCCAAGCAAGGAAGAGATACTTCACCAATCAAAATATAACCATCAATATATATAAGGTCCATTACGAGCAAGCTTAATTAAATATATTACATCTTCAACTGTATCACTTCAATTTTTTAATGTATAAAACTCCTTTTCCAGTGGCACCTGACTAGCAGTCCACTTCTGTGTTGCTCTAATCGAGGGCAAAGCCAAGAATCTGTGATCAGTGGTGGTGAAATTTTTTTTCAATTCATAGAGAGGATCATAGCAAAATTATGTTAATACTAAATACAAATATAACTAAATAACTTAGTAACTAATTAAATTTATGGTAAAACAAGTTTTAATAAATGTTCAATTATGGCAATTATGCATTATGAATATCATTTTCAGCATCAAGTAACATTTTTTGCTTATGAAATATTTGTAATTTTGCAATTTTACCAAAGTTGAGAGGAACAATTGCACCTTCTCCCCCTTCAACTGCACGTAGCTCCGCCAATGACTCCAATGCTTTACATGTTGTGATTCAAAATAATTTAAGAATCAAATTCACCAATAGAATTAATATTAGAGATTAGACAAATCATGTACCATATTATGATTTGTTTAAAGATTTAAATCAAATCTCAGTGAAACTTTATTGAAATTTTATTCCTCTCCTATTTTTTTGCAAGTATCAATAAATGAATTTCTTAATATTTCACTTCTGATTCAAGTATGAAATGTTTTCTAATCTATTTTCATCTCTTTCTAGAGCTGTCTAATCATTCTAAGAGATATAAGTAACATGATATGAATGTAAGATGCAAATGTAGAAGTTCTCTATGAGAAATTCAGTAAAACTAAATATCTTGCATGTATACATAGCTACTCTAGCTCAAACCCACAAAATACTAATTGACTGGGCTACCAAACATACTCTAAGACCATATAATAAAAGGGATGAAAAAAATTCCATGAGACTCTAGTAGATAATGTAGTAATTGAGAATAGTAGTTAAGGGCTAAGGTGGTATAAAAAATGGAAATTCAAAGGATATTATGTCAAGAGAAAATTAATTGTGATGTCATGCAAAATGTGTACTTGCATAGAGGTAAAAATAATTAACCTTATCGTGAAAATATATTATACTGTATTTTATGCTTGACAAATTGATTAAAATATTTTAAAACTATATATATTAATAGGAGATAAGATAAATGATCTATAAACTAAATTAGTTATATCTCAATGTCCCAAAGCACATATATTTTGGTAATATTACTTAATATGATACTCATCGTTGTAGTTACATTGTCGGTCACGCATATTATCAAAATTTTGAATCATTTAATTATGGTAATACTAAAGGGTTTTTTTTTTTTTGTAGATTTATTTAAAATTTCTCCTATTTGATTTTTTAACTAAAGATTGTTAATGTCTAATAAAGTAATAATCAAATTGTTAATTAGTAACTTTTTTCTTTATAGAGAATATGTTGGATTAGTCCTATAAGAGGTCCAAGTAAACTTTTTATCTTAAGGATCTCAGTTACGTTAACGAAAATATGATTCAATGACAAAGGTGAGCAGAAAATGAAAATATTATATAGAATGTAATGGATTTTTTGGATAGGAGGGGGTAGGGAAGGGATAGAATGCAATAGAGTTAAGAAAGATACATACAGAAGTTCAAAATTTTGTAACTTCTAGTATCAGAAGTTGTCCAATTGAAATCACAGGAAACATGCTACCCAGAGATGGTATTTCTTTCAATAGTTGGGTAGAAATTTGTTCATTGTCTACATCCTCAACTGAGGGTTGTAATATATACATGAAAATGTAAGTTTTGCCACCAGCACCACTTTTTTTGCCTCTTGCTTACGTGGATATGAGTCGGGGATCCATAATGTCTTTTAATAATATATCAAAATTTGTTAATGTAGATGAGGATGACAATATCGTCAAAATTGATGAAATGAAATCTCCTAGACGTTTTCCCATGATCACTTCCAAAGCTAGCACTCCAAAGCTATAAACATCACATTTAGAGTTCATTTCCATTGTATAAGCAAACTCTGTAATTTAAAATAAATATTATCACTCACATATTATCGATAGTGATGAATAACTTCTTGAATTATAGTGGAAAATATTTTGCTTCAAGTTTGCATGCAAAAATCTTGAAAGTTAAAGACTAATAAAAGTCAGATCAAGTAACAAGTGAAACTGCATTATAATATATACTTGGAGCAGCATATCCATAGGTTCCAGCAAATAAATTCCAATTAGATGAATCAGGCCTCAAGAAAGTATGTATGCAGTGCCAAAGTTAGAAATGTGTGCTTGATGATCAGAATCTAACAAAAGATTTTTGCTCGATATATCTCGGTGAATTATAGGAGGTAAACAACTATGATGTATTTAAGATAATGCATTACTATGATGTATTTAAGATAATGCATTTGCCACATCTTTTACAGTGTTTGCCCTCTTGATCCATTCAAACTTTTTGGCTATTTCATCATTGCTCATTCTGTTCATCAGGTTTCCTCCTTCCAAGAATTCATAAACCAAGAATGTGTGATGCGTGTGTGAACAATATCCATGTAGCTTGACAATGCTCTGGTGTTTAATTCTTGTCAATGCCAGGATTTCATTGTCAAAATATTTTGGACTGCTTACTACAGCACTCTCTGTTCCATGAAATTTCTTGACAGCAACAATTTGGCCACTTGACAATGCAGCTCTAAAGATACTTCCAAATCCTAACTCACCAATGCAATACTTGGGGTCAAAATTTTCTGTTGCATTTATAATGCCTTTTCGAATGCCATTTTTCGTCGGAGCTGCATATGCTAAACAAACTTATATTTGTTTCTCTTCACTTATTTTCAACCTGTCTTGTATGTGACCTTGCAAAAATTAAAATGGCCACAACTACAAGCAAAAGAAACATGCTTCCTATTATTGCAAAAATAATAAGAAAATAATTTTTTGCTTATCGTCCTTCTTTGATTTCGTATTCCATTTGATTGAGTGCAAGGCTTCAAGCCAGCAATTTTGTCACATGGACCTTTATTATTTCTCGAGGCATCAAAAGGAGCTTTTTGAAATGTTGTAATGTTGGGCAAAGGACCTTCCAATTGATTGAGAGATATGTCAATAGAATTCAAGCTAAAGCAATGGTCAAAGGTGGAGGAAATGATTCGCCTGATATTTTATTACGAGAAAGATTCATCTTCTCAATGCTTTGCAACTCACCCAACTCTGGTGGCATTTTGCATGTCAGCATACTTTTGCTGGGATCAAGAGTTCCAAGTATATGCAAATTCTCTTTATCATGGAAGGAAAACATTTTTTGAGTGCATTTTGGCTTGAATTCAAGTCCACTAATTGTGTGTAATTGCCAATTTGTTTAGGAATTGAGCCACAAAGATTCTTAATAGACAAATCCAGATTTAGAAGTTAAAATATTTGTCCAATTTGGGGAGGTATAATGCCTGAAAGTTTGCTATCGTCTAGCTTAAGCACAAGCAATAAAGCCAACTTTCCCAAACCTTTTGGAATCATCCCATATAAATTATTTGAAGAAAGATCAAGTATTTGCAATTGAGAAGCCACTCCAAGCTTAGTTGGTAGTTTTCCAAAAGGACTATTGTTGGAGATCTTAAGGCAAGTCAAATTCATATATGTACCTGAATTCCAAGACAACTCACATAAAATCTGTTGTGGCTTAAGTCAATCTACTCCAAGTACTGATACACACCGAATTCTCTAGATATGTTCCCTAATAGTTGGTTTTTTTTGTACCCTGACAAATCATAAGCTAGAACCATTTTACATGCATTTTGGTATATTTTTCCAGAACTCCATCAGTGATCCACTAGTGCAAATATTATGGGGTAAATGACCAATAACATAGTTTTCAAATATGACTAGTATTTGTTAATGCGTAATATTATTGAACTCAATAGGGAGGAGACCACTCAATTGATTTTGGAAAGCCTAAGATCAACTAGGGACTTCAACTTTCCCAAATCTGGCGGGATAACCCTATTTAATTTGTTTTCAGAAAGCAACAATTCTCTCAAATTTGTTAAGTTTCCAATAGAGGAAGGAATGTGTCCTCTAATATTGTTTTCATAAACACATAAAGAACTTAACTTCCTCAAATTTCCAATCGATCGAGAAATCTGATTGGTGAGATTATTATTCGAGAAATACAGATTCTCAAGAGATGTGAGCTTTCCAATTTCTTCTAGAATGGATCCTAAAAGAAAATTATTATAAATACAAGGTAGTCAAGTTACCCAAATTTTCAATCAATCGAAGAATTTGATTGGTGAGATTGGTTATCTAGAACCTGAAGAGATACGAACTTCCCAATTTCTTTTGGAATAGATCCCAAAAAATTAGTGAGATTGTTATTTGATAGAAAATCATTGATATATATATATATATATATATATATATATATATATATAACACAGTAATTTTAATACTTAAATTGCTAAAACTAATTAGTCGAATCGAATAGGCCTCAAATCTTGGAGAATGACGAGCTTAAACAGGTCTCTACCCTTCTTACTACAGCAATCTCGGTGCCATCAATTTCAATCAATTTTAAGGTGTTATTGTTATCAAACAAATTTGGGTAGCAAATCAATTTTAAGGTGTTATTGTTATCAAACAAATTTGGGTAGCGCTTGCCAGAGCAATTATTATCCAACTAGAGCAAATTTTCTTCACATCTCAAAATTAGCCTTTAGAAGTCATAGCTTAAACTCAAGCCCTCTTGTTGTGTCCCATGTTCCCACTATTGTCTCTTCTTCACCGCAACTCACCTGTTTTACCGGAAATTGAAACTGACGATTCTCAAGTTCAGATTCTTCATCACCATATTTTCATTTTCTTTATAATTTATCTTCTTTTCTTTATTTTACATAAATCCCAACTCACAAATAACTTTATATAGAAATAAAATAAGAAAAGAAATCCGAATCCCATTTTAAGATCAATTTCAAAGCACCAAATTTTAGGTTCGTTTCTTCACCAGCAGCAGTGGCAAATTAAATCATAGTTGGCCTTGTATGTTACCCCCCCTCCTCCCCCCGGCTCCCCTTTATTCATCCAATTTTCTGGTTTCACCTGTAATATCACTCTTCCCAAAGATGCAACCTTTTGAACTGAAAACAATAGAAAATAGCAATTGAACTAATTAATCAACTTGCACCGAAGAATGGTGAAGGGAAACAGTAGTTCGTTGAAGAAAATTGATGATTGATAGTAATCAATAATTTATGAAAATTTATCTCACCCAAAAAAAAATTATTGGAAAATTAAATTCAAAAGATGGAGTCATTTATTTTGTATAAAAAGAAAAGGTTGAGGCTGTAGTACGTAGTGTATGATTGATGAGTAGATAAAAGTTCTGATATTACGAGATTAGTGAGATAGGATGAAGTGAGAGAGGATGAAGCGAAGGAGATGATTGAGGATGAAGTGAGAGAGGATGAAGCGAAGGAGATGATTGAGGTAGAGACGTAGTGTACGGAAAGCATAGTTTTCAGGATCGGGATCCTAGATAGGATCGTTTTTAGGTTATCAGGATCGGATCGTAGGATCGTAAGATCCTACTAAAAATATCTAAAATAAATAAATCAATAATTTTTAAATTAATAAGTCACAAAATCAAGATTTAAAACTATACTGCATATGAAATAAGTATAAAAATTATATATTTTGTTAATCTACTTTGCGATATGGAGAAGAAAGAACGTAGAAGTAATGAAATTATATAACATCAGCATAACACCACTTGTAACAAGCTCCAATTCACAAAGATCACACACCCAATACAAGTTGAAATACACAAATATCACAAGCTAACATGTGATATCGCCTATTAGCCACGGCCCACAAGGAGTAACATTACTTCTCCGGATATTACACATCTAGATGTGTATAAGCATCACAAGGAAGTAAACAGGTTTAGAAAAGTCAGCAACAACAATAGTAAAAGAAATTAAAGAACTTGTTCAATAATCATCTTCATCTTCATCATACTCATCATCACCAAAACCAAGATTCTCCATATCCAAATCATTGTTATTGATATTGGTGTCCATGTCATAAGACTCATAACCCCAATTTGATCTATAACTATTATAATCAATCTCATTCTCATAAGATTCCTCTTGGACATCATTTTCATCACTTATATTAGTTCTTCCTTGGGTAGAATCTTCAGGAACCATATCATGGTAATCATCATCACCACGATGGAATTCTCTCGGAGAGCCTTCATCTTCATCATCATCAACAGCATGAACTTCGTTCACTTGATTGGCTTGTCTCTTGTGGCCACGGGACTCATGTCTATGACTACGATCATGATCAACTACATAATCATAAATAAGTAGCTGTGAATTGTGATATTTTCAATATATTTTCTTTTTTTGCAAAAGAAAAAGGGCCAAGGAAATATGCATATCCAAAACTACTATTTTTCTTACATACATAATTTTAACAAATAAAAATTAACTTACGAGCTCTTTTTAGATTCCTTGTAATAACTTCAACTTCATTTTCGTTTTGCTCTTCATCTGAAGTATCATTTCCTGGATTGTCCTCTAAAATCTTTAGCCAATTATTCCCTTGTGGAAGGGCTGGATTTTCTCTTTCCGTTATCCATTCATCATCCGAAGGCAAGTCTTCAAAAGGAACTTCATCACAAATACTTTGCCTTTGCCTTTGTCTTTGTCGCTCTTGCAATTTCAAGTTATACATGACAAAAACTAGATCATTCATCATTTTTTGTGCCAAACGATTTCTTCTTTTCGAATGCACCTATTGAATATTAAAAGACCAATGCAAAGTTATTGTGATTGAGTTAGAAAACCATAATCTAAAAAATCTCAAACTACTTAAAATGATAATGAACATATGAAAGATAGGGAAAAAAGATCTAACCAATTCAAATGCACTCCAATTACGTTCACATCCAGAAGAGCTACAAGTTAAACTCAAGATCCTAATAGCAAATCTTTTCAGCTCTGGGCATTCATCTAGATAAGAAGGGGTACTAATCAGCTATAATAAAAATAAAATAGACAAGTTAACATGACTTTAAAAGGAAAAAAAAATCTTCTACAAATGAAGCAAAACAAGTACTAATCAAACCTGGAGCCTTCTTATTTCTTGTCAGGATAGCATTTTGAATGCCAAACAATCCTTTAGCATCTCTAAAGTAATCTATCTGCATGTCAATTTTTAGTCTTTCATTAGGATCTGCAACCATTCGACCAATGCAATCATAGAGACCACGTTTGACATTAACATCTGATTGGAAGTCTGGACTATACTGAAATTGAGGATTCAAAAAGTAACCCGCAGCATTGTAAAGGTTGACCAAGTTGATCTTCCCATCTTTTGTCTATGATTTCAAATACTTTCTCATATCTACAACAACAATCACAATGAGTTGCATAAATATAACTGGTAAATCATAAGCATATATAGCAAATACACAAGAAGATAAAAATAATCACAACTCTAACTATGATTGAAAAAAATGTAGTAAAAAAACTACCTTCTTTGGACATTATCCACATTCACTTTAATTTCTTCCTTAGCTTGGTCTATTGCCTTGTAAATGTATTTGTTTGTGTATAAGAGACAGTATTCTAAAGTAAATGAAGCATAGGTGACCAAGGTGTATACACTAGGATGTGTTTAAGATGCACATCTAGATTTGTAAGAAACAAGTTCAGAGATTCTTTACACATCTAGAAGTGTATAAGAGACAGGGTGTGTATGCACTTTTTCACTCTGATAGAGATTTATGAGACTGTTTGCTCAGATATAAAGAAAATGAAAATATGGTGATGAAGCTGTCTGTTATACTCCTCTCGGATAAAAGGAAGCCCTTTGTGGCTAATCATCCAATTAAATAACTGTATCCCATGAATATATGTAAGAAACAACCTTCCTTGCTTTGGCTATTGTAACTTTATGGATCACATCATTCTTCTCTAAGTCTTCTAACATCAAGTCTATGCAATGTGCAGCACAAGGGGTCCAAAACAATCTTTTTCTTTTTTCCATCAACAATTTTCCAGCTGCTTTATAATTTGAAGCATTGTCAGTAACAATTTGGACGACATTATCCTCACCAACTTTATCCACAACATCATCCAACAATTCAAATAAATGTTTAGCAGTTTTAGAAACATCAGTAGTATCAACAGAGTGTAGAAATACAGTTCCCGCTGGACTATTTACAAGAAAATTAGCCATCGATCGCTTCCTTTTATCCGTCCACCCATCTGACATAATACTACAACCAGTCTTTTTCCATTGTTCTTTGTATTTCTGAAGAATGTTTAATGTCTCTTGCACCCTTCCTTTTTCAAAAATGTCACTCTCATTTCATGGTAAGAAGGTGGCTTCAATCCTTTTCCAAATTCTCCCATCTTTTTAATAACTAGGGAAAATAAAGGGTTATTTACTGCATTAAAAGGAAGTGCACTTGTGTAAAACCAACGGGCCATAAGTTGACAAATTTGATCCCTTTCTTGTTTCCTCCACTTTTCATTTATAGTAGTTTGTCTTGACCCTTGCCCCCTACCTCTAACAACAAATTCATCCATTGACCCTTTTCTCATGTCAAACATTTGCTCAACTTCTTTTTCATGTTCTTGTGAAACATCCCCTACATCATAGAATTTTTTCTTCTTTTTCCTTGATTCTTCAGAATTGGCACTAAGTAAGTCAAACATTTCTTGCCTAACATCATCAGGAACTTGAGGGCATGGTTCAACATTTTGGTGGGTGCAAGCTAAATGGTGTTTAAGCCTAAAAATACCACCCGATCGAATGACTTTGCAATACTTACATTGCACTTTGACTTGAAAATAGGATCAATATCCAGCCCGTGAACCCATCCAGGATCAGTCCGACTACCACTTGCATTTTTCTTGTTGTCTTTCCCTCTTTTTGAAGCCGACATTGTGATAGAGGAGGGAGGGGGATACTATACTAGCTTGGGATTCAAACCCTTTTGACTTCTACTGTCAAATCTCCCAATCTCATCTAGTTATTTGCATTGAAGAAGAGAAAAAAAAAGAATTATAAACAAAATCACTTTGACAGAGATGTGTAGACAAATTAGGAAACAGAATATGAAAATTTCTTGAACTTGGGACTCATTCATCCCCAAATCTAAGCAATCTAAATGAATCGAAATAAGTCGAATATTTCATTGTTTAAATTTATTTAACGAGACTATAAATGTATTCAATCTTGATTTATTTATCTTTCAAATTAAATTCAAACAAATTCTTATTTACTTGAGTTAGAATAATTTCAAGTTTTAAATTTATCCAATGAAATTCAAACTGAATCAATAATATTAATGTTAGATATGTGCCATGGCAATATCATTTGCCTACATTCATTGATCATCGCTGGACTCACTATAGGATAACAAATACACTGAAATTGCAAAGAAAACCTACAAATTCAAAGCTAAAGAAAGCTTTTCACGGGATTATATAAGCAAACCATTTTTAATATCTTAATTTTGCTTCACACTATAGATAATTCAACTTGTTACTTCTTAATGTTGGCTTCATTTTTTTTTTCAGCATTTAATGATAAAGAATGACAAGGATAACTTGGTTATTCTCCAACACAAGAATAAAGAATTAACGAGTTTCAATTGCAAGTAGTTGGAGATGAGGGAGCATAGGTCTCCATCAACCACACAAGCATATAAAGACAAATTAAAAAAAAAAAAAGTTGGGACAAAATTGTTGCTAAATCATTTAATAAATTGTAACTCAAAATCATTTCACAAACATTCGTTTCTTGTAAAAGTTCAAATCTTAATGCCAATGACCTAAAACTAGCACAAAAACACAACAAAACCTTATTATTTGACTCTTGTTACAGCACAAAATCACAAAACAAAGATCGACAAAATGAAGCTCAACAAACTAAATACTATGACTTCCTAACACATTGTGGTGAATTTAATTTGCAATCCACTTCTCCATATCAAAGCTCCTCCAGTTGCTTTCTCTGATATGACATACTTTCAAACCTAAATATATGAAAGAAACCAACAATAAAGAGATAGTTAACATAGAAATTTCAGTAATTTTTGAAAGAAAATTCTAGAGGAAACTTACCCTTGAGTTTTTTTTATCACCTGTAGTATAAATTACCTGGCTACTTCTCCCTCGAAACAAATACATAAACAAAATAAAATAAATAAAATGTGTTGGTTCTCCAATTTGTTTATTCCTTTTAAAATTATGAGAAAAATAAACTTTTATGCATGAAGGGTGAGATTCAAATATTCACAATAAAGTTTAGACAAACGTTCATGAAAGAGGCAAATTTTATTCAATCTCAACTTTATTACTACTAAGCCATCCAAATGGTTAGGTTTGAAAGAACTCGTATCGAACATAGTTCAATTTTTGGTTATCGAATAACTTACTCCTCCTTGCAGCCCTACACAAATCCCATTTTCTTACCTACGCCTGCACATAATTTGGGCTAAATGTGGTTTAGCTAATAAGGGATCTCGGCCCAAGCTGGGAACATAATTAGGAAAAATTTTCAAAACAAAACCATCAAAATCATGAATCCTCAAGTAAATTAGTTGTATACATCTTTAGAATTAGATTAGAAATCTAAAAAATAATTAAACCCAAATTTGAGAGATTTTTCCAAAAGAAAACTGTAAAAGATTTTTTAAAAAAAAAAAAATTAAAATTGCATATAACTGCCTCTCAAATTTTAGCAGTAGAGATATCAGTGAGGAGGAGGTGATTTCCATTACCTGAATCGGTGTGAATCGGAGCGGCGTCGCATCGGTGGCGTCGAGGCTCGAGGGATTTCCATCGCCGCCGCTGCCCGTCTCTCTCTGATATGTTTTGATGTATTTGGTTTGGCTTTGGAGTGGCTTTGGAGTTTACTTTGGGCTTGGAGTTTGGACTTGGAGTTTTGGACTTGGAGTTTTGGACTTGGAGTTTTGGACTTGGAGTTTTGGACTTTGGAGTTTGGTTAACTTAGTAGGAGTTAGGAGTCAGGACAGGAGGACTAGGAGTTTGGACTTTGAGAGGAAGTCGAACAGTAGAGAAGCCCAAAACAAATTGAAGGTCCAAAAAAAAATGCCTGCTTTGGTAGGATCGTAGGATCTCTTAGGATCGGACGATCCTACGATCCGATCCTACGATCCTACGATCCTACTACAATCCTATCAGATTTTCGATTCTTAATACGATCCGGATCGCTTGGGGCTGTGGGATCGTAGGATCGTACGATCCTACGATCCAGGATCGCGATTTTGATAACTATGACGGAAAGTAGTGGTGGGGTTGTCTTTTTGATGTGTTAAGGATTTTTTGTCTCAGTTTTTGTCTTATTATTTAATAAATTATTAATTACTTTTTATTAAAATTTATAATTATAATTAAAAAAAATTAATAGTTTATTAGATAGTGAAGCAGAAAAATAAAAAATAAGACAGAAGATCCCATAACTGATAGATAGTTTTGGCATAAGGGTAAAATTTGCTTTGACTAAATAATATTTAGGGAAAATGACCTTTATAGTCTCTCATATTTCACATTTGTATTTTTTTAGTCCTTTACATTTAAAATAATGCATTTTAGTCCCTTACAAATGCAAGACGTACCATTTTAGTCACTCAACACAAATACGGACCTATTTTGACCTGAAATACTCACATGTATATCGAATGTAACATATTTGAATGCAAAATTGACAATACATAATTTTAAATGTTAAATTGTCCCAAAAAAGAGGAGGATTAGAGTTGTTGGAGTAGGACTGGCGGAGGAAAAGCAGCGAGGGAAGGAAATAGAGGCGATGATGGTAGGTGAGAATTTTGGAGTGGTGGTGGAAGAGATTTTAAATAGTATAGTTTAATATTTAAAAAACATTTGTGTATTGCCAATTTTGTCCATGAAAAATGTAGCATTCGATTCGTATGTGAGCATTCCAAACCAAAATATACCTGTAATTGTGTCGAAGGACCAAAATGGTGCGTTTGAAATTTGTGAGGGGGCTAAAATGCATTATTTTGAATATGAGGAATTAAAAAAATGTAAAAGTGAAATGTGAGAGATTTTAAAGTTGTTTTCCCTAATATTTACTTTGGCGATAACATTAACCAAGAACTTTTCAGTCAAATTAGCTTGAGCAACTTGCGATTGACAGAAAGGTAATTATATACTAGAAAACATATTTAGATATATTCAGTCTTTGACCCCACTTGTGGATCTTGTGTTGTGAAATAAACCGTAGAGAATTTATAACATCAGCTGATATAAGCAAGATTTTTTAAGGTTTAATCCTGAACACAAGATCTACAGGTAGGATAAAAAACCGGGTCTACTTAAATATTTTCCAAAGACCTCCTTTTCTATATGTAATTTAATTTTTTTCACAAGGTAGACACATTATGAAAAATTAGTAAATAATTGCAATATCTTACAAATCCTTAATTTCTTAAATTTTCTATACATAATAGCCTCTTTATTTTGCATGTATGTTATATCCATATAATACTTTCGTGTTAGGGTTTGTTTTCAACAGTTTTAAAAAACTGCTTATAGCTCTTTTAAATTAAAAAATCACTTTTATAAAAGAATTTGTGGATAAATATTGAAAAATTGCTTTTGTTTTTTCTGTTTAGGTAAGCTAAAAGTTGTTTTTTAAAGCAACTTTGCACCGGCTTTAATAAATGTACCTTCTTTTTTAATTTAAAAAAAAAATTCTAACTTTTCATAAATAATTAGAAACAAGGAATTAGTAACCAATGATTTTATAAGACAATGTAAATTTAAATAACCTAAAATATAAATATTACTAATTGACTACACTAATACTAGACAATTTAAATTTCTGTGTGTAGAAGAGACGTGAATCGCGTCTGGAGTCATTACACGCTTAAGTCAACTTAAAAGGTAGATCAAGTCTGCTTTTGATGTTTGGAATGTAGTTACTTCAATCGTTATAAACAGTTTGTTTCTTGTTGCAAGTGTTTGGGTCCTCATTACATTGATTTTCTTTTTCCTAGGATCTAATTAAATTTCATATATTCTTCCGTGGCAAATACGGAATTAACTGTACCTTTCCCGATAACAACTTTGATATTTTTTTTCATATTGAAAAAGAAAGATTGATCCCAGAAATTATAAACAAAACGTCAAATAAAAAAGTTAATCAACGGTGTACAAATGCAGTCTTTTCTCTGGAGTTTGTGATTAAAAGTTCACATTTCTCTCGCAATAAAAAAATTCACCAAAGATATCAAATTGCGTCCCTCAATCTACCACACAAATAAGAGAGATTAGAGACGACACGCACCAAAGCAATCAATAAGAGATTATATAATTATTAATTTTAAAAAGCTTAACTTTTGGAGAATACTAACATTGATGTTAGATGTTAGGCAAAGCTCTATCTTAAATAAAACTAGGTATCAATATTAGCACTCCACTTTTTTGTGAAGTGTAAGGCCTCTACTTTTTTTAGACAGCCATAATTAAAAAAATACTTAGCTAGATATGGTTTAAATCTTCAGCGATAGACTTTGCGATCAGTATTAAATTTTATAAAATATTATTTATATCACTTGATATTATTTATTATATAGTTTAATTCACACAACAGAATTTATAAGTGGGGTCAAAGAATTGATCTACCTAAATATTTTCTCCATAATTAACGTCCATCTTCTTATTCCTTTAACTAGCCTTACTTTTAGGATCTATTTGTTAATACTGAAGTTTGAATTTTGAAGTTTGAATTATTAGTTTTGAAAGTATTAATTGCTAAATTAATAAAGTTATATTTGTTTGATAATCAACTAAATTCAATTTCTGAATTAAATATCTCACTTCATACGCATGTTATTCTATTCTAAATAATTGTCATATATGTGTGTAGAAAAGAAAATGAACAATAAATGATGGTGTAAATCAAGTATGTGAGAGAGAATATGTGTTTGCGATAGAGAAAGTGTGTATATGTGTGTGAAAGAAAATGTGTGATAGAGAGAAAGCATGTATGTGTGTGCAAGAGAATGTGTGTGATAGACAGTGTGTATGTGTGTGAGAGAGAATATATGTGTGTGTTATAAAGTGTGTACGAGAGAATATGAATGTGTGTATAAAAGAGTATGAGATAGAATGTGTGTGAGAGACTAAGTGGGTATGTGTGTGTGTGAGAAACTAAGTGGGTATGTGCAAGAGTGAATGTGTTTTTGTGTATGAGAAAGTACGTGTTTGTGTGAAAAAAGGTGTGTGTAGGCAAAAGAGAGAAAGTGTATATGAAGGAATGTGAGAAGAGAGTATGTGTATGTAAGACGGTATGTTTCTATATTTATTTAAAATTTAGTAAATTAAGTGAAAATTTGTTCACTTAAAATTTTGAAACAAATTAAGTAATGCTTAATATATTAAGTAATAAGAGGATTACGTTATCATGTCTTAAATATGTTGAATTCAAAAAGTTCGAAATCAATTAATTTTTAATATTAAATAAAGTTATCAAACAGGCCTTTAATCTACCTACCAAAACTTAATTTCAAAATAGATAAATTTGTCATTGATTTTTTTTTTTTTTTTTAAAGACTAACATATCATTGGTAATTTTCAATTACTTTCCGTACTTCAGTTCAAGTTACTGACGGAGGAAGAGAGAATTATAAAAGGTATTTTTTGTTTTTAGTTAACAAGACTTGTGGAATATATTTTTTAGGACACTTTCTTAAATTTATATCGATATAGTAACCATTTCCATCCTTCTATAATGAATCAAATTTAGTTGTTTCGTCTCGTTACCATGAATAAATAAGACTTTTATCTAGCCACATTATTTTTTTGGCATACTTTTTTAAAGAATTCAAAAGTTTGTGGCAACTCAAAGTAAAAGAAAGAGGATCATTATTATGGTCCTAATTAAATGGTGAAAACAGTGAAGAAAGTGAAGTGCTTCTATCCGCGCCTTGGCAATTTTAAGTAGTAAAAACAATTTTAATAGTCTATCACATTTTATATTTATATTTTTTTAATCTTTACATTTAAAATGGTGAGCAGTCCCGTTTTTGTAATAAACAGCTGTTATGAGATTATTTGAGTATTCTTAACGAGATCCATGAATCTCTGTCTCGTATCCTGTACAACTCTTTGTCACTTTACCTAATGAATTATTAAGATTATTTCACTAAAATTTATGTACATAATGTTGACAGTTCATTAGGTGGTATGACAGAGAGTGGTATAGGATGCGAGAAAGAAGATCATGTACCGATTTTTCTAAGAATCTTCTGTTTCACATCTTGTGCCACTTCCTGTCACACCACCTAATGAATTATCAAGATTACTCCACTAAAATTTATGTACATAATCTTGACAATTTATTAGGTGGTGTGACAGATGGTTTAACAGGATATGGGACAGAAGATTCTGTGTCATTTGGCTAAAGATCTTTTATCCCACACCACCTAATTAACTGTCAAGATTACTCTACTAAAATTTATGCATAGACAAAATCTTAACAGTTCATTAGGTAGTGTGACAGGGAATGATACAGGATGTGAAATAGAAGATCATGTGTCTCAAAATTTGGTTTAAAGATTATTTGGACTTGATTTAAGGATCTTCTGTCTCACATTCTGTGCCACTTCCTGTCACACTACCTAATGAACTGTTAAGATTATTCTATTAAAATTACATCACCTAATCTTGACAGTTCATTAGGGGGCGTGACAAGTGATACAAAATATAAGACAAAAGATCCTGTGCCATATTTCGACCTTGAAAATTTTATCTCTCATGGATCTTTAAAATGGAATGGCCCATATTGCGGACTTGGAATTTTGTCATGTCAGGGATCTTTCAAAATGGAATGGCCCATTTCATTCTTAGGCTCTGTGACAATATTCCAAACTGAGATGATGAATTTTCTTTTATTTTTTTTTACAATCAAATTTTATTAACTAAAGAAAAGTCATTACAATTGATTAAAATACAATATGATAAATAAATCTATCAGATCTATAGACTACTACAAACAGATATAAAAAGATATTCTAACAAATTTAGAAATCTAAATCTGTACATATCTAAAAAATCTAAATCTAACTTTAAATGGTTGAACAAGTCTTGTATCAGATCTGACCCGTGTCAGACATGCCACTATACTAAACTTCTAATGTAAAGTACAAAAAAAAAAAATCTAGTTAATTAAATCTGTTTTGATTGAATCTTCTATCTTCATCAACCACAAAAAATAAAAAGAAAAGAAAAAAAATTCTCACTTATTCAAGAGGAGATTGAAACTCCCACTTATTCAAGAGGAGACTGAAACTCCTACTTATTTGCCAGGGACAAAATTCTCAATGAGCAAAACTAATGGGAAAAGGGGAAAAAAAATGTTTCTGGTGGTAGCTTGAATTGAAAAATTTATGAAATCACTCTACCTGTTGCGTGAACAATGTTGGAAAGAGTTTTTAGAGAGGAGAAAGAGAAAAAAAGTTTGAGAAACCTAATTAGGGGAGGGTTATTGCGGTCAGATGAACAGAGAGCTGTTTACGAATTTTCTAGTTTTATTAAATAAAAGTTTGAACTCCAATCCAGAGTGGAATCATGTTGTTCAACTGTTTTCGTGACATATTTGGAATTAAACAGCTATCTTGCACAAACATAGTTCGAAATTACCACCATATTAATAGATTAAAATGAGTTTTGCACGTTTTAGATTGTCTAAATTACCATAAGTTTTGGACTTTCTAGATTGTTTCATCAAATAAAATTTTCAATAAAAAGCTTCGTTGTGCATATTTATCAAATTTTACATTGAATGTCCATTATGTAAAGTAAATTTTGAAAACCCAATCTCCGAAATAAATTTTTGTCTTGAAAATGTTACATACGTAAGAATATGAATAATACTACTTTATTTTCGTTGAAATGACAAAATAAATTTTCATTTTTGTTGTTTCTAAAAATTGTATTTCATTTTTATGATTTTTTTAAAAAAAATAAAAAAATACTTCATTAAGTAATTCAAAACACCTGCCACTTGACGATGTACAGATGGGTACTTTCAATTCATAGAAACAAAAAAAAAGAAGGAATCACCGAATTTCTTGGATGATACTAAATATTTGTAGACTAGATATTGTGAACATAGTTTCTACATCAATAGAATCTTGTTTTATTTATTTGGCCTTTTATTCTGTTTATTTTAATGCCTCATCAAAAAAGAAAAAAAAATCATAATAGGTGCAAGTTAATTATCTTCTGCTTTAACATTCACTTCTTTCTTTAATTAAGTACTTGTGAGAATGATTTTCATCGTCTGCCACTGTTTTTTGAGTAAGGAGTCATATAAATGAACCATCCAAAACTCAAGAAGTAGATGCGGGTGCAAAATTTAAGAGAAATTTCGTACTAATTACCACATGAAGTTATTTCGTGGCCAAGTATATAACTGACTTTGTGTAAACTTGATTGCATCGCAAATTAATTTTTCTTTTCGGTTCCATCTCCAAGATTCAACAGGTTGTAACGATTGTACATTAAAATTCTAATTGATCCACTTCGAAAATTTAATATTTATACTATTGGAGGCAAAGGATTTTAAACTCCTAAAACTTATACAACATATGATATGGGGTGTGCAAGTATTCGATTAATCAAATTCATAACTGATTTCGAATTCAATTCTGTTAATAAATTAGATGAAAATTTTGAATTTGGTCAGAAATTGGTTAACCGAATTCATAAATGCGGTTAATAAATCTGAAAATGGTAGAGATGTTTTTTGAATTCGGTTAACCAACTACTGTATTAAATATTAAAAATAAAATTTTATTAAAATATTTTGATATATAAATAGTACATCTCTAAAAATATAAATGTAGCTTGTCAAGTAAAAATTATATTTATTGACAAATTGTTATAATCAACTTTAATATTTTACTTAATTCATATAATTGTTATATATATATATATACATATATACATACATATTTATATTACTAAATTAGTATCTATAAATCATGTTAAATAGTTTTGTTATATGTATTTTACTAATACTTGCAAGAGTTACATGATATTGTAGTATGTACGTGTAGAGATCGAAATTTTTGACAATTTGATTAATCAAGAAATTAAATTAATTTTCTTGGTTAATTAAATTTTAATTTAATTCAATTCATGATCCAATATTTAGTAATTGAAATTGGGCTTAAGTCAATTAAATTAAGTGAAGGTGCTTGAGAATACACTAAAATTGTCTTTGATTATGTCAATGAGTCGGTCCAAAATTTTATTTTCAATCATGAGTAACTTAAGTTCCAAATAACCAATTAGAGTAGGAAACCTATTTTTATCTATAAATAATGTATACCTTGTCACGCCCCATGCTCACAAACATCGGCACGTGACAGCCACCATACCCTCAAGAGTTACCCTTCAAGGGTACAAGACTCCAAAATGATACATAATTAAAATAACTTTATTAAATTACTAAACAATCCAAATCAATATTGACTTGAGTATGTGGCTAAACAAACGTAAACTACACCATTCAATGATCCTAAAGTGTGGTAACACAAAATGAAATCGAAAATAATATTACTATATCTCAATTCTTAATTAGCTAATAATACTAACTTTCCTTGGAAGTCAAAATCTAATTGTCGGTGTGCTCCAATTTCCCAAACGCTTGAATTTCCTCAAAAATGTCTAACTCTACAAAAATGTCATAATAGGGTGAGCGACAAGTCGCTTAGCAAGCAACTAACACGCCTTTGATGGACCAAACAATATAGATATATACATAATTTACAAAATTTTAACACACAATCAGACACAGGTTTTTTAAAAAGCTTTTATTCGATATCAAAGAAAAATCTTATTTCACATAATCGTTAGGGTTTCTTTTCAAAAACAAAACGTACAAACTTATATAGAAAGTGGCATTATATCAAATATTTGAAAACAGATTTTACAGATATCAAAAGTTCAAAATCGGAATCAGGATACAAGAATCAAGATTCAGAATCAGAATTCAAAAATTTGGAATCAAAATCCATAATTGGAGTTCAAGATTCATATAACATGGTTCATTATAGATTTATAAACAAATATGCTATCATCAGCTTACTGAGTTCAGCTTGGTGCTAAGAGACCCCACTAGAAAAGGTTGTCAAGGGGTTTGGCCAAAACTTTCCTTGACTCGGAAATAGAATATTGGGTCTTAAGTCACCCAAATAGAATACCAGATCTTAGGTTACTCGGACAGAAAGTCAGAATTATAATCCCTACTGACTATTGATGATTATTTTAATAATCTTGGTTTATCATTAATTATCGAGTAAATAATTCAAACATACACATGTGAAATACCCAAACAAAGTTCAAAATAATACCACTTATATAAATTCATAATTTAAAACAATTCAAGTATCTAAGTAAGTTCCAAGTTTAATAACTAAAATAATATCTTGTCAAAAAAATAATATGTAAACAAAATATATTCAAAATTACAAAGCGGTAGTAACCACTTACCTCGACGTAGCAAACACAACTGTAGTAAAATCCAATAAATTTTCTATATAAAAGTATTAGCACATATTACTTAAGTTCAATTGCAAAAGGACCCTATTCATATAAGACTATTATGCCATCTACAAAACTATTTGAATCCAAAAGTATTGTAAGCAAAGTAATTTTCCTTAAGTTTAATAATTTTTCAAAAATATTTATTTTTCAAAATAGTATGAAACTAATCCATTATTTTTTTTTTATCGAAAGAAAATATTTATCACATTTATTTTACAAAAGTAATACTAAGATAGCACTGTACTTATCTATAAAAAATATTTAAAGCCATTAAATAATTTTCAAAATAAAAGTTTTGAAATAACCCCCCTCTCACAACATTCCAAAGCATAATATTTCCAAAGTGTAATTTCTTATTTTTAATACTTCAAAAATACTTTATTTTGTTACTCCAAAAATAAGCTGTTAAATATCCTATAATCACTCATATCAAAAGTATACAAATATTTATTCTACAAATTATATTATAAGTAACTAAAGGACTTACATTAATGTAGTAACAAAGACACAACAACTAAACTACCTATAGATTATACCTAACATTCTAATAATTCAAAACTTTTTCTTTCTTTTCCTTTTCTCGTTATTACTGCCATTGCTTTCTTTCTTTGTTTTTTTTTTTATTTTTTTAAATTTTTTATTCTATCCTTCTTCTTCTTCTTCTTATTTCTATGCTATTAAGACTATTGCCCAACAGCCCCATAAACTCCAGCCAGTTCAATTCCAACCAACCGCCAACAATGATTCCCAGCAGAGCAGCAGCAGCAAGAACAGCGAGCAGCAACAGCAGTAGCTGCTGCGTCCCTGCTACCTTCCGGCTCGCTTCCGCCGGTGTCCTCATGACGGGGGAGTTCACAGCAGTACATCATGGTTGCTGTGATCCTCTCTCTGTTATATATATATATATATATATATATATATATATATATATTTCAATAAATCTTAATCCCTTAACCATGCGTGAATAACTTTCAAAGCAGATTTGTAATTTTGAGACAATTCCAGAAACAATTAAAACTTACCCAAAGTAATTCGACTAATCAATTATACCAATGAAGGAAAATGTAATCCTAGGCATGATATTGCATATACGAATAACATAAACAATAAAACATAATTATCAAGAAATTTATATCGTATTCGATATATGACGAACTCATAATACGCACAAAAACTCTCTCCAAAGATCCTAAAATATCGGCCTAGTAGATAATGATATAACCCTACGAAATCCTCTTTTTATACATATTTTATCTCCTAAAAGTTTCCAAACTTTAACTCCTAGAAGTTACTTAATTTTTTCTTGAATCCTACTATTATTGGGTTACTTAAATTGGCTGAAAATTTAGTCTAAAATAATTAAGAAAATTAACAAATAATTTGTAAAAGATTTGTACTTAAATTGAAAAATATTTTTAGACACAAAGTTGATCCATTCCAAATAACACAAGACGAATAAGAAGGCCAAGATTAATAAGAATTCTCATGTGAACATATCACATAACAAATTTTTCCTAACAATGACAAGTAGTATGAATTCAAATAAAATTCATAGTATATTAGATGTTATCAAATACTAATATTATTTGTTATTATTATTATTATTATTATTATTATTATTATTTTTGGAAAAAAAATACGGAGATTTACATTTTACCCTCCTTACGGAAAGTTTCGTCCTCGAAACTTGCATACCTGGATCAAAGGGAACATATTTCTCGTCCATATATCTTTTTCTAGTTCTTATATCGCTTCTCCCACATTTTGACTAGTCCATTGAAACTTTACATGTAAAATCTATCTTCTTTGAAACTTTTTATCCTTGCGGCTTACAATGCATAGTGGTGATCCTTTAAAATATATATATATATATATATATATATATATATTTCCTCTAACGTCCAATGATTAAAACTTAATCACATAATTCGAGTTTGGTACTTACTTTTATAGTTGTGATACTTGAAATACATTATGCACTTTGACAAATTAGGTGTTAAAACTTAAATAATACACTTGTAAGTTTTCCAATGCATTCAATATCTCGAATTGTCCTACTCATAAAGAGCTTAACCTAAATGACCTTTATTGTCTCCAATTGCTTTGTCACCAAACTGAATTCGAAAGTCAATTTTCCTCGAATTCACTTCCAATGTAGTGAGGATCTATTTTTATGTCCATATTATGTTTCGAACAAAGTCATTCCAATACCACTTGATAGCTCCACTAGTTTTAATAGTCGATCCCAAGTTCCTTCAAAATACAATGCGCAAAGTTGTAACATATTTCCAAATTTTCAGGTTATCCTCCTGAATTCAACTGCCCATTTGAGGATAAATGGTATTACATTTCGAATATGTTCTCATAGCCTTTTAGTACCAAACACAAAAGAAGAAATAAAATGACGGTCTTGGTTCAACATTATACTCACAGGTACTTCATGCAATTTTACAATTTACCCCACCTATAATTTTATTAACTTTTTTATGGTTGTCCCATTACGTATGAATATAAAATATTTTGACTTTAGGCCAATAATCCACCACTACCTAAATATTGTCATTACCAATTTTTTTACTTTCAGAATTTAGACTAAAAATCTATATGAAATGTTATCATTTCTATTGTGAAACTCCCAAAAGTTAAGTTAATCTGCTGGTCATTGATATTCGGCTGTAACTCGTTGACAATGAAGTACTTTGTCACATACTTGGCGATTGGTCCCTTCATTTCATCTACAACGAGAATTTCTCTCAAGGTCTCAATACATCTTTGTGTCCTTCATAGTCTTATTTATTAAATCCTCATTGTTAGGTACACAAAGTTTTTCAAGTATTCATAACATATATTTACACTAAAATCAAGGAACGTACCTTCTCTCAATTCCTTTAATGTTTATAAGTTTCCTATCTATTCTTTGAGTGAACAAAGTACTTAAATGCCTTACAGTTCGTAATTATCTCCAAATATTTAAGTCAAACACTATAGTAACTAATTTCAACTCATGCATCAAGAAATTCTCCTCATGCAAAGGATTTTTAGTTGCCTTAATACATAAGCAATTGCTTTATCATTTTGCATAAATACACAAACTAATCCAGTCACATTATTATAGATTACAAACCTTCTAGTTCCAAATAGTGGGGTACGTAATTTTACTAACTTCTCTTTCAAATGTTGAAAGTTCTTTCTTCATTCTAAAGATTACACCAATTATACGTTCTTTTATGTCAACTTTCCATATAATGTTAGACTAGTTGAAAACTTTTTAATAAACTTGTGACGGTAAACAACTAATGTGAAATTTTTTTTACCTCAACAATGCTTGTAGATCTGGATTAGTCCACTTTGTCCTCAATTTTTAGGGTCCACAAAACTGTTTATATAAAATCACATGTCTTAGAAAAGTCACACTAAAACTTACAGTTGTTAAGTTTGGTGTAAAACTTATATTCCTTTAAGATACCAAATATTTCTCTTAAATGTTTCTCATCAGTTTGTTCGCTTAGAAAGTAAATCAAAATATTATCAATAGGTGAATACTACCACATATCCATCCTATTGAGACCTAAAACTAATCCAAGAATCTTGCAAAGCATTGGTCAAACTAAATGATATTACCATTTTTTTTTATAACGTCCACATGTGATACATCCCAAGGACTTGATGGTGATCAATTGTCCACAAAGGCTCGATATAGGCTCACGGAATCCGCACTTCAAGATCCACAAGGTCCAATTACGAGATCAAGAGCTAAGAACCTCAATAAAGCTATGTTGGGCTTAGTTGAAGTTGTTGAAGATCAAGAAGAGCTCACAAACCTTTTGGAGATGAAGTCCACTAAAGAGTCTAAGATGTTCTTAGTAATGGACGTCCAAGTCATTGAAGATCAAGCCTAGGATGAGAAGCTGAATGGCCGAAATTTAGCCTCATTATTTCGGCCATGGAATATTCTTTTATTTAGTTGTCTAGTCTTTTATTTTGAGCCCAATTGTTTTAAGTGTTAGTGTGTTTAATTGGGCTGGTTTCAAGACGTAATTGTCAATTGTATTCCAGGTAGTATAGAAATGGATTGTTTAATATGAACTCAAAAATATGGTTTAAAGGCTAATGGGCTGTAGGATCCAGCCCAACTATTAAAACTAGCTATCCCACATTGAATAATTTAGTCCTAGAATCCTCCACCCTCAACTATAAATAGAGGGGTCTTGTACACAATTGAATGAATGAATTTTGGCAATAAAATTTCAGTTTTTTCTTTTTCCTCTCATACGAGTGAATTAGAATTTTAGATTTCTCTTTAGTCTTGTCTAGACTAGGAATCTAGTTGGGGCTTCAAGATTGAGCACTTGAGGTTATAACCAACACCGGGTATTGATTTTTTGCCAATTAGGCTTTGGATCAATTCCTTGCTCATAGTTAAAAGATTGCCTTGTGGCTAATCAAGGAGGTCTATTAACAACTACCTTTCGCTTGTGCATATAAACCCTAGTCTGTCTTTAACGTTTGTGACCAAGTTCTACATACCCTGGGCATCAACCCGTATCAACATGATAGTGTCCGAAAATCGCCCTTAGGTATGTCAACCTCCTTAATTTTTAATCAATGATATGCAATACCTTCACACTCTTAATTTAATCAACTAACTCATCAATTCTAAGGAGATGCTACTTATTCTTAATAATAATATTGTTCAACTCTTTATAATCAATAGACAACCTCAAACTCCCATCTTTCTTCTTTATGAACACCATAGGTACTTTCCATGGTAAAACACTTAGCCTAGTCAATTTCTTATTCAATAATTTTATAATTATTCATTCAGTTCCTTCAACCTAATCGAACCATCCTAGATGATGCTTAGATATTGGCAATAGCCCCATGTAAATGTATCTCAAATTCAATTTCCCTATCTGGGATATGGTCGATAATTCTTCCATAATTATTTTCAAAAGTTCTTAACCATGCGATCATTGAATTTCACTCATTCCATTAGGTGTCTACCACAAAAGCTAGGAATTCCTAGCGATCTTTTCTTACCTTAATTTCATGTACTGGCTGTGAAGATTCACCAACATTCTTTGAGGTATCTTTCTTTTGCCAATATTGCCTTGAGAAATCAATTTTACTCATCCAGAAATTGTCACACTTATTTCCATAATCTACCATGGCACTATGTTTAGTTAATTAGTTCATTTATAAGATAACATAAAAATTACTCATATTTATCTAGATCAATTAGCTTTACATTCCTTTTCTTATTTTTCACGAACAATCGCTAAATCTCAAATGTGATTTCAAAAGTCCTTGTCTAGAATATCTGCACTTAAGTTTTGTATAATGTGTATAGTCATACCCTAGGAATTTTTGGAAATTTCTCAACTTTGAGTTGTGAATGTTATCAATTTTCCAAACTCTTCCACTCTAACATTTACCATCTTGTATTGAATCCTACTATGTAGTCCTTAATAAATTTTATATTCCATAACACATTATCAGCCATCTCAATAAAAATAAATCTCCAAACGTATTAAACTTAATTGAGTAATTTATAACCAACATATTGGGTACTTGCCTCAAAGTTTCGACTTAAAGATCTTGTAATCGGCAGCATTTCTCAAGTCAATTATCAATTTATGAAAAAGGAAAAAAAATATAGTTTAAAAATTGTAATACAAATACAATTTTTTTTTAAATTCGAGTTGTGACAAAATTATATTTTTGGAAAAATTCAAGTTTTATAAAGTATGACACAAGTATAGCAAAATCCTTTCAAAAATAAAATAATTTCTAATAAATAAATCATATTTTCATTAAAACAATACGAAATGTCTTCAAGAACATATCCTTAGAAATAACGAAACACAAAGATAAATCAAAAACCAAACCAAATTTATATCCAAATAGCTATTATAACTTCAAACACTAACTAATATTCTCGTCTTATTAAGAAGAAAAGTCTTGATCATTCTCCAAAGGTTGCTCAAAATATTATTCTTATCATATTCCTTTTTCTCATAGGGGTACCATCTTGATATTTAACTACGTTTTTTTTTTTTAATCTTATTCTTCTTCATCTTTTTCCTAGCGGCATTTCTGATCCTCAACTTAAAAATTTGACCCAAGAAAAGTCAACCCCAAAATGAAATTCTAACAACACACATCAATTCCTAGAAAGTTGTCTACCTCCTTCACATTTGTCCTTCAATTCCAAATTTTCTTAATTTGTTTTTCTCATCCGTAATACCTTCATCTCCATACCTTTATCAAACTAACTCGAATACACATACTTCAAATCACTTACTTAATTAGTCTTAATCTTAAAATATTCAAAGTCATCAAAGTTACTTAAAGCTTCACATCTTAGTCCTCAATTGTTGCTTTATAGATCCTAAAGCTTGGCTCTGATACTACTTAAATTGTTACGTCCCGCACCCGCATACGTTGACACATGACAGCCGCCGTACCTTCAAGAGTTACCTCTCAAGGGTACAAGGCACCAAAATGAAACACAATTAAAATAACTTCATTAAAGTACTAAACAATCCATATCAATACTGACTTGAGTATGCGGCTTTAGAACAAACATAAATTAAACCATTCAATGATCCTAAAGCAACACAAAATGAAATAAAAAAATAATCTTAATATATCTCAATTCTTAATTAGGCAATAATACTAACTTTCCTTGAAAATCAAAATCTAATTGTCAGTGGGCTCCAATTTCCTGAATGCTTGATTGTCCTCAAAAAGGTCTAACTCTGCAAAGTGTGATAATGGGATGAGCGACAAGCCGCTCAATAAGCAGCTAACACCGCCTTTGCTGGACCAAACAAGATAGATATACACATATTTTACAAAGTTTTAACACACAGTCATACAAAAGTTTTTGAAAAAAAATTTATGCGACATCAAAACAAATTCTTATTTCACATAATTGCAAAGGTTTCTTTCCAAAATGTCTTTTCAAAAATAAAAAGTACATACTTTTATAGTAAGTGGCATTATATCATAGATGTACAAAACAGACTTTTAGATATCAAAAGTTCAAAATCGAAATCAGGGTACAAGAATCAAAATTCATGGAATTAGAATTCGAAAATTCGGAATTTGAATATCATAATCAAAATCCATAATCGCAGTTCAAGATTCATATCATGGTTCATTATAGGTTCATAAAACAAACACACTATCATCGGCTTACTGAGTTCAGTCTAGTGCTAAGAGACCCCACTAGAAAAGGTTCAAGGAATTTGGCCACAACTTACCTTGACTCGGAAACGGAATATTGGATCTTAGATCACCCAAACAGAATACCAGATCTTAGGTTACCCGGACAAAAAGTTAGAACTATAGTCCCTACTGACTATTGATGATTAGTTTAACAATCTTGGTCCATCATTAATTACCAAGCAAATAATTCAAACATACACATGCGAAATACCCAAACAAAGTTCAAAATAATGCCACTTATATAAATTCATAATTTAAAACAATTCAAGTATCCATGTAAGTTTCAAGTTTAATAACTAAAATAATATGTTGTCAAAAAAATAATATGTAAACAAAATATATTCAAAATTACAAAGCTAAGGTAGTAACCACTTACCTCGACGTAGCAAACACAACTGTAGTAAAATCCAATAAATTTTCTATATAAAAGTTTAGCACATATTACTTAAGTTCAATTGCAAAAGGACCCTATTCATATAAGACTATTATGCCATCTACAAAACTATTCGAATCCAAAAGTATTGTAAGCAAAGTAATTTTCCTTAAGTTTAATAATTTTTCAAAAATATTTATTTTTCAAAATAGTATTAAACTAATCCATTATTTTTTTTTATCGAAAGAAAATATTTATCACATTTATTTTACAAAAGTAATGCTAGATAGCACCATACTTATCTATTCAAAAATATTTAAATCCATTAAATAATTTCAAAATAAAAGTTTTGAAATAACCCCTCTCACAACATTCCAAAGCATAATATTTCAAAAGTGTAATTTCTAATTTTTTTAATACTTCAAAAGTACTTTATTTTTTTACTCCAAAAATAAGCTTTTAAATATCCTATAATCACTCATATCAAAAGTATTGTACAATTATTTATTCTACAAATTATATTATAAGTAACTAAAGGACTTATTATTATCCCAGACTCCAGCCAATTCAATTCCAACCAACTGCCAACAAACTTGTAACGATGACAGCAGCAACAGCATTAGCTGCTGCGTCCCTGCCACCTTCGGGCTCATGTTAGAGCGGTGTAGTTTGGACGGGGAAGTTCACTGTAAGACATCTTGGATGTTGTGTATAAGAGATTTTATTTAAATATATCTATATATATATATATATATATATATATATATATTTCAATAAATCTTAATCCATCAACCATGCGTAAATAACTTTCAAAACAGATTTGAATCTTTGAGACAAGTCCAGAAACAATTAAAAATTACCCAAAGTAATTCGATTAATCAATTATACCAATGAAGGAAAACGTAATCCTGGGCATGATATTCCATATAAGAATAACATAAATAATGAAATAGAATTATCGAGAAATTTAGATTGTAAAGTTATACCGTATTCAATCTGTATAAGACGAGCTATTAATGCGCACAAAAAATTTCTCCAAAGCTCCTAAAATATCGGCCAAGAAAATGATGATATAACCCTACGAAGTCCCATATTTATACATATTTTAACTCCCAAAAGTTTCCAAACTTTAACTCCTATAAGTTATCTAATTTTCCCTTGAATCCTACTATCATTGGGTTACTTAAGTTAGTTGAAAATTTAGTCTAAAATTCATTACGACAATTAACAATTAATTTGTAAAAGATTTGTACTTAAATTGAATAACATTTATAGACACAAAGTTGGTCCAGTTCAAATAACACAAGACGAATAAGAAGACCAAGATTAATAAGAATTGATACTTTTCATGTGAACATATCATTTAACAAATTTTTCAAACAATGACAAATAGTTCAAATTCAAATAAAATTTGTAGTATATTAGATGTTATCAAATACTAATATTTATTATTATTATTATTATTATTATTTTGGGAAAAAATATGGGGGTTTACATATCCTCATACAAATAAGCCTTAGACAAGGGGATTGCATTAGAGATCTGCTGCATACATTAAGTCCTTAAAGCTCTCTGCATTCTTCAACTGTCAAGTCCTCAAAGTGCTGCAAGATCTTCACATTCCTTAAATGATGAAGTCATTAAGTACCGAGAAATACTCTAGCCTTCTTCAAGTATTCAAGTCGTCATGTACCGAGAAATCCTCAAGCATTCCTCAAGTGTTCAACTCTTCAACTACTAATAAATCCTCAAGTATTTAAGTGCTAAATTGCTGACAAATCTTCAAATTCTTCATAGATCCAGAGACATTTTTCCTCGAGATCTACTCAAGTGTTATTCTACAAACAAGTCTTCTTTCAATTACCAAATTATTGTGAGAAAATCTATCGTTTACTTTGGTTATAAATCTACAATCTAAAGGAGTAAGAATCAAGGGAATATTTTTTTGTAAAAAAAACTACAAAATCATAATTGTGTACCTTTTGTTGATTAAATAAATAGAATTGACTTTTTTTTTATTTAACAGTTTATGCTTTTGATTTTTAGAATTATTTCCCTACTTGAAATTTGGGTGAACAAATTTTGACACGCCTGGTAGGACCAACTCTGCCCGTTATCTCTTCTCATCAAAGCTTCATGGCTATAGAAGAACATAAGTTTGCTCAGAAGAACATCATGCTCGAAAACTCTCTGCGGATTCATGCTCTAGACTAATGACTCACACTAGAGTTAAAGCACTCGATACCAAAATAGCCCAACAAAAATTTGCAAACACAGATACAAGTGTGCAACGTTATCTCATTAGAGTCACTTAGATCTAGTCAATTCACTGCCAAGGAAGCTTCCATGGTTTTGTGAGGTGGATCTTCTATTGGGAGCAAGGCTTGGGATTCATTCGTGATAGTCTTCCAAGTTTCAAGTTTCCAACTAGAGATTTGCACAAGATCAACTCTAAAGGCACCATTTTTGCACATTCTAATATTATGCCATCCATGGTGAAGAATGCTTTGCATGTGGAAGAACAAGTGGCTGCTCCAGATGTCCAAGATAATCGACGATCTGAAACAGATCATAGAAGTAAAGGATCTTCAAATTCAAAGTTAATGGACAAGCTAAAAGTTCTTAGTCGAGCAAGATCTACTCATAAAAATTATGATGCATCGAACCCGATTGCTGGGGGTAAGAATGTTGATGGAAGTCATCATAAGTCAACTTCTTTGTAAGGTGACATACAACATATATCTCCAGCCTCTCTTTCAATGCAATAACTTCAAGACATGATAGCCAATACTATGAGCTCAATTCGGTGGCTGTCACAATCATCTATTCTTTATTCTAAACCACACAAAAAGGATTGATAGTTTGAGGATGCCATTTAATTATCAACCTTTGAAATTCCATCAGTTCGATGGCAAAGGCAATCCAAAATAACATATTACACACTTCATAGAGACATGCAACAACGTTGGCACTAAAGGTGATCTTCTCCTAAAGCAGTTTGTGCGATCCTTGAAAGTTAATGCCTTTGATTGGTATGATACTTTTAGAATCTGAATCAATCGACACTTGGGAATAGATAGAGCATGAATTCCTGAATTGTTTCTATAGTGCACGTGTCATAGTCAACAAGACAAAACTCACCAATGCAAGGCAGTGGCAAAATGAACCAGTCATCGACTACATTGATCGTTGGTGCACTCTTTGTCACAGTTGCAAAGACAAGCCATCTGAGCCTTCTGCTATTGAAATGTGCATACAAGGTTATATTGGGGATTTTCATACATTCTTCAAGGAATCCAACCGGAGACATTCGATAAATTGGTAACTAAAGCTCATGACCTGGAGTTAAGTATTGCTAACCATGACATGAATGCCTGCATTGAAGATCAAGAAAATGAGAAGTTAGAAGAATTTATGAAAGATGAAGTCAAGAAAAATCTTTCCTAAATTCAAGTTAGTAGACAAGAACACCATGCAGATTTTTCCAATAAAGTGAAAGTTATGGAGCGGTATCATTATCAAAAGTGATGTCTCTACAACATCAATTCCTTAGTAAGAATCTAAATTGTTTGCAAATCTCCTTAACACGAGCAGAAACTGTCTTCAAGTTCCAAGCGTGAAATCTCCTTGACACGCGCGTAAATTGTTTTCAAAGTTTTAAATCGCATAAACTGTCTCCAAAGTTTGAAATCACACAAATGTCGCTGAAGTTCCAAATCTTCAAGTACTACATGACACGAGCACAAACTGTCTTTAAGTTTGAAATCCCTTAAAGTCTTATTGGCACAAACGTAAACTATCTTCAAGTTACTAATCTTCAGGTACTCATTGACATGAGCACAATCTGTCTTCAACTTCTAAGTGTTTGAAGTCTCCTTGACACAAGTGCAAACTGTTTTCAAGTTACAAATCTTCAAGTACTCCTTGACATGAGCATAAATTGTCTTCAATTTCCAAGTGTTTGAAGTCACCTTGACAGTCTTTGAGTTACAAATCTTCAAGCACTCCTTGACATTAGCGTAAACTTTCTTCAAGTTCCAAGTGAAGTTCGAAGTCTCCATGACACAAGCGTAAATTGTCTTCAAATTGCAAATCTTCAATTAAGTACTTCTTGTTATGAGCTTAAACTGTCTTCAAGTTCAAAGTGTTTGAAATCTCCTTCACACGAGTGTAAACTATCTTCAAAATCACAAATCTTGAAGTACTCCTTAAAGGGCGAGTTGAAATTGCATAATATACTCTTGGCCCACATGAACTAAAAATTTGAACCGAAAAAAAAAAAAATCATTTAACTACATGATGACTTGATTCCCTCCTTTTGGGGATACGTAGACACCTTGGAAGTTATTTCCAAATTCAATCATATCAACGTCAAAATCCCACCTTGGCTTAGATCATTCAAGCCATGTTGATGTATTTGTTGTCAGAAACTTTTTCAATTGAAGACAAAGAAAAAGTGAATGAAAAGTGAATGAAAAGAATAATGCAAGAAAATACGTGTGAAATGGATGAAATGCACTTTTATTAATTTGAATAATCCCCATTACATCAAATGGAAGCAGTTTTTCTATAATTAGAATTTTCCATTAGGTCTACCACCACAAAGTTCACCAGTTGAAGGGACGACTTCACTGCAAATGGTAGCAAGAACTGGAAGACCCCAAGCTTGCACAAGTTTCAAAGTGAAAGGACATTTTTATCCCACTCCAAGCACCCAGTAGGGTAAGCGGCTTCGCTAAAATTAGAAGACACAGGTTTCAAGAAGCTTTGTCCTACTTGATGTTGAAGAAAAGCAAAAATTTGTAGATACTTTGTTCTTTGTCATGGCAATGAGATAGTAGAGCATGCATTTTTCTGTTCGTAGAAGATGAAGAATGGTCGATCGCTACTTTTTTAGAATCAGATGATCAGATGATCAGTATTGAAGATGAAGCTTCGCAATGGCAGTCGCACCTAGAAGATTTAGAGCAGAAGGTCATCTCATGTGGTAGATACAAAGCAAAAGATCCTCGCATAGTTGAGTGTATAAGATTCAGAGCAGAAGTTGTCATGTCATATAGAACATTCAAAGTAGAAGCTGAATTGAAGTGTTGATCGCACATAGGGGCGTCAAAACAGAAGATCAACTGTAGTAGTGGTCGTACATTAAAGATCTAAAAGTTGTAGCCGCTCAAGAAGGGTGTAAGCCATTTCTAGTGTTTCGCATCAATCGAGGTTCAATTCCGTCCGCAAGGATAAAGCACTTCAAAGCATGTCACTTAAGTCGCAAGAAAAAAAAAAAAAAAAAAATCAAGGCTGCAATATGAAAAGTTAAAATTTTCAGATTTTCTTGCCAAGTTTCTCCAAATGAAGCCAAGCCCAAGCACGACAAGGACTTGTCAATAATTTTGCATTTTCAAGGCTGTGATGTCACAAATATAGCCGGAAATTGTAGATGGTGGTCGTCTAGAGGAAAAATCAGGGACAGAAGCAATCATAAGCCATCGTGTCTTGTCTGCATCAATTGAAAGTGCCGATTCCCTCAAGTGTAAGTTATTCAATTGAGCGAACACTTGAAGTGCTGGTGGCAGAGTTCCATGGTTCCATCAACATCATAAAATTGACAAAGCTTAACACAAACTTTTCAATAACATCCCGGTATGCATCAAACAATCTAGGCAAATTACAATTCAAGTTAGTTGAGCTTTTGGAATTAATGAAGTAAAGGGAAAAAGAATATTACCTGCATGGTATCGCAAATTGAGAGTTCACAGCTCGTATCTCCGCTGAGTTATGTTGTTTCGAACAAAAATAGGGTGAGTCTAAGGTTGTGGTGTCTCACATTATAAAGAAGATGCAATGCGGTGTTGCAGCTCAACGTTATTTGGTAACTATTTAATTAATTTTGGGCAATTGATTGCTATACAAAATATTCAATTTGTTGAGCTGGGAACTGATTCGAAAAGTGCTGAAATTGGTTTACGTTCACAGTAAGGCAAGATTGTTGGCGAATCGCAAATTGGTAAAGGAAATTCAATTTCCAATTTGAACCTCGAAGTGCCACTCACACAACAAAACCTTTTCATGGTTTGGCTGGCTGAAAGTTTTAGAAGTATTCGACAGTTAACAAATGTTTGGGGATTCTACTTTGACAATCAAACAAACTAACTTGGGAAGTGAATGATTCATTGTGAAGTCAAAGGTCCGACAAAAGGCAATTAAAAGTTTGTGGCCGTTGGTCAATTGAGGATGGAAACAAGAACTCTAATTTGAGAACAATTGGAACTGAGTTAGGCATTTAAAGTTTATGGCTTTTGGAAGCTTCCGGTTTTGTAGACATTTCCAATGCATAATAGGGAAAAAAAAACAAAGAAAGACATGTGCAGTGGTTTTGGTCGGCTCCCAACGGAATTGAGGTTAAGGTAATTTGGAGTTTGATAGCCTTAGGGAGTTCCATTATTTGGAAATATGGGATTCAAAGTTGCAATAGCAGTTTCTACTTTCCACTCAATACCTTAGTTTGGTATTGGAATTTAGAAAAAAAAAAAAAAAAACAAAGGAAGTCACAGTATGCTTTCACTGGAGCAAGAGTTTGGAAACCTGCATGTATTGAATACAGAGCACAAGCTTAGGATCCTACATGTGTGTTACACCATGGACCACAAAGGATCCTGCCCTTTGTGCTGAAAAAAGGTCCATAGACTTCAAGCCTCGTTTCCAATATTTGACAAGCAAGCTCTCTGCCAAATCTTGAAAAATAGACATTTGTAGACAATGAAATTTTTGACAATTTGATTAATCAAGAAATTAAATTAATTTTCTTGATTAATTATATTTTAATGTAACTCAAATTATGACCCAACATTTCCTAATTGAACTTGGGCTTAAGTCAAATAAATTAAGTGAAGTTCTTTGAAAGTAAACTAAAATTGTCTTTGATTATGTCAATAATTCGGTCCAATATTTTGTCTTCAATCATGGGTGACTTAACTTTCAAGTAAACCATTAAGGTAGAAAACTCTATTTTTTGTCTATGAATAGGGTATACCCTCCATAGACAAGGCGACTGCATTAGAGATTTGATGCATACATCGGAGTCCTTGAAGCTCTCTGTATTTTTCGATTGTCAAGTCCTCAAAATGTTGCAAAATTCCTCAAGCGTTTAAGTCCTAAAGTGCTGAGAAATCCTCAACCCTTCCTCAAGTGTTCATATCTTCAAGTAAAGAGAAACCCTCAACCGTTCCTTGAGTGTTCAAGTCTTTAATAAATCCTCAAAATATACAAGTGCTCAATTGCTGACAAATCTTCAAATTCTGTGCAAGTCAAGAGATGTTCTTCCTCAAGATCTGTCCAAGTGTTCAAGTCCTCAAATTCTTCGTAGATCTAGAGACGTTTTTTCTCAAGATCTACTCAAGTGTTCTCATACAAACATGTCTTTTTTCAACTACCAAATTATTATGAGAAGATATACCATTACTTTGGTTCTAAATCTACAATCTAAAGGAGTAAGAATCAAGAGAGTATTTTTGTAAAAAAAACTACAAAATTATAGTTGTGTACCTTTTGTTGATTTAATAAATAGAATTGAACTTTTTGATTACATTTGTACTAGATTTTCAAAATCGTTTCCATACTTCAAATTTGTGTGAATAGTATGTAATTATATTGATATAATTCTTACTTATTTATTTGAATCATTTATCAAATAAAAACTAGACAAATATATTAAATTATATGTCAAAAATAAAATAAAATTAGGAAATTTGTTTGAAAAATAAGTTTTGTAAAGGATTTTAGCCCAATGTTAATGTTCCAACTAACTCAAATTGAATTTGGTTAATTGAATTCAAAATCGAGTATTGAATTCAAATTTGGTTAACCTAATTTTCTACCAAATTAAATTAAAATCAAAATTGGTTAACAGTTTCAGAACCATTTTCAAATTTTGGCCGATTTTATTATTCGATTGGCTAACCGATGCACACCCCATAACACGCTAAGGGCTTCAAAGGTTTCATTTTTTACCATTAATTTTTTTTAGGTAAATTACAGGAAACCCCCTTGTGGCTTAACTAATATTCATATTACATCTGTATGTTTTATAGACCGATACAATCAACCTCTTGTGGTTTGGATTTTTTGTAAATAGATGAAATTTTAAAAAAAATTAATGGATTTGTGTAAAGGTCGAAAATAGCCCTAACCCCAGTAACCCTCTATTGTCAAAAAAATCCCTTCACTGAAAGAAAGAGTTTGTGGTTTGTGTTAAACTATGTAACTAACCTTGATTAGAAATTTTAAATAATTAAAATAACCATTTAATAAAAAAAAAATTAACCTCCTAATAGTCACACAACAGAATATTTAATTGTTTCACTTTAACCCAAACTACAAGAGAGTTGATTGTAGATTTACAAAGCATGGAAGTGCAATATGAATGTTAGCCAAACTACAAGGGGTTCCTTGTAATTTACACATTTTTTCCTCGATGAACATAGAAAGGTAAAGCTGCATAGATCGACAAGTAAAGTTGCATAGATCGACTTTTAACTTTACTTGTAAATCTTGTGGTATGAATTAGACATATGTAATAAACGATATCGATTGGTATAAGTAAAATTCGTTTTATAAAATCTAATCATAATTACAAAGTTAACAAGCGGAGAAAAAGACGCGATCTACATCTGAAGTCTTGCAAGACACCACAACCTTCTTTGTTTTTTTTTCCCAACTAAAATTATAAAAGTACATTATGACCGGTAAAAATTTCAAAAAGCGCAGTGTATTGACTAATTTGAATAAATTACAACATGCAATGTTATTTTTGGTCATTGAAGTTTAAGTATTACCTCGTAATTATCAAATATAATTAATTTCTAATGTTTATTTTAGTGTTGAGATTTACAATTAAATACAACTATCAATAATACCAAATACAAGTGTAAAAGAATTACGATCTAAGATTTATTTTTAATCTTTCTTTTACCCATTTACTATTATTTTGTACTTTCCTATCTTTGATTTTATCTTTGATTCTAATACACAAGATTCAAGTAATCTAATTTTCATTTATTTATAAGTTATGAATGAAGAAAATAAAATGGGTACTCATTTTGTTGTTTTAGTTTGTATAATTTTCAATTAATAAAATGAAATTGCTAAACTATTTTTTATTTTTATTTTGTTTTAAATAATTTGAGTGTGCTGAGAGAATATATTCTTAATTGAAATATAACATGTGAATTATAGTCTATATTTTGACTAGTTCATTGAAATTTCAATTCAAAATATTTATTTTAAGTTTATTTAGATATTTTTTTCATTCATAAATTTCTAATTTGTTTAGTTACTTGCTATAAAATTTTGAAAGTTACAGTTATTTGTTTTGAAAAGACATTTCTGGCAATGGATTATAATTGAAAATTACAAATAAAGAGTCATTTAATACCTAAGATGTATAAGATTCAAATAATTAGAGTAAGTAAACCGACAAAAATTATAGCAAAGAAAGACATGACTCAAATAATGAACTTTATGGTATAATTTTCTAAACTTATTATCTATTAATATGTATATTACTATTTTAGAAATATAAATGTAAATTTTTTATGTTACTTCAGACAAAATTAGTTATATCAGAATTATATGACATTTGTCTCCACTAAAGAATATTTCTGGCTAGGCCCCTGGTGATCTACCAAAATATATCCCTACTCCCACAAGTTAAACCGAAACCGTTTGATATAGCCCGAATTATGCTTTTAAGTTTTAACCACAATTTGAGAAAGTAATGAGCAAGTGTATACAACTCTCAACATAATTGATATAAGTGTGCAATTAAACAAGAGATTAAGAACAAGCCCAACGTCCGTAAGTTTACATGTCTAAAATGGTAAATAATTTTTAGTCTTTTCACATAATATAAACCCCCCCCCCCCCAAAAAAAGGGATTGTATGTATCTATATAAATCATTACACATTTAAAAAACAAAAGGGAACAAAAAGATAGTAATTGATATGGAGAATTTCTCTAAAATCACATGATGATGTGGATTAGTAACACAACATTTTGCCTAGATTGTTTTAGAAGTGCCTACGTGGCAGCCTCATTAAGGGCAATTATGTAATTCACCTCCAGTTGAATTATAGCATAGAGGTAGCCTTAAGTCTCCTTGTGTAAATCTATAAATAAGGGGTTTGGGTGCTACTAAAAAGGATCCGGATCAGCACTCTGATAATCAAACACATTTTTGTCATTTAGCTCTTTCACTTTCTCTCTCCTCCTAAAATCTAATTCTAGCTTCATCAATTGGCGCCGTCTGTGAGAATCGATAGATTTCCATCACTTTCAATCAATTCTCAGTCATCTGAATTATTTGTTTTTGTTTTTAGGAGGATGAAGAACCGTGGAACAGGATGAAGAACCGTGGAACACGACGAACTGCCAGCAAGGATGCCGAGACGAGTAATCAGCACCTCGTGGTGCATACCGATGAACTGGAAAATGTAGGTACACCAACCGAGGCTCAGCAAAAGCAAAATGATGTCCTGAAGTACATTGCTGAACACTTCGAGTCTTTCCAAGCATTCGTGGAACAACGCGAGAGCAAAACTCCGTCTGAGTGCTCGAACCGAGTAGCCACTCCACAGAGCTGAACAGAAGCTTGACCCCGGCGGACGGCTTGGCAAAGAGCCGGTTGATGCCGTGAGCCCAGCCGATCTACGACACAAATTAACAAAGTCACGCTCGAATGAGCAATCGGATGAGTCATACTCATCGACAAGCAGAAAATTACAAATGCGCGAGAGACTCGGTGCGCACTCTTCAAAAAAATCAGGATCGAGAGGACCTCCTCGATTGTTTTAAAACAGCTCGAGGATCAGAGCCTCGAAAATAAGATCCAAGAGATTTTGAGAAAAAACAATTTGCTCCTGAATATTCCTGCTACGGCAGAGATTGTCTCTTATACATTCACAATCTCTATCAAAATCGAACCTCTTCCAACACAATTCAAGTTGCCAGACCTAGACCGCTACAAGGGAGAATCTGATCCGTCAGATCACCTGCAACACGTGGTGGCAATCACTAGCTTTTATGGCTACAGCGACGCGACCCGATGCAATTTGTTCACAACAACTCTTTGAGCCCGGCACAAAAATGGTTCCTCCGAAATTGCCGACGAACTCAATTGCTACTTTCCACGACTTGGCGAAGTCATTCCTGGGTCACTTCAGGAGTAAATCAATATTACAGAAGGACACATCGCACCTCATGAACATCCGACAGAGGTCCAATAAGTCACTTAATAAATTTGTGGACGGCTTCAATGATGAGGTGGTCCAAATAAAAAACGTTGATGAAAGAATTCTGGTTGCTGCTTTCTGCAGCGGCATCCGACTAGGTGTCTTCAACACCGAGTTGGCCAAAAGGATGCCAAACTCTTATTCTGAACTTCTAGAAAGAGCATCGGAGTTCATCCGGGGCGAAGAGTCAAACAGAACAAAAAGGGAACTCTATGATACACAAAGAGAAAAAGTCCTAAAAACTCTGAACCCCTCTTCCTCGAAAAAACTGAGAATCGCAGACAGATTGAGCTATTCCAGGGCCACACCTATGGCTAACCGGGTGGTCTTCCCGGGCAATAACATCGGGAACCGACCCCCGCAAACAAGGAGGCATCCCGATGCTGACTTGACTTCACACCTCTTCATGTGTCGAGGAGGGAAATATTATATCAAGTACAACACTTGGGCCTTCTAGAGCCACCTCCTCGAATGGTGTCAGCCTCGGACAAAAGAGACCGGTCAAAGTACTGCGCTTTTCATGGACAACACGGTCATGATACCGAGACATGCAACCATTTAAAAGTTGAAATCGAGAAGGCCATCCAGGAAGGACATTTGCAGCAGTTCATTTGCCGAACTACGATAGAGTTCCAAAGGAACGCTGCCAATCAAAGAAATCCGGCGCAACCTCGCCCGCCGCCTCGTCAACAGATCCGAGGTGGCCAGAAGAAACAATCCCACAGCAAATCAAGATGAACAAATCCGCATAGCCGGGGTAATAAACACAATTGCAGGAGGCCCGGTTACCGGAGACTCAAACAATGCCCGGAAAAAGTATGCCCGGAACTTCCCTTCAGGAGAGAATCGGGAGAAGCGACTCAAGCCATTTATGAGCCTCAGGTACACCTCCGAAGACCCCGTTGATTTCCCCAGTCGAATGCCACACAATGACCCCGTCGTAATTCACGTAAATGTGGAGGGATATGAAATGCACTGCGTGTTCGTCGACACCGAAAGTTCGGCGGACATAATCTTTTGGGATGCTTGGGTCAAAATGAATATGGATAATTCTTTGATAAAACCCTTCAAGACCCCATTGGTCGGCTTTACCGGAGACTCGGTAGTACCCGAGGGGCAGATAATGCTTCCACTCTGCCTAGGAGCTCCCCCGAAGTACAGAATTGAGATGACCAATTTCGTCATCGTCAAGAGGGACAACTCCTACAATATGATAATCGGCCGACCCACGCAGTACACCTACAGAATCCTTTCCTCCGTGTTCCACATTGGGATTAAATTCATGTTGAGGGATGGGTCTGAAGGAATAGTCATTGGTAGTCAACAGGAGGCCCGAGCCTGCTATATTATGTCCTTGCGGTCCCAATCGCAAACGATGTCCATTGCTGACAAGGCTTACTTGGAAACCTTCGATACCTCAATCCACCTGGGTTGGCTCCGAAGAGCCTTAGATAAGTTAGAAAGAGGGAGAAGAGATTGGGCAGCCCCGCCTAGGAGTTACTGAGATCCCCGAACCTCCAGAGCACAAGGGAAAGGGCAAAGCAAATGTCGAGCCCCAAGACGAGGTTCAAATTGAGGAGGTAGCTTTAGATCTGAGCCTCCCTGATCAGAAAATCAAGATCTATGCTACTCTCCCAACAGAGTTTAAGGCCCTTCTCTTCAGGCTTTTAGCCGAATACAAGGTCGTGTTCGCCTGGACCGTCGAAGACATGTCCTGCGTCCCTCGGGAAATAATCGAGCACAAACTCGGAGTGGACCTGGCATACGAACCTGTGAAGCAGAAGAAGAGCCTCTTCGGTCCAGAGCGCAGCTTAATAATAGAAGCCGAGGTGGATAAACTCTTGATAGCCAGATTGATTAGAGAAGTATTGTATCCCACCTGGCTTTGTAATCCTGTCCTTGTAACAAAACCAGACTCTTCTTGGGGAATGTACCAATTTTGAGTGATTTTACTGATATTAATAAAGCTTGTCCAAAGGACAGTTATCCGTACTCCCGGATCAATACAGAAGTAGATTCTTTTGTTGGGTTTTACATTCTACATTTTTTAGATTCATTCAAAAGCTACCATCAAATATACATGGCTAGAGAAGATGAAGAGAAAACCTCTTTCATCACTGACCGGGAGACGTACTACTACACTACGATGCCCTTCGGACTCAAAAATGCCAGAGCTCCTATCAACGCCTCGTCAATAGAACCTTCAAGTCCCAAATAGGACGAAACATGGAGGTATATATTGATGACATGGTGGTCAAAATCCGAACATATGAGGAAACCCTGGAAGATCTCAGGGAAATATTTGAGACATTAAGATCCATCCAAATGAGGCTGAATCCCAAAAAATGTACATTTGGGGTCCCCTCGGGAAAATTCATTGGATTTATTGTCTTTCACCGAGGAATTGAGGCGAACCCTGAAAAGGTGCAAGCCATAATTAATATGAAAACTCCCACCACCTCGGTGAAGGAGGTTCAAAGATTAACCTGTAGAATGGCTACCCTAAATCGATTTTGTCCAAATCAGCAGAGAAAGGCTTGCCATTCTTCCGAGTCATAAAGAAGACTGAGGGTTTTCAATGGACCAAAGAAGCTTCTAAAGCCTTTGAAGAGCTTAAAGAATATTTGGGCACCTTATCGAAGCTTGCTTCTCCATAAAAAGGTGAACCGCTATACCTGTATATCTCGATTGCCAAACTGACAGTCAGCTCAGTTCTCCTGAGGCAAGACGAGCAAGGTAACCAATGTCCTGTGTATTTCGTAAGCAAAATGCTTCAAGGTCCGGAGAAGAATTACACCCCTATTGAAAAGGCCGCCTTCTCATTGGTGGTATCGGCTCGAAAGCTGAGGCCTTATTTTCATGGTCGCAAAATAATAATTTTGACCAATCTTCCTTTGAAAAATATCTTGAACAAACCAGATGCTTCCAGCCGAATGCTAAGGTGGTCTGTAGAGCTGTTTGAGTTTGACACCTAGAATTCAGGCCTCGGACCACAATCAAAGCTCAGACTTTGGCAGATTTCATTGTAGAAAGCTGTGACATTGAGAAGATTGACCTTATCACGGTGACTGATCCTGCTAGGGAACAAGAAATAAGAGAAGATCTTCCATGGGAGCTTCATGTTGACGAAGCTTCGTGTGAGTCCGGAGCCGGGGCAGAGATAATAATCCAATCTCCAGAAGGGGACTATCTCACTTATGCCAAAACTGGATTGGATTTTGAAAAGATATCTAACCGAGGTCCAAAACTGGATTGGAAAATTCAAAAAAGTGGACATCATTAAAATTGCTCGAACCAAAAACACACATGCCGATGCTCTATCAAAACTAGCCTCGACAATATACTCACATTTAACAAAAGAGATTTTGGTAGAACTGCGAGAACGCAGGTCAATTGACCTCTCTGAAAAAGTCTCATGTGTCCAAACGGACCACGGTTGGATGGGACCCATAATAAATTACTTGAATAACGAGATGCTTCCCGAAGTGCGCGGATCCTTCTGAGGCTAGAAAGATCAAATACAGAGCCACCAAGTATGCCATTATTGACGAAACCTTGTATAAAAAAGCATACTTGTACCTCCTGCTAAGATGCCTCGCACCATCTGAAACTAACTATGTTCTACGAGAGGTACATGAGGGCATATGCCGAAGCCACATCGGTCCTCGGAGTTTAGCTCATAAAGTCTTGCTAGCTGGGTACTACTGGCCAACTTTACATTCCGATGCAAACACTCTGGTGCGAGGGGGTCATCAGTGTCAGATACATGCACCAATACCCCGAAGACCTGGCTCGGATTTGGTTCCTATTCAAAGCCTATGGCCGTTTGCTCAGTGGAGAATTGACATCTTAGGCCCACTTCCCAGAGGAGTTGGCAAGCTTGAGTTCTTAATAGGTGCCGTCAACTATTTCACTAAGTGGATTGAGGCCGAATCTCTGGCTACAATCTCGGGAAAGGCGGTAGAAAAATACTTTTAGAAAGGCATTGTTTGTCGGTTTGGAAGGTATCCCTGCTGTGCTCGTTTCTGATAATGGGAAGCAATTTGAAGGAGAACCTTTCAGGAGTTTCTACGCCAACCTTGGAATTAAACAACTCATCACCTCTTATGAACAAAAAAGCAAATGATTGAGGGTCGAGGCTTAGCAGTCCCCCCTCAAGGACAGAGGCTTAGTAGCCCCCCCAAGCAAAAACAAAGCCGTGCCAACCCTCAGAGGTTCGGACAAGGTACAGTCAGATGTTCGAACTGCTCCAACTCTAAGAGTTTCGGATTCAGTTGAACAAAAAAGCAAATGATTGAGGGTCGAGGCTTAGCAGTCCCCCCTCGAGGGCAGAGGCTTAGTAGCCCCCCCAAGCAAAAACAAAGCCGCGCCAACCCTCAGAGATTCGGATAAGAGACAGTATAAGAGACAGCCTAGAGGTTCGGACAAGGCACAGTCAGATGTTCGAGCTGTTCCAACTCTCAGAGTTTCGGATCCAACTCAACAAAAGCAAAGTTGATTGGGGCCGAGGCCTAGCAATTTCCTTAGAAACAAAGTAGCCCTCAAGGAACATTGTCTCTTGGACTTTGGAAAGTCCGACTCAAATTAAATGGCTAAGGCAAACATAAAGCTTTAATCCAAAGCCTAAATACAGAAAGAAAGGAAGTGTTCGACAAGAGACCTATTACGAATTGTTTCTCTTATACAAATCTAGATTGTATACTTGGTTATATCACAAAACTTCTATTTTTACTCCAGGAAATGATAAAATTTCCTTCTGACTAAAAGGACTGTCTTTTTACACATCTAGATGTGTATACTTAGCAATTTCATTAAAAAAAAGAGACCTGACTATTACAAGAGAAGTTCTTAACTATTTACAAAGGGAGTTCCTAACTATTACAGCAAAATCACATCAGCCTGAGCACCAGAGAAGTGGAAGGCTCGGCAGTGGAGATGGAAGCCTGGTTGGAAAGCTCAGACTCGGACTCGGACTCGGACTCGGGGTTCGGACCCTGGATCAGCAGAGTCGCTCCAGAAGTTTCGGGAATCAGAGCAGGGGCTTTGAATTGAGCTTGTAGGCCGTTGATGACCTCCTCGGTGATGGAAGCATCGTACGGCAGCCCCGCATACAAATCAGGGTTCTTCACCAAGTGGTCACAGACTAGTGTGAACCCCATGGAGAAGGCCTTCTTTGTAAACTCTTTCAACATATCATCCGCTTCAGCCGATACCACGAATTGATTCCGGCCCTCGATCTGCAGCTCCACCTCCCGAGAAATGAATTTTACCTCGGCCATCTGAGCTTCTTCTTGAAGCTGAAGAACCCTTTGCTCTAGATCTGAGACCTTCTTATCTCGGTCGCCAACATCCACTTCAAGGGTCTTCTTCTCCAGCTCGGATTGCCGGAGCTTGTCCTTCACCTCGGTCAACTCGACCTTCCACTCATCACTCATACTTTTTGCCCGCCTCAATGTTGCATTTCAGCTCGTTGGCTTTCACAGCCTCCTTCACTGCATGGTCCACGCTGGACTTTGCATGGGCCAACTCTTGCTTTATAGAGTTAAAAGCAGAGTTGAAGGAGGCCTCCCGATCTGCCATGGCGGGTAAAATTGTGATGGCCTGCAAAAAAGGTAAAGGGATTAGATGAAATCCGAGGTGCGAAAAAGTTGAAATTTCACAAAGGGGTGGATAGGCTTACGTTCATCAGGCTGACGTGAATTTCTTCCAGCCTCTGTTGAGGGGTGAGCCTTTTGACGTAGGCCACATCCCGAGACAGAGCCACCATTTTGGCCTGCTCCCGAGCCACCCTCAAAAATTGGGCCCAATCATTAATATCGATCGGCGGGATGGGTCGGAGATCAGAGCTCCCCGAGGTAGAAGGAACTGGGATAGGGTCAACAGACAGCCGACCCCAGGGCACATCTTGTGACCCAGCAGATTTCCTCTCTTCCTCGGGAGTGTATTTCGCAAGGTCTATTACCTAAAAATTTTAAGTGTTAATTCATGACACTAAAGAAAGATTAAGGAATGGGAACACATGAGGTCTGGATATACTTACCATAAGAGGTGATGAGTTGTTGGGATAGGGGGGCGTTGCCCGAGCCAGTCCCTGCGGTCCGAACCCTCGCTACTGGAATCACGGACCTCGGGGGCGATGACGAGGAAGAGAGGGTCATGGCAGAAGAAGGACCCTCCCTGAGGCCAGCAGCCTCCCTAGTCCTTTTCCTTGTGACCTGAGTTGGCTCGGGTTCGGTGAGCCGAAGAGCCAGAGTAACTTTCCCGGCTTGCCTCTCCGGTGTACTGGCCGCCTCAGTTTGATTCAGAGGTGCAGAGGTTGAAGGTGTAGGCTCGGCACTCCCTGATTGGGCGTTGATGGTGACGGATGAGGATCCGCTTGCTGATGAAGAGGGTTGGCTTGAAGTGTCCTCACCGGTGGCAAGTGTGGCTGACATCAGCCCCCTGAGGAATGATCCGAGCTCTGTAGAAGATGAAAGGTCAATGTAAAAAAAAGTAATAAAATAAAAGTAAAAAAAAGAAAAAGAAAAAAGAGATAAGCAGGAAATGTTGATAGTGGCCTTGTTGAGGGTCGTAGCTCGGATGGATATCGTGGGTAGGAAATAGTCCTACCCAGGCCAAAATGTTGTTTGATAGGATGGCAGGTTGGTTATTGAAGTTTGCCCAGAGGTTGGATTTGACCAGCCTCCGGACGTGGAGGGAGTCCGGGGGAGAAGCATTTTTTGTTTTTAAGTTTTTTTGATAAGGTTCCATGGACCCCGGGGCATTGGGGGGTCGAGGTACCGGATAAAGAAAAATGACTTCTTCCAGTCATGAATGGATGAGGGGTTTCCCGAAGTGAGCAGTTTGCCCGCAGTTCGGGGAGAGATGTAAAAAAATCCCTTTGTAGGGGATAATTTCAGCATCATCCTAAATGTGTCTAAGGAGAGGGGGATGTCGTGTAATCTGCATAGGAAGGTGAAGCCAGCGATGACCCGAAGGGCGTTAGGGGTCAGCTGGGATTTGCTGATATCTCTCCTAGTGGTTCGATAGGTTGACTAGGAGAGGGGCTATGGGGAGCCTCAGCCCTGCCTCGAGTTATTCCTGGTAGATTGTTAGGTATCCAGGTGGGGGCAAATGGCCTCGGTCCTCGGGGGTCGGGAGTTTGATGTTCACGTTCTTGGGAAAATGACATCGATCCCTAAGGATTTTGATATCCTCGGGGTCAAGGGAGTTTGATATCTTTGGGTCTGAAGGTTAGGGTGGTCGTTTTGTGGAGGTTTGGAAAAAAGCGAATCGGGTGGAAAGTTTAATGGCACTGCTGCCAGAAGCTCTTCGTCGAAAGGATTTAGCATCCTGTCAACGGCGTTTACCGGGGAAGGAGGAACCGGTGTGCTAATAAGAGAAGTGGGAGTGAACGTACCGGCCATAGTCTTCTGTTTTGAGGGCGTGTGGGAGTTTTTAGAAAAAGCTCCTAGTGGTGTCTGGTGGTGGCGTTGAGCGACGGTCGAAAATCGGCAACGGTGAAATGGCAGAGGGTGAAGGAAGAAAAAAAATTATGTAAGTCTCTGGGGAAAGTCTCTGGAGTATGAGCGTAAAAAGGAAGAAGGAGGGAGCGTAAGTAAGTCTCTGGAAAAAATAGAGTAAAAGTGAGTGAGGGGAAGGTGAGTAAGAAGAAGAAAACAGATTTGGGGGTGAATGGGGGTATAAATAGGTGAGGTTTCTTCCAGAATCTTATCTGTGTTTCTGGGGGAAAAAATTGATGGTTTCGAAATGTAAAAAGACTCTTGGGCGGGAAAAGCGAGGCATTATGGCGTGAAAAATGAGACGTGGTGCAGGCGTTGCGGCGTGTGAAACGAGGCGTTTTGCAACAAAACCGGAGCGAATAATGCAGAGTAATAAATGTGAATTCAGTGCATGGGGACTCAACGAAAATGTCACCCTTGAGAGTTAATGCTGCAGTTATGACCCGCTGAGAATCCAAGGGTCGCTACGATCTCAGGTCGACAAAGGTTACGAAAGTGTTCCGAAGTATTCACCTCGGCTCGATATAACAGTCTTGGTTGTCATCGGTTGGACGGACTGTGAACAGTCGTTGTCGGCTCGGTCCCTATCCGTGAGGCTCGGCACCAAGCCGAGGGGACTATTGATGATGTGGATTAGTAACATAGCATTTTGCCTAGATTGTTCTAGAAGTGCCTACGTGGCAGCCTCATTAAGGGCAATTATGTAATTCACCTCCAGTTGAATTAGCATAGAGGTAGCCTTAAGTCTCCTTGTGTAAATCTATAAATAAGGGATTTGGGTGCTACTAAAAAGGATCCGAATCAGCACTCTGATAATCAAACACACTTTTGTCATTTTGCTCTTTTACTTTCTCTCTCCTCCTAGAATCTAATTCTAGCTTCATCATCACACATCTCCTCAACGCCCATTTTAAATTTTCCAGATACTACATAGTCAAATTTTTAGAGAAATTCTTCATATCATAGTGCTCAACTTCAATACAGTGAAAGACTGCTCAATATTTTATTAATTTTTACATAATTCTCATAATTCTTCCTTTTTGCCATTTATCTCAAGCAAGATAGAAGAGGCACTTCACTAAACAAAATACAACCATGAACATAAAGTCTAGTATGAGAAAGCTTAAGTAGCTAAATTACATCTTCAACTATATTAATTCAATTTTTTTCATGCATAAAACTCCCTCAAATTTTTCCAACGGCACTAACCAGTCCAATTTCAGATGCTTTTTGTGTTGCTCCAATGCTAGAGCCTGGGGCAAGTTGTTTAAAAACAATTTAAGAATCAGATTCACCAATAAAAGATAAGACATTATACAATTCATGCACTATATCTTATTTCATTTAAAGTTAAAAAAATAAATAAATAAATCTCAGTGAAACTTTAGTGAAATTTTATTCTCTTGCTCTAAATTTACAGTGATTAATAAATAATTTCTTAATATTCCACATTCAATTCAAACATGATATGCTTTGTAAGAGACAAGAACTTTTATCATCTATTTGCATAGTTGTCTAATCACATAGATATATGTAACAAGATCTATTTATGAGATGCAAATGTAGAATATCAACTAGGTGATAAGGCTGTACAAAAAAAAAAAAAAAAGTTAAGGATGTCATGTTAGCAGAAACTTAATTAATTTGGTTGTTATGCATAACATGTACTTGTAGAGAGGTAAAAGTACCTAACCTTATTGTGAAAATATGTTATATTGTATTTTATCCTTTGACAAATTGATTTTAATATTTTAAAGCCACATATATCAACAGGAGATTAGATAAATAATTTATAAACTAAATTAGTTACATCTCAGTGTTAGAAAGAACATATATTTTGGCAATACAGTAATTAATATATACTCAATGTTATAGTTGCATAGTCTGCCACACATATTTAGGAAATTTATGAACTATTTAACTATGGTAATACTAGAGAATTTTTTTTTTGTTGTTAAATTTATTCGGAATTTCATCTATTTGATTTTCTAACTAAAGATTGTTAATGAACAATATAATAGAGATAAAATTGTTAATTTACTTATTTTTTTAATTAAAATTTGTTGGATTAGTCATATAAAGGGTCATTTTATAAGCTGGAACTTTTTTATCCTGAGGGTGTTAATTATTTTCAACCGAAATATGATCAAATGAAAAAGATGAGCAAAACATGAAAATATTATATAGAATGTAATAGGGATTTTTTCTAGGGCTGCTGGGAAGGAAGGCTTGAATGCAATAAAGTTAAGAAAGATACCTACAAAAATTTAAAATTTTGTGCCTTCCAATTCCAGAAGTTGTCCAATTGAAATCACATAAAACATGTTGCCTAAAGATGGTCTTTCTTTCAGTAGTTGAACAGAAACTTGTTTCATTGTCGGCCTCAATTGAGAATTTGGATTTATACATGACAATGCAAGCTTTGCCACCAGCACAACATTTGCTGCCTCCTTCTTGTTCGGATATGAGAGTCGAGGATCTACAATGTCTTTCAATAACATATCAAAATTTGTTGATGCAAATGATGATGATGATAATGCCATGAACATTGAAGAAATGAAATCGCCTGGATGCTTCCCCATGATCATTTCTAGCGTTTATAGTAGCACTCCAAAGCTATAAACATCGCATTTTTCGTTCACTTCCATTGTATAAGCAAGCTCTACAATTGAAAATAAACAATATCACTTGTATATCATTAATAGTGATGGATGACTATCTTGAATTATAGTGGAAAGTATTTTGCTTAAAGAATGCACGAAATAATCTGAAAACTAAAGGCTAATAAAAGTTAGAATAAGTGAACAAATTTACCAAATAAAAAGTGAAGTTGCACTAAACTATATACCTGGAGCAGCATATCCATAAGTTCCAGCAAATGAAGTCCAATTAGATGAATCAGGATTCAAGAGAGTTGCAGTGCCAAAGTCAGAAATGTGAGCTTGATGATCAGAATCTAACAAAATATTTTTGCTAGATATATCTCGGTGAATTATGGTTGGTAAACAACCATGATGCATATAAAATAATGCATTTGCCACATCTTTAACAATATTTACCCTCTTGATCCATTCAAACTTTACTGCCATTTCATCATTGCTTAGTACAGTCAAGCGCATCAAGCTTCCTCCGTCTAAGAATTCATAAACCAAGAATGTGTGTTGTGTGTGTGAACAAAATCCGTAGAGCTTCACAATGTTACGGTGCCTTATTCTTGTCAACGCTTGAATTTCATTGGCAAAATCTTTTGGACTATTCATAGCTACACTATTTGTTGCATGAAGTTTCTTAACAGCAAGAATTTGACCATTTGGCAACTCAGCTCTGAAAATACTTCCAAATCCTCCGACACCAATGCAATACTTGGGGTCAAAATTTTCTGTTGCATCAATGATATTTTCATATACCATTTTTCCATCAAAGCTCCAAATAGTGAACAAATTTTCAGTCAATTCCTTTGGCTTATTTTCAACTTGTCTTATAGGTGACCTTGCAAAAATAAAAATGCCCACAACTGCAATCAAAAGAAATATGGTTCCTAGGATTGAAAACACAATCAGGAAAGTAATTCTTTTGCTTGTCATCCTTCTCTGAGTTTTCATTCCAGTTGATTGATAGTGCAAGGCTTCATGCCAGCAATTTTGCCACATAAACCTTTATTATTTTTCAAGTTATCAAAAGGAGCTTTTTGAAATGCTGTAATATTGGGCAAAGGGCCTTCTAATTGATTAAAAGATATGTCAATAGAAATTAAGCTGAAACACTGGTCAAAAGTGGAGGGAATGATGCCTGATATTCTATTATGGGAAATATTCATCTTCTCAATGCTTTCCAACTCACCCAACTCTGGTGGCATTTCGCATGTCAACATGTTTTCGCTAAGATCAAGAACTCCAAGTGCCTGCAAGTTCTTTATCATGGAAGGAATGCATTTACTAAGTGCATTTTGGCTGAAATTCAAGTTCACTAATTGTCTGCAACTGCCAATTTGTTCAGGAATTGCGCCACTAAGATTATTATTAGACAAATCCAAATTTAAAAGTCTAGACATTTGACCAATTTCCGATGGTATATTACTTGAAAGTTCGTTGTTGTTTAGCTTAAGCTCAAGCAATAAAGATACCAACTTCCCCAAACTTTTTGGAATATTCCCATAGAAATGATTTGAAGAAAGATCAAGTATTTGCAATCTAGAAGCCTCTCCAAGCCAAGTCGGTATTTTTCCAGAAAGATCATTGTTGGAAATTTTCAGACACGTCAAATTCCTATATGTACCTGAATTCGAAGATAGCTCACCATAAAATCTGTTATAGCTTAAATCAATGTACCTCAAGTGCGGGTATACCCCGAAATCTTCCAATACATTTCCCGATAGTTGGTTTCTTTGGGCCTTGACAATTCGTAAGCTAGAACAATTTTTCAAACTTCGTGGCATATTACTCACAAAATTATTGTCATGGATGGAAAACTCCACAAGTAGCCCATTAGTGCAAATATTTTGAGGTAAATGCCCAATAAGATAATTTTGAGATATCATTAGCGTTTGTAAATGCGTAACATTATTGAACTCAATTGGAAGGAGTCCACTTAGTTGATTTATGAAAAGTCTTAGATCAACTAGTGACTTATTAAAACAACTTTCCCATCTCTGGCGGGATAGCCCCGTATAAATTGTTTTGATTAAGCACCAATTCTCTTAAACTTGTTAAGTTTCCTATGGAGGATGGAATATTTCCTATAAGATTGTTTCTATCAAGGTATAAAAAACTTAACTTCGTCAAATTTCCAATAGAAAATGGGATTTGGTTGGTTAGATTGTTCTTTGATAGTTCCAGATCCTCAAGAGATGTGAGCTTCCCAATTTCTTCTGGTATGGGTCCTGAAAGATAATTATCATAAAGGTACAAGGTAATCAAATATCCTAAATTTCCAATCGATCGAGGAATCTGATTGCTGAATCGGTTATCTGATAGTCTTAAATACTCAAGAGATGTGAGTTTCCCAATTTCTTCAGGAATGGGTCCCGAAAGAAAATTATTATAAAGATTCAAGGTAGTGAGGTTACCCAAATTCCCAATTGATCGAGGAATTTGATTGGTGAGAATGTTATTTGATAGTGACAGACCCTCAAGAGATTATCATGAGCTTCCCAATTTCTTCTGGAATGGACTCCGAAAGAAAATTATTGTTAAGATACAAGGTAGTCAAGTTGTTCAAATTTCCAATCGATCGAGGAATCTGATTTGTAAGATTGTTATTTGATAGTTCCAGATCCTCAAGAGATGTGAGCTTCCCAATTTCTTTTGGAACTGGACCATATAGTCTATTTTCGTACAGGTATAGTATGTTTAGTTTTGTCAAATTTCCAATTGAGAACGGAATCTGTCCTGAAAATTTGTTCATTGACAGGGCCAAAAATGTCAGGCTACTAAGATTTCCAATAGAAAGAGGGATCGATCCAATGAACTCGTTTTCTCCCATGTCGAGTTCCACAAGAGAACTCAAAAGCCCAATTTCTTGGGGGATGAAGCCATGGAAAGAATTATTAGAAAGGTACAAGTATCTAAGAGTAGTCAGTTTGCAAATTTCAGTTGGAATCACCCCAGATAAATGATTCACAGACAAAGTAAGATAGATGAGTTTAGAAAGACTGGTTCCCAATATTCGGGGAAATGGATCCATAGAGTGCATTATCAAAAAGGTCAATGGTAGTTAGATGGGGAAGGGATGAGAAACTGAGATGATCAAGTGTACCTTTGATGTCAGAACTACTGATATTAATTATCGCTATCCTTCCAGCCTTGTTACACTGAATTCCAACCCAATTGGTGCAAGGGTTCCTTAGAGCCGACCAAGAAGACAACTTCAATTGGCTATTATTATCAAGACTTGCTTTCCATGCTAAAAGTGCTTTCCCTTCATCTCTACCAGCATTTGCATGCATTTGAGAAGCAGCAGCATTTGTAATTTGGAAAGTAGAAAGCAAGTGTACTAGTAGGATTGCTATGGCTATCATATTAATTTACTGAATTTCAATAGTCAACTTTTCTTTGGTTATGGCCTATATATGTCAGATTTGTTCATGTATTTATAGCTGGACGATGTATGCAGCAGAAGGCTCCGATCCTCCATGCCGAAGACTAATAGTTGTGGCCCCTTTATTATCATCTAAGTTCGCAAGACGTCCGGATTACTTTGTTGACATTTGACAGAAGACTATGTACAGTATAGATGAAATTCAAGTCCTACTGACTTACAACGATTCGTAATCCGAGACGGAAAATGCTTAATTAGACTCCGCGTATGACCTCATTTTATAAATTCCACAATATACATTAAATCTTATAAAATAAATAATATCAACTTATAGATATAAATTTAATCATGATCTTGGTTTAAAAGACTCAACATATTCTTTGGTTTGGGGGTCTAGATGTAGAAACTACGGATGTGACTCCTCTATCAAAGATCCCATTTTTCCATATGTAATTTAATTTTTTCATAATGTATTATGAAAAATTAGTAAATTATTGCAATATCTTACAAATCCTTTCTTAATTTTAATTTTTCTATACACAGTAGCCGCTTTATTTTGCATGTATGTTATATCCATACAATACTTTCTTGCTAGGGTTTGTTCTCAATATTTTTTTAAAAATTGTTTAAAATAGATTTTGTTTTTAAAATTGAAAAATTACTTTCATAAAATAATTTGTTGATAAAATTTGATTTTATGTTTAGATAAGTTAAAAATTGTTATCGAAAGCTACTCTATGTCTATTTTTTTAATTTAAAAAAAAAATCAGCTTTTTTTCATATTAAGTTGAGAACAAGGCATTAGTAACCAATGATTTTGTAAGACAATTTAAATTTAAAACAAGACAAAATATAAATATTTATTAACTTCACTAATACTAGACAATTTAAAGTTTTCTTAATTTTTCTATACAGGAGACGTTAATTGAGTCTGAGGTCATTACAAGTTTAAGTCAACTTAAAAGTCAAGTCTGCTTTTGATGTTAGGAATGTAGTTACTTCAATCATTACACATTTTGTTTCTTGTTGAATTTTTTTTTTTGGTCCTCATTACATTGATATTCTTCTTCTAGAATCTATTAAATTTCTTATATTCTTCCGTGGAAAACACGAAAGTAAATGTTATAGGATCTTCTAATTTACATTTTATATTTTACTTTCTATTTCATTATGAAATGAACTGTTAACATTAATTTTAAAAATAATTAATACTTTTAGTGGATGAATCTTGACCATTCATTAAGTAGTGAGATAAAGAATAAGATAGAGAGTAAGATAGAAAATTCTTAGCAGAAATTAACTGTCCCTTTGCCCATAACTGTCCATTTGTTTCTTGTTGATTTTTTTTTTTTTTGGTCCTCATTACATTGATTTTCTTCTTCCTAGGATCTATTAAATTTCTTATATTCTTCCGTGGCAAACAGGAAAGGTAACGTCACATGATGTTCTATCCCACTTCATATTCTACTTTTTATTCCATTAGCAAATGAACTGTCGAGATTCGTTTTAAATATAATTAAAACTTTTAGTGGATGAATCTTGACCATTCATTAGGTAATAAGATAGGGGATGAGATAGAAAGTGAGATAAAAACTCTTAACGAAAATTAACTGTCCCTTTGCCCATAACTACTTTGTGTTTGATAGTGTGTCTATATATATATATATTGAAAACAAAGGATTGATCCTAGAAATTATAAACAAAATTTTCAAATAAAAAAGTTAATCAATGGTGTACAAATGCAACCTTTTCTCTCAAGTTTATGGGTAAAAATTCATATTTCTTTTGCAATAAAAAATTCACCAAAGATATCAAATTGAGTCCATCAACAGTAAGAAAGGTATTTAGTTTATTGCACCTCACAACAAGGAGAGATTAGAGACAATACGCACCAAAGCAATAAAAAAAACGGTTATATAATTATAAATTTTAAAAAGCTTAACTTTTAATTTGGAGAACAATAAAATTGATGTTAGATATTAGGCAAAATTCTAACTTAAAAGTAGAGAAAGGAAGAACGATATATTCTTCGACAAATTTACATTCAAATTCAAAAAAATTGAGAAAATTACCAAATTTCGCATTGAATATCTAAAATTAAAAATTGATGATTCATTATCATTTTATAAGAAGGACTGATTTTGCAAATGCATAATCTTTAATTTATAACTTTATAAATTATTTTTTTATCTTAAAATAGGTTTCAACATGCGAAATGTCCTAACTCGCCTCACTTTTTTCTCCTCTCTCCAGGGACCATAGTTAACGTCACTCTCCTTTTTCCAATGACTTGCCTTACTTTTAATCTACCAAAACTTCATTTTAAAATCAAAGATAAATTTATCAGTTATAAAATAAAAGATTAACATGTCATTCATAATTTTTCAATTATTTTCTGCATTTTAATATCTCCAATTCATTAATGCAGCAAGAGAGAATTATAATAGGTTTTCTTTTTTTCTTTGGTTATGGAATATATTTTTTAGGACACCTTCTTAAGTGTATATGGATATGGTAACTATTTCCGTCAGGGACGGGGCCAAGATCTCTTAGTCTGGGGGACAAATATTTTTAGTACGTTGTAAGTAGAAAATTTACATTAATAATAAACATATATAAGATTATATAAATTCAATAACTTAGGACTTAATCAAAGATCGTCATGGTAAAATAAATTATAATAAATATTTACTTATGCTAATTATGTGTTATCAATAATGTTTTAATGATCAAGTAGTATCTTTTGTTAATTTAATATCTGTAATTGTTTTGTAATAAAGGGGCAACTAACATATTTTACGTTTTTAGGGGAGCAATGCATACAAAAAGATTAATTTTAAGAAATTTAAGGGGACAAATGAAAGACAACTTTAAAAAAATTTTAAACTTTCCTAGGTTAATTTGCTCTTTTTCTAAAGTTGGGTAGGGGGAGGAGGGGGAATTGCCCGCCCTCAATTGCACGTGGCTCCGCTAGTCATTTCCGTCCTTCTATATTGAATAAAATAGCTGTTGTGTTAGTAACTTAGTATGAAGGGAAAAAGACACAAATGGCCTCCATACTTTTTTATTATTGAATATTGGCCCTTTAACTTTTTACTACGAGAATTTTGTCCTCGTTTTTTTTTATTAGGCTAATTTAGTCCATACCAAGTAGCATCACCACTATTATTATTTAAAAATTTCACCCAAATAACTGCTCAAAGAGGGCAATTCAGTCATTTAACATTTTTTGAGAAGGCAACTCAAATCTCTGTTCGATTAAAAGGGGCAAAAAAGGGAAAAAATAAAGAACCAAATCGAGCAGATACTTATGTTACCTTCTCGGGGAAAAATTAATGCCCGAATTTGTCCTAATTTAGTTTCTTCATTTGTTCTAATCTTTTACCCATGTTAATTGAATAGAGACTTGTATTTTCATTTCAAAGATGTTAAATGATTGAATTGCCCGTATATGAGCGACCATTTAGGTGCAGATTTTAATAATTGCGGTGGTACTACCAATAAGGACCAAATTGTCTCAATAAAAAAGTTTGAGCACTAAATTTTCACAATTTAAAATTGAGAGACCAATGCTGAATTAGTGGAAATGTTTAGAAACTATTTTAAATTTTTTCTCAGGAGAGGTTTCCAAAATTATCCCTTACTTTTTCCAGTAAATAAATGTCATTATCCATGTCTTTATCCATGTAGTTTCGTCCGTGTGATAACCTACGTATTATTAATATAAAAAAAGGGTAATTGTAAAACTTAAATTGCGAAAGCTAATTAGTCGAATCAATTGAGGCTTATCCTTGGAGAATGAAAAGTTTAGACTAGTGTTCAAAAATTTGAAATTTGGATTTGACTTGAAAAATTAATGAGTTGAGTATATTCGAAAATTCGATTGAGTTTTACTGAATTAAGAATTAAAAACTCAGAATTATAAACTATGAACATTTATTATTTCATCTATTAAAAATAAAATTATACTAACAATTAGGTTAAATATTTAAAATTTTAGATTTCTTATACGATCATTTTATATATTATTCAGTTTTAATTTAGAAAATTTAATTTTGAAAAATTTTGTTACCAATTTATCTATTCTTGAGTATTAAATAAACTTGATTTTGACAAAAAATCGTAATTATTCAATAAGTTTATCGAGGTTTTTTTATTGAATTGTATATAATTCTATCGAATCGAATTAATTCAGACAGACAACTCAATCAATTTTTTTCGAGTTTTTAAACTATGCTTTAAACTTTAGACAAGTCTCTACTCCTCCTACCTCGGCAATCTTACCGAGGTCAATTTCAGTTAATTTTAAGGTGGTGTTGTCAAAGAACTTTCAGTCAAGTTACAAGCCAATTTCAGTCAAATTAGAGATGTGACTCCTCTATTCAAAGATCCCTTTTTCTACACGTAATTTAATTTTTCCACAATGTACTATGAAAACATAGTTTAAAAAAAAAAAAACTATTACAATGCCTTACAATAGGGACGTGGAGAGTTTTAGGGGAAAAAAAATCAAATTAGTATATATCGAATCAATAAAGTAGATGTATAGGGATATAATTATAAGTGTGACAACACCAACAGAATTGACGCGAGAGTTCTCTACAAATACAGGCTTACACCAATATTCAGTTTTAAATCCTTATCTTTTTGCATTGGGAATAGGTGAAATTACTAGTTACATACAGAATGAAATACCTTGGTGTTTACTATCATTGCAAATGACATTGTTTTAGTAGATGAGAGAAAAGAGAGGGCTAATGCTAAATTCGAGGGGTGGAGAACTAAATTTGAGCAAATTGTTTTAAATTTAGTAGATCAAAAATAGAATGTATGAAATTTAAATTTAGCAAGAATGCACGTAGGAATAGAATAGATATTAGAATCAAAGATCAAGAGATATTCATAAGTGAAAAATTTTAAACATTTAGTTTCAGTTTTCAGAGTGATGGTGGTATAGATAGAGATGTTACATATTGGATACAAATAGGTTAGATGAAATTGAGAATGCCATCCAAAATATTGTGTGATTATAAAATTCCTTTAAGATATAAAGGTAAATTTTATAGGACAGCCATTAGACCAGTGATGATTTATGGGTTTGAACTTTGAGAGTGAATTGCGTATATGAGCAAAAGATAAAAGTAACAGAAATGCGAATATTAAGATGGATGTGTGGGTATACTAGGATGGATAAGATACATAATAAGCATATTCGTAACGGATAAGATTGGGGTAACATCTATCAATGAGAAGATGATAGAAACACGTTTAAGGTGGTTAAGTCATGCTTTAACATAGCCAGTAGAGGCGCCTGTTATGAGAGTAAATTTTAAAAAAAGTAGTTAATGTAAGAGGGATAAGAGAAAATTGAAAAAGAGTTGATGGGTAATTTGTAAGAAAAATATAGCCCATTTAGGAATCAATGAAGATATGATTCACAACACCACGCAATAGCATAGTAGGATTTATACAGTCGACCCCAATTAGGAGGAATAAAACTTGATTTGTTTATTTGTTTTATAATATCTTACAAACCATTTCATTAATATTTTCAAATATAATTTCTTTATTTGCATGTATGTTATATCGTATTAGGCCTTTCTTGTTAGTAACCAATGATTTTGTAAGACAATGTAAATTTAAATTAAGTTAAAACATCAATATTAATTTACTACACATGCAAATACTACGTTGTTATCTTTCCTACTAGGGACAATCTTGGTGCCATCAGTTTCAATCCAATTTCAAGGTGTTATTGCTGTTAACATATTTACCTTTTAATATATATGTTAGGAATATATTTACTTGTATATATTTGTTAAGTGTATATTATATTTCTTAATTATAGTTCTTGATTAGCAAGACATTTCATATTTGTTTCATAGGGTAATCTATTTAAGAGAATTTCTTGTATTATTATATTCAGACAAGAAATATAATTCTTCTTCAAAATTCATTCATGGTATCAGAGCCACATCTTGGGGTTTGATTAGTTCATTTTCGGATTATTATCATCGAAGTTTTTTTCTTTTCTCCTCCTTTTGGAATTTTTCCTCAAACTGTTGCCCCAATTTTTTGTTGTTTTATCAATACCTATCATCCAAAAGGAGCTCCCTAGTCCTCGGCCTTGTTCCAGTAATTTTTTGGCCGTCAAAATCCACGTCACGTGTTCCCATGCGCTCCATCACCGTCACTGGACTGCACTGAAAAATAGTGCAACGAAGGAACACAGCAAAAGAAAGTAAAAGCGTGTTTCATGAATACGCCTTCTTTAGTTTCTCTTAAAGCGTGGTTGTGAAACACGCTTTCTTCTTGCTGGGAAGTCTTTCGCCAAGTCACCAGCCACGTTACTCATCTGACCCCACCCACAGCCACGTGTACCTACACGACATCTACAACCTCATCAGACACGTCATCGGGCATGTCATCATAATCTGCCACGTCACCTGTCATGTCACCCTACAGTGCCAAGTCATCTGCCACGTGGCTAGCCACGTCATCCTTCTTTTGTCCCGTCATCTGCCACGTCATAGCCACTTCAGCGGTTTTTAATCCCTGGTTCAGCCTTGGGTTGATTTGGTTCGGTTCACTGTCATCAATTTTTTGTCCGGTTCAGGCTGTTTTTGATCAATTTTATACCGGTTTAGTCCGGTTCCCTATATTTTTTGATTTTTTGAGTTCAACCGTGTGCTTGTTTTCTGTGATTCTTCTTGGAAAGTAGCCTTTCTTTATACTGTTACTTACTTTACGTTCTTTCTTGACTTTCAATTGTTATTTTCCTACCATGGTTCAATTAGATGTGTCCCATCCTATTTCAACTACATTGAATGAACCTAATTATGTTTCGTGGGCTCAAGATATACAAAGTTTCCTCAAAGGTCGAAAATTGTGGCGTATTGTTGATGGATCTACAGTTGTTCCAACACAACTAGAAGGCGAATCAATTACCAAATTCAATGATCGCTTTGAAGATTGGAATAGTAAGAACCATCGAATTGTTACCTGGATCAAAACACCACATTCCTTCCATACGTCAACAATTTGGGCATTTTAATACTGCCAAGGAATTACGGGATTTTCTTGCCCATTGATACACTGTCAAAGGTCTTGCGAGTCAATATCAACTTTTGACTGCCTTATATCATATGAAACAGGAGCCTCATTATCCTGTTCATTCCTTTATCGCTACTCTTAGTAGTCTTTGGGATCAATTGGTGCTTTTAGATTCGAAATGGGATACTCCTGGAGATGTAACTGCAAAGTACTCCGCTCTTCGAGATAATCAACGCTTGATGCTATTTCTCATGGGTCTTCATGATGACTTTAAGCCTATTCGTGCATCGTTATTACATTGGTCTCCGTTACCTACTCTTGAGATTGCCTTTTCAGAAGTTATTTTTGAGGAAACTTGTATTCGCTCTCTTAAGGCTGTCAGTTCTAATCCTGGACATCACTTCACTGAAACTGCTTTGGCCACATCAGCTCCTTCAATTTCATCTCAACCAAGGGAATGCCGTTATTGCCATGATCCTGGTCATTGGCTTTTAAATTGTCCTGTTCATATTTGTCATATTTGTCGCAAGAAACGGCCTCGTCATTTTCCATCCAACTGTTCCAAGAATCCCAATCCCACTTTAGCAAAATCCGGACAGTTCCAACCTAAGTTTGGTCCATATCGTGCTGCAGCTACCACTGATGTTGATGATGATGTTTTCCAAACCTTATTTTGATGATGACATAAACACTTAACTGTGTAATTACAAGTTTTTACAGATCTGTTATTTGTTCTGCTAGAGACAGGGTTTTCAGAGGCACTGTACCGTCCAAACTGTGTCAAGCTTCTCAGACGCATTCCACCTTCCGAACAAACAGGCAGAAAGAAGAATCCTACTATTTCTCCAAACGGACGAACATGACCGTCCGAAGCCTCTATCGAACGATGGAACGGATGCATGCATGGACGTCCGAACGAAGTTCTTCACCAACTGCATGAAGATCGGACGCTGTGTCAGACGCATCCCATCTATCTCGGACGTCCGAAACCCCAACGGCTACTTTTTGTGCATTTATTATTTAGCCGTTAGGAAGTAGTTGCAACCACCATTTATTGCTCTTATAAATAACTGTTTTGATATTCTATAAAAACAATCTAATACTTTGAATACAAGCCTTAGAAAAGAGCAATTTTAGTACAAATTGGCTATAGTCCTTTGTTGTATTAGTGTGCAATTTAGAGTGCAATTCAACTTTGAGCGGAGCAATAATCTTGTACGAAAGTGAGATTGTGAGTAAAATTCTTGGCTCAACTAAAAGAGTTTTAGTGTGAGCAAGAATCTCCCTACTTTGTAAAGATCATTGGCTCACCAACTGTATGAAGCATTCTAGTGTTTTAATACTTCAATCTTGTTAGCTTGAAAGTATTGGTTGTTCTATTCCATCTTTTTCTTACTTTACTGTTTCATTAATCTTATCATATCAATTATTATTGGAAAAATATTGATAAGATCAATATTTCAAAAATTATTCTTAAGAAACCTAATTCACCCCCCTCTTAGGTTGCTTTGGGACCAACAATTGGTATCAGAGCTTGGTCTCATTTTATTGCTTAAATTACTTTTGAGAAAAGAACTTTTATGGCAATCAACAATACTCTATTTTTTGAAAGTCAATCCGTTACTAGGCCCCCTATGTTTAATAGGGCAAATTTTATTAGTTGGAGAGATAAGATGAAAATCTTTTTGCAATCTATTGACATTGACTTGTGGTATGTTGTTAATGCCAAGGTCTGTTTGAAGCTACTATCATTGATGATCACACAAATAGAAGAAGAGAAAAGACAAGGGATGAGCTCACTTCACAAGACAAGGCGAACTTGACATTAAATGCAAAAGCCATGAATGTGCTATATAACGCCTTGGATGCAAATGAATCAACTCGCGTGAAGGGATGCATTTCAGCTAAAGAAATCTGGGATAAATTGAAGGAAATCCATGAAGGGAGTGACGATGTTCGTGAGCAAAAGAAATCCTTATTTGTTGCCAAGTATGAATCTTTCAAGATGGAACCACATGAAAATATTGACAAAATGTATTGTAGGTTCAATGACATAATTAAGGATCTTGAAACCTTGGGTAAGGAGTATTCTTTGGGTGAAAAAAAAAGAAAAATCCTAAATGCTCTCTCCAAAGAATGGGATGCCAAAACAATTGCTATAGAGGAAGCCAAGAATTTAAATTCAATGCCTATTGAATCGCTAATCAATTCTCTTACATCTTATGAATCCTGAAGTTGAAGGCCAAAGTAGTGGATGATGAAGAAGCAAGGCCAAGAAGGAGCATTGCTCTAAAGACCTCTCGAGAAGAGGATGAAAATAGCTCCATCAATCTAGAAGATGAAGATCTTGATGAAGGAGATCTTGCACTCATCACCAAAGGATTTGTTAAACATTACATCAACAAACGAAGAATGAGAAGAAGCGGAGCTACAAATTCAAATAATTTCAAAGGAAAGACAAGGCTTGAAATGAAGAAGCAAAATGAAAAATATTTTGAATGCGGTCAACTCGGACACTTTGCAAATGAGTGCCCTTCCAAGAAAAAGAAGGAAGGAAGAAAACCCAGATTCAATAACTTTCAAATCACATGGAATGATTGCAACTCCGAAGGAGAAGTTGAAGAAGAAATGGAGTTGGCACAAATGGCCTTTATGGCCATTGGAGATGATGAGGTAAATTCTAACTATGACTCTAATGATGAAAATGATGAAGATGATTTTGAAGCTTTCATTTTGAAATTGCATGATAGCTTAAAGGAATCATATGCTAGAAATAAGGAGTTAGTAAAAAAATCAAATGCTCTATTGAATGCTAACTCTAAACTTGTGAATGAAAATAATAGGCTATCACAAGAAAATCGTGACTTGAAGAAAAGAATGCATGTGAGATCAAAGGTTAAGGAAGAACAAGCCTCCTTGAAGAAAAGAATGGATGATTTGAATGTTCTCTTGACTAGAAAGAAATAAAACGTTGTTGATTTGAAAAGAAATAGAAATGTATTAATCAACAAAAATTTTATCATGTTTAGAAGGGATGACTTATGTGTTGTAAAATCAAAATCACCTTTATATGGAAATAAAAATATTATTTGTAGATATTGTCAACAACATGGACATGTTAAGAATATGTGTTATGTCAAGAAGAACGAAAAACTTGGAATGAAAGTTGCATGGATTGATAGCAATTTCACTAACTCAAATGGACCCAAGAAAATGTGGGTACCAAAAGTTAGTAGTATCAAGTGATTTAATGTGTAGGTACTTAACATCACCAACAATGCTAAGTGGTTCATAGATAGTGGATATTCAAGGCACATGACGGGTGATGCTTCTCTCTTCACAAATCTCATATCTAAAAACAGTGGAAAAGTCACATTTGGAGATAACAATAAAGAAAAATCAATCGACATTGGTGATATAGGTAAAAATGGTGAAACCTTGATTAAGAATGTGCTTCTTGTTGATAATTTGAACTATAATTTATTAAGTGTTAGTCAACTTTGTGATAAAAATTTATATGTAATTTTTACCAAGCATGAATGTCTTATCCTTGATAAAAATCATGTTGTCTTATCCTTGATAAAAATTATGTTGTCTTATCCTTGATAAAAATCATGTTGTCTTATTCAAGGACACTAGGCACAATGATGTTTATGTGATTCATCTTGATAAAATTAGCAATAGCAATGTAAAATATCTTACCGCTTCCATAGGTGATCCTTGGCTTTGGCATAGAAAGTGACTTTGTCATTTTAACATGGATTTGATTGAAAAACTTGCTAAGAAGGATTTGGTAAGAGGTTTGCCAAAACTAAAATTTTTGAAAAATAAAATTTGCGATGCATGCCAATTTGGTAAACAAGTCAAAATTTCTTTTAAACCAAAGAATTTTGTATCCACTCATAAACCTTTAGAATTGTTGCATTTAGACTTATTTGGACCTACTCAATTTGCTAGTCTTGGTGGTTGCAAATATGCCTTTGTTATTGTATATGACTATTCTAGGTATACTTGGGTTTTATTTCTTGTTCACAAAAATGAGGCTTTTGAAAAATTTGTAAAATTATTTTTCAAAATTCAAAATTTATTGAATTTAAAAATTATTCGTTTAAGAAGTGACAATGGTGCCGAGTTTAAATTTAGAGATTTTCTCGATTTTTGTGATCACAACGACATTTTTCATGAATTTTCGGTTGTTAGAATCCCTCAACAAAATGGTGTTGTTGAAAGGAAAAATAGGGGGCTCTTCAAGAAACCGCCAGAACTATGATTAGTGAATGCGATTTACCACAATACTTTTGAGTCGAAGCGGTTAACACGGCTTGTTATGTCATGAATCGAGTTTTATTAAGATCCTCTTTAAACAAAACTCCTTGTGAACTCCTTTTTTGTAAAAAAATCCGTTATGAGCTATTTCAAAGTTTTTGGTTGCAAATGTTTTATTTTGAAAATCAAAGAAAGCCTTGGAAAATTTGATAAAAAATCGGATGAAGGAATTTTTCTAGGATATTCTAGTGACAAGAAAGCATACCGAGTTTACAATAGAAGAACGCTCTTGATTGAAGAAGTTGTGCATGTTACATTTGATGAAACTAATGATGTTATCTCAAAAAATTTGTGTGAAGATGAAGATGTAGGTATTCTAAAGGAGCTCGAAAAGCTCCTTATTCATGAAGATCATCAAGAGATCACATCAAACAATGATGTCAACAACCATCGAATAGATGATGAAAAAGAAAAGAATGAGCGATACTCCAAAAGATCTTCCGAAAGCTTGGAGATTCATCTCTAGTCACCCTCAAAATTTAATCACAGGTGATCTATCTGAAGGGGTAACTACTCGTTCTCATAAACCTTTGAATAGTAATTGTGCATTACTTTCTCACATTGAACCTAAACATGTAGATGTTGCTTTGAGTGATGAATCTTGGGTTCATGCCATGCAAGATGAAATTAGTCAATTTGAGAAAAATAACGTATGGACCTTGGTTGAAGGACCATCTTCTCATCCAGTTATTGGAACAAAATGGGTTTTCAGAAATAAATTGAATGACAAAGGTGAAATCATAAGAAACAAAGCTCAACTTGTTGCAAAAGGTTATGCTCAAGAAGAAGGTATTGACTTTGATGAAACTTTCGCACCCGTGGCTAGATTAGAATCCATTCGCATGTTTCTCGTATTTTCATGTTTCAATGATTTCAAATTATTTCAAATGGATGTCAAAAGTACATTTTTAAATGGTTTTATCGATACCATTGCAAGAAGTTTTCGTAGATCAACCTTCGGGCTTTAAAAATAAATATCTTCTTAATTATGTTTTCAAACTCTCTAAAGCTTTATATGGTTTGAAACAACCTTCAAGAGTTTGGTATGAAAGATTAAGTGATTTTTTGATAGAAAATATATTTAAAAGAGGTGTAGTTGACACCACTCTTTTTACAAAAACAGATTTAAATGGTTTGTTAATTGTTCAAATTAATTTTGATGATATTATTTTTGGAACAACTAATGAGAGTTTATGCAAGGACTTTTCACATTTAATGCAAAAAGAGTTTGAGATGAGTATGATGGGCAAGTTACAATTTTTCCTCGGACTACAAGTTCACCAAACAAAGGAAGGAATCACCAAACAAAGGAAGGAACATTTATTACACAAATCAAGTATACAAAAGAGCTACTCAAATGATTTGAAATGGAAGATTGCAAACAAGTTGGTATGCTTATGTGCACTTCAACCAAACTTGATAAAGACGAAGGAGGTTATAATGGTGTTGATGAAAAACACTATAGAAGTATGATCGGAAGCCTACTTTACTTAACAGCCAGAGACCAGATATCATGTTTGCTGTCTGTTTATGTGCTAGATTTCAATCTTGCCCCAAAGAATCGCACTTGATTGCTGTTAAAAGAATTTTTAGATATCTAAAGGGTACAATGAATTTTGGTTTGTGGTATCCAAGATCCTCTACATTTGATTTAATTAGTTATTCTGACACTGACTTTGCTAGTTGTAAAATTGATAAAAAAAGTACCAGTGGTATGTGTCATTTTCTGGGAAATTATCTTGTGTCTTGGTTTAGCAAAAAGAAAAATTCTATTTCTCTTTCTACGGCTAAAGCCGAATACATTGCTGTTGAAAATTGTTGTGCTCAACGTTTTTGGATGAAACTTACTCTGAAAGATTTTGGTGTAATTTTTGATTGTGTGCCTATAGAGTGTGACAACACTAGTGCAATTAATCTCACAAAAAATCCTGTTATGCACTCTACAACCACCAGATGTAACACATTGATGTTAATCATCATTTTATTAGAGACCTTGTTTGTAAAAAGGAAATTCATGTTGATTTCGTGCCTATTTCAGATCAACTGATTGATATTTTTACAAAACCCTTGGCTCTAGATCGCTTTGAATCTCTCAGAAAATGTTTGGAGATTTTACAGATCAATTAGGCATAGTCTCTTCGTTCGGTCGCACCCGATCGTTCGAACAACACTATCTTTCGGACGCTCTGTATCGTCCGAAAACTTTCTATCTGCCTCGGACGCTCATAATCGTCCAAACGAAATTCATTTTCTTCACTAACTCTCTGGAATTCTTCCGGATGCGTACCATCGTCTGAAAGAACATCGGACGCACTGGCTCTTCCATCAGCCGTCCGTTCATCAGCTTTCGGACGTTTCACCGGACGTACACCAAACGTTCGGCCATCCGAATGGTCTCCCTGTTCGATTAAAACCATCCATCTTCCCCATTTCGGACTTACTCTAACCCCCGAAACCCTCTGGAGAATTGAAATTTTTTCCTTCAACTGCCCCTCCAAATTCCTTCCCTCTATCTACAAATTGATTGGAAAATTTTCTTCTCCAAAGTATTTCTCACCATTATCATATCTAATTTCCCCCATCTATCATCTCATTTCATCAAATTCTCACCAATCTTTCAAAAAAAAAAATCAAAATTTTCCTCATCTTCCTTCCCTTCCTTCACAATGGTTAAATCTCGCGGAGGTTCTTCTGCAGTAAATCGTGGACGAAAAACAAAAGGCAAAGCTCCAGTGCGTGGAGAATCGTCTGCTAAAACCCAAGTCTCCTCAAATCCAACCTTACCAAAATTCATCGATGCCAAGCCATCATAACGGTATACATCTCTTCTGAGTAAATCTATAATCGTTCAACGTCCTGCATCTCAGAGTCTTTTTGATGAGTATAATCTTCTCATTGTCAAATCCTGCTTTGAAAAACAAAATTGGGGTCACCTAGTGATATTGATTTACCCGTCTATCATGACATGGTGCTTCAATTCACATCTGCCAATCTTCGGAAAGGCCCTACTGTTCGCACTTTAATTTCTCGTGTAAACAGCACCAATCTTGAGATTTTTTCCAACATCATTAACACTATTTTTGAATGTGAAGTCTCAAACCCGAATGATTTCTCCTATTTCTTTTCTTTAGATAAATGGCCCGCTATTGATACTCGATTTGACATTGATGAGGTTAGGGCTATTTTTAACATCAATTTCAAATAGGCCTCGAAGCCAAAACCACATTGCTAACTCCTGAACTAAACATTCTATACACTCTTGTCACGAATTTGTTATTGCCAACCGACGGGCATTGTACTGAGCCCGGAAAAATGTAGCTTTACTTGTTTTTTTATATTTTCAATGGCATTCCTCTTGATTTTGGGTATCTCTTTTGCTCCCTGTGGGAACTCTTTCTTACTGATACCCGAAGAAACATTCCCTTGGGAAAATTTCTCACCAAAATTTTTGATTTTCTCAATGTTCCTTTCAGCGACAACAAAGAATTTCTCCGACTTATTTTAACAAATCTTATATTTAACGAAAAGGCCTCCAGTTTTTCAACGATCAATGGTTAACTAAGGCAGCTTTTGATATTGAACGTTCAAAATCCCAGGCCTCCACCTCTGGTTTGGCTATTCCACATTCTCCTCCTCCTCCTCAACCACCCCAACCATTCCATGATCCTCATCCATCTACCTCTGAACCCTCACTTTCTCATATATGTGGCCTTCTCACCTCCTTGAGCACTCAAGTCAGTTCATTTCAACGTCTCACTAATCGTAAGATAAAGCGACTTGAAACTCGTCAGGTGATTCTCCAAGAGGCCCTTAGCCTTGGCATGTCTGCTTCGGCTCAGGTTCAATTTGCCAACCTTCAATCACAATATCCACTCGACTCATCTTCCAACAGTGATGACAATGAAGATGGGGATGTTCGTGAGGACGACAAAGAAGATGCCAATACTCAAGGTGCTGCCAATGAAGATGAAGGGGACGATGAGGATTTTGACGACACGTTCTTGATTTATCATGTAACGCCGCACTGGAGAAGAGGAAGACAGTGAGGCCACTGATGAAGATGCTCCTTCAAAACGCCAAAAGACTAAAAAGCGTTCCAAGAAGAAAAATGACTCGAATTAGTTCCTTTGTCATCTGTTTTTAGTTTTTAGCATTTCTCTGTTTTTAGTTAAGACTGCTCTCAGATTTACCCTTCTATGTATTCCCTTGAACTAAGTACTGTTAAATATTTGAGTTGAATATTTGAATTTTTTATGCATTTCTGTTGAATACTTGAACTAAGTACTGTTAAATATTTGAGTTGAATATTTGAGCTTTTGTTTATGCATTTCTGTTGAATACTTGCACGTTCTCAAGGGGAGCTTTGTTTGATGATGTCAAAATGAGGAGTAGTCGTCTATATTGAAAAAAGATTAGTCACATCTGATTGTTTTTACATAATTACTCCATGATGGTTTGTCATCATCAAAAAGGGAGAGATTGATGTTTTCCAAACCGTATTTTGATGATGACAGGAATAAAGCATAAACACTTAATTCTATAAACAAGTTTTTGTAGGTCTGTTATTTGTTCTACTAGAGACAGGATTTTTTGAAGCACTGTACCGTCCGAACTGTGTCAAGCTTCTTGGACGCATTCCACCGAACGAACAGGCAGAAAGAAGAATCTTACTGCTTCTCCAAACGGACGAACATGACCGTCTGAAGCCTCTATCGGACGATGGACCAGACGCATGCACGGACGTCCGAACGAAGTTCTTCACCAACTGCATGAAGATCGGATGCTGTGTCGGACGCATCCCATCTATCTCGGACGTCCGAAACCCCAACGGCTGCTTTTTGTGCATTTATTATTTAGCCATTAGGAAGTAGTTGCAACCACCATCTATTGCTCTTATAAATAACTGTTTTGATATTCTATAAAAACAATCTAATACTTTGAATACAAGCCTTAGAAAAGAGCAATTTTAGTACAAATTGGCTATAGTACTTTGTTGTATTAGTGTGCAATTTAGAGTGCAATTCAACTTATGAGCGGAGCAATAATCTTGTACGAAAGTGAGATTGTGAGTAAAATTCTTGGCTCAACTAAAAAAATTTTAGTGTGAGCAAGAATCTCCCTACTTTGTAAAGATCATTGGCTCACCAAGTGTGTGAAACATACTAGTGTTTTAATACTTCAAGCTTGTTAGCTTGAAAGTATTGGCTGTTCTATTCCATCTTTTTCTTACTTTACTGTTTCATTAATCTTATCATATCAATTATTATTGGAAAAATATTGATAAGATCAATATTTCAAAACGTATTCTTAAGAAACCTAATTCACCCCCCTCTTAGGTTGCTTTGGGACCAACAGGTGATATGCCTGCTGAATCTTTCTCTCCACATGTTACCCTCACTGATGTTGAATCAATGCTTAAACAGGTTTTGCTTAAATCTGCTCCATCTACTGCCCTTTCTGTCACTCCAGGTACTTCCTCTTGGTACTTCGATTCTGCTTACAGTAATCATATGACCTCCGATTCTCATATTTTTTCTTCCATACAGTCAACAAATTCTTATTTACCACCTATCCATACAGCTGATGGTTCTACTATACATGTTAGTCATATAGGCCATATCTCTACATCAAATATTTCTATTCCTGATACTTTTCTTATACCCCAACTCAAACTTAATCTTGTCTCTGTTGGCCAATTATGTGATTTGGGTTTGCATCTATTCTTTATACCGTTTGGATGTTCTGTGCAGGATTCCCAGAAGGGGCAGATTCTTGGGATAGGCCGTAAAGTTGGTGTCTATTTGAGTTGATTCACCTTCGGCTTCCGCCTCATTTATTTTCTACCTCCTGTTCTGCTGTTTCAACATCATTACTTGATTTATGGCACTCCAGCCTTGGTCATATTTTCATTGGTCATTTAAAAATTTTAGTTTCTCATGGACATCTAGGTTTTGTTAAGAATGAACATTTTGAATGTGTTTCTTGTCAACTTGCAAAATATCATGCTTTACCTTTTAATAAATGTGATTCTGTTGCTACTGCACCATTTGATCATCTTGTCCACTCTGATATTTGGGGACCTTTCCCTATACCCGCTATGGGTGGTTCCAAATATTTTGTTATTTTTGTTATGACTATTCATGATACACTTGGATTTATCTTATGAGTCATAAATCTGACTTATCTAAAATTTATCGTGATTTTGCCACTATGATTCAACCTCAATTCTCTAGTATCATCAAAGTTCTTCGTACAAACAATGCCATGGAATATAAAGAAAAGTCCTTTTTAGACTTTCTTCATCAAAATCGTATTATTGTTCATAGATCTTGTCCAGGTACCTCACAACAGAATGGTCGCATTGAACGTAAACATAGGCATATCCTCGACACTACTCGTGCTCTACTAATTTCATCTTCTTGTCCTGAGAGGTTTTGAGGTGAAGCAGCACTTACTGCTATCTACACTATTAATAGGGTTCCTTTATCTGCCATTAACAATCAGACTCCCTCTAAACATCTCTTTAAATCCCTTCCTGATTATACATCACTCAAAGTTTTTGGTTATTTTGTGCTTGTTTTGTTCTTCTTCAACCCCATGAGCACAGCAAGTTAGAATCTTGTGCTCACCTCTATTGTTTCTTAGGGTATGGAATCGAACATAAAGGCTATCGGTGTTGGGATTCTCAGTCTCCCAGACTTCGCATATCTCGTCGTGTAGTCTTTTGGGAGCATCAAATGTTCTCTTCCATGTCCAAGTTTCATCTTCTCCTTACTTCCTCTCAACCCTTCTTTACTAATCTCTTGTTTGATCTTTTTCCTAATGAGCATGCTGTAGATTCACCAGTTGACTCCACCTCTGAATCTCCTCTTGATGACTTCCATGGCTCTCAAGATCATGCTCCTGATGGTGATCCTGACCCGGTCATGTCTCCAGAATTATCTCCTTCATCTCCACCTCTACCTACTCTTCGTCGATCTAATCGTGTAAGAGATATTCCTTCTCGATTTCGTGACTTTCACTATTTTTCTACTATCTTATCTTTACATGAACCCATTTCTTACCAAGAAGCTCGTAGTTCTAATCCCATTTGGCAACAAACTATGTTAGATAAATTGCAGACACTTGATAACATGCACACTTGGGATCCAGTCGACCTACCTCCTGAAAAGTCTGCTGTTGGTTGTAAATGGGTCTATAAAATTAAGACTCACTCGGATGCCACTATTGAGCGATACAAAACTCGTTTAGTTGCAAAAGTATTTGCTCAGGAATGCGACATCAATTATGAAGAAATCTTTGCTCCTGTTGCACTTCTTACTTCCGTTCGTAGTTTACTTGTTGTTGCTGCTGCTCGCAGATGGTCCCTTTTCTAGTTGGATGTCAAGAATGCTTTTCTTAATGGTGATCTTATTGAAGATGTCTACATGAAACCACCTCCTGGTTATTCTCATCCACAGAACAAAGTCTGCAAACTTCGAGCTCTCTATGGTGTTAAACAAGCTCCTCGAGCTTGGTTTTCCAAGTTTAGTTCTACCATTTGTCAGCTTGGGTTTACTTCCAGTCCTTATGATTCAGCTCTAGTTTCGTCGAGTATCTGGTCATGGTACTATTCTTTTATTATTTTATGTGGATGACATGATTATAACCGGCGATGATATTGCTGGCATCACTGATCTCAAAAATCATCTTCATCAGCATTTTGAGATGAAGGATTTGGGTATCTTGAGTTATTTTCTTGGCCTTGAGGTTTCGTCCAACTCTGATGGTTACTTCCTCACTCAAGCTAAGTATGCTTCTGATCTTCTTTCTCGTGCCTGCCTCACAGATCATACCATTGCCTCAACTCCTATTGAAGCCAATGCTCGTTTTACTCTTACTGATAGATCTCCTCTCTCTGATCCTACTTTATATCGTCAGCTCGTGGGTAATTTAGTCTATCTTACTGTCACTTGCCCTAACATTGCTTACGTTGTTCATGTAGTCAGTCAATTTACGGCAACTCCCTGGACAACTTATTATGTTGCTATTCTACGATTTTGCCATATATCAAGGGTACCCCCTTTCATGGTCTTCATTTTTCTAAGAGCTCTCCGATAGTAAGTTTGATCTACATGCATACTCTGATGCTGATTGGTCTGGAGATCCAACAGACAGACGATCTATTACTGGTTTCTGCTTCTTCCTTGGTACTTCTCTCATCTCTTGGAGAAGCAAGAAGCAGACTGTCACTTCTCGTTCTAATACTGAAGCTGAATATCGGGCTATGGCTGATGCTACTCAAGAACTTGTTTGGCTTCGCTGGTTACTCGAAGATATGGGTGTTACTCATTCTTCTGCTACTCTTCTTCGTTGTGATAATCGGAGTGCTATTCAAAATGCTCACAACGATGTTTTTCATGAGCGCACTAAACACATCGAGAATGACTGTCATTTTGTTCGCCAGCATCTAGTTAATGGTACTTTTTAGTTATAATCTATCTCTTCCCCTGATCAGCTACTGATATCTTCACTAAGGTTCATCCACCTGGCCGTTTTCATACTCTTTGTTCCAAACTCCAGTTGGTTTGTGTTCAACCGCCTTGAGTTTGTGGGGGGATGTTAACATATTTACCTTTTAATATATATGTTAGGAATATATTTACTTGTATAGTGTATATATTATATTCCTTAATTATAGGTCTTGATTAGCAAGACATTCCTTATTTGTTTTATACGATAGTCTATTTAAGAGAATTTCTTGTATTATTATACTCAAACAAAAAATATAATTCTTCTTCAAAACTCGTTCAATTGCTGTGTCCACAAATATACAAGAAACGTTAATATCGAGTGTGGGTCTTTTCATGCTCAAGTCAACTTAAAAGTCAAGTCTGGAGTTTGATGTTAAAGGAGCAAACCATTTTGATATTTTTTAAGTACTTGAATATTAATACACACCAGGAATAAAATACACTCTATGAGTTTGTAAATACTTGTCAAATTCTGTTCACTTGCTAAAAATATTTTAAATTACTAACTCTCTAATTTTATATATTTAGTTAATATTCGTTTCTTCTTTTTCACATTTAGTGATACATCAGTGACCTTGTCATCTTGTATAGATGTTCGGTTTGAAAATCTATAATACAAAAATTCAAATTCAAATTCAAAAATCATAATACAAAGATTCAAATTAAAAAAGTTAATCAATTGCATACAAATGCATTCCTTTCTCTTAGAATTTATAGGTAAAAATTAGTATCTTTTGGCAATTAAAAGTAAAATACACAGAATTCAAATAGAGTCCAACAATGAGAAAGGCATTTAGTTCATCTATATTATAATAAAAGAGTGAATTTGATTTAATGATTTAGATTTTCTTTCCTAAATTATCCTCGTTGTAAATTCCAATGTCTTTGTTATGTTACCAAACATAAATGCCTTTTTTTTATAATTGTTTAGGTTATCTATGTAAATACTCTTCAAGGAGTAAAAGAGGAAATAAAGCATATTTTTAAGACTTTATATTAGGAAATAAATTTTGTTGAAGTAAATTTTCTTATGTAATAGAATATTAGAAATGAATTTTTAAAATAAAGAAGAGTAGGAGATACTTTTATTGGGGTGAATTTAGAAATCAAGCTACAATAAATAAATAAAGTTTACATGACAAATAAATTTACATATTTTAGTTATTCTTTTGGACCCTTAAAAAGAAAAAAGAAAAACCTAAAAAGCTAAAAGAGGAAATAAAATTAAACTATTTGAGATTTAATTAAATGAAGTTATTAAAAAAAGAACTTAATTGAATAAAATTTCTTATTAAATAGAATTGCACGTATAACTATTATCAACATATATAGATTATCGATACATTAATAAACTAGACGATATTTATACGCAATTAAAGAGTTAATAGTTTATTAACAAATCTATTAAAAGAAAAAGGAAAATTTTGTTTGAGAAAAGAAAAAGAAGGAAAAAAAAGGCTATTTTAAAGGGTTAAATACCATTTTGACCCTAAAACAAAGTAAACGTTTTAATATGGCCTTTTACATTGAAAAGGTCTCAATTTGACCCTCCAAATGAAAAACATTCTAATATAGTCCTCCAAATTGAAAGAGTCTCATTTTGGTCCTCTAAACTAAAAAGATAAATGTCATAATATGGCCCTCAAACTGAAAGATTCTCAGCTCAGTCATTCAAATTAAAAATCTATTCTTTGTTTGCCCTTTAAACAAAAAATGTATTCCAACACAACAAAGTACTATTAACCCTTTAAAAGCACACAAGTTTAAATATGCTTTCAGTCTTAATGATTACTATTAAGACTTCATATTAGGAATAAATTTGATTGAAATAAATTTCCATATGTAATAGAAAATTACGAATGAATTCAGAAATTAAAGAAGAGTAGTAAGTAACTTTGTTGGGATGGATTTTAGAAATCAAGCAATAATAAGAAAAAAATCTACCTGAAAAATAAATTTACATATCTTAGTTATACTTTTGGACTAGAAAGAGAAAAAAAAAAATTGCTTGCTAAAAAGTTAAAAGAGAAAATAAACTAGACTTTTTGAAACTTGATTAAATAAAGTTATTAAAAAATAATTTAATTGAATAAAATTTCTCACTAAATGGAATTACGTATATAACTATTATATTTCAACATATATAGGTTGTCGATACATTAATAAACTAGACAATATTTATATGCCATTAAAGAAATTCAGAATTTATTAACAAGTCTATTAAAAGAAAAATGAAATATTCAACTGAGAAAAGCAAAAGAAGGAAAACAAGGCAATTTTAAAAAGTTAAAGACCATTTTGCCCTTAAAACTAAGCAAGAATTTTAATAAGGCCTTTTAAATTAAAAAAACAAAAAAAGTCTCAATTTGACCCTCCAAATTGAAAAAATATTCCAATGTAGTCCTCCAAATTAAAAGAATCTTATTTTGGTACTCTAAACTAAAACAAATATCCCAATATGGTCCCCAAAATTCAATGACTCTCAATTCGGCTCTCCAAACTATTTTTTTTTCTTCTAATTACTCCTCCAAACTGAAAATATATTAGGATACTGGAAAATATCATTAACCTTTTAAAAGTGCACAACTTTGAAAATATACTTTCAATATTAATGATTACATTATAATTAGAAAAATATTATAAATTTGAAGGAAATTTATATATAGAATAGAGAGTTCCATCTAGTATTATTCTTTTTTCCAAGGATAAATTTTAAAAATGAAACAAGTATGGAAAGAATTTTTTTTTAGAATTAAATAATAATAAGAATTATCCTAACAAAAAAAATAGTCGGACTTATCACACATAAATGTTTTAGACTCTTCTAAGAGAATAGTTTTAATATCTTTTTCTTATTTGGATACAAAAAGAAAGAGAAACAAACGAATGAATGAGACATAAAATTGTTTAAAAACCCTCAAGGTCATCAAAACTTGAATTAATAAAGATGTTATCCTTCATAAGTATTGTCAACATTTTCACCTTTTTTCATCCAATGTCATTTATTTTGCCTCTAATATTGTCGCCTAAAGACTTTGTAATAATGAAAAAGATTTATTGTCTAAAATATAATAAAAAAATTGACTTCCATGTGATGTACTAAAAACAACTATAATGTAGAACTTATCTTTTCAATTATTATTAAACCTGTCTAGATTGGATTAAAGGAGAGGGATTGAAAAATATAATCCACTTATTTTGTTTTTTTTTAAGGACTGTACTCCTTTTTTTAAAAGAAAAAAAAAACACCTCTCTCCCTATCCATTAGTGATTCGAATCCATAATCATTATACTATAAGGGAAGCGTCTTATCACCTAAATTGTACTTTGTTCTCAAAAAGACCATACTCCTTGTCTTGTATTTCTTACTTTGCTTTTAGTTCCTTTTAATGCATTGAATATTTAGCATCTATTTAACCCGAGTTACACTTTGCCTATAATTAAAAGTAGTTCTGAAATTATATTAGTTTGAATTTATTATTAGATAGTGTGCTTTATCTAATAAAAGTTAAATACGGAATGTCTATTGTTATTTTTGAATTATTACTGTACACGTTGATAGCTATAGCAACTATATGTGGTTTGTTTTATTCTATCAAATAAAATTTATAATATTGAATATCTACTTTTCAATTTACTGCTATACGGATTGGTAGTTTTATCATAACAGATTAATTAGTAAATTTTCATGTTGTAACTTGTCAGATGATAGAATATTTTTTTATTTTTTCCTATTTTCATGATATAATTTCAATAATTGTGCAAACTACATATTTAAGAGAAATTTTTGTTTCCTAAATTAGAAATTATAATTTAGCATTTGCACACAAATGGTGCCCTCAAATTGATTCCAACAGAAATCTAGAGATTTAAAAATAATCAAATACCCTAATGCTTGATAAATTCACAGTTATTAGGATAGAACTTGAATATCTGAAGAGAATAAAGGATTGTAAAGTCTAGAATTTGTCAACATTTTTTCAATACCACACTTCCTTCTTTGATTACTGAACTTACAGAATTGATATAATAATAAACTCTAATACTTATATTTTGCTCTAGTTTGATGATCCTTAATCTTCAAAAATTGTAGAGAATACTAATGAGTTCATTGTAGAATATTTCAATAATTCTCAATCGAGGAGTAGGCTTCTAATTTTAAAATTTCAAGACGTAGATGTAATATTCACATAACATAATTATTTAGGTTTCATGAAATTGTTTGAACTATTAAAGTAAACAAATCTCTTATATTTTCAACAAAATATATCTAAAGAAAATACATAAAAATCACTTATGAGCAAATATTTTTCTAAAATCATGTGAACAAAGTCTAAATTAGGCCAATACCTGACAAAAAAATTCTTTAACTTAGTTAAAGATTAAGCATAAATTATATAGAGGAAAATAAAATGAACTAAAAAAATCAAACAATTAATATCTCAAAAATGCTTTACTACTTAATTCATATCAATAAAAAACAAACAATTAACATCTTTAAATGTGCAAAGCACGTGTTCCCATACTAATTGCAACAAATAAGAAAGCTTAGAGAGAATAAACCAAAGCAGCAAAAAATTTGATTATATGATTATAGAACTTATAAAAAAAATAAATAACCTTGGATTTTAGAGAATCCAGGTTATGCGACCGACTTCCAATTCGGTGACCACATCTACTCTACGGAGTTTATTCTTAATTGGTTGAAATCATGTGTGCAATTTGTCGTTTCTAAAGAAAATTAATTTAGTTGGCCTTGGGGGTTTATTAAGTGATGTACAATTAAAGAGTGCCCGTTAGTAATTTAAAGAACTTACTCAACTTTACACTCCTTAACTTAGAGTTGATATTCATTTTACATCTCATACTTTAATTTTTGATATATTGTACCCCAAACTATCAAATTTATTCTATTTCAATCCAATTTTTGAAAACACTACTAGTCTGACAGATGTTAAGTATATGCATATTTGCACTAGTTTAAGGGCATATTGTACCAATAGAGTTAGTCATTACTTCTAACTTATGATCAATTCTCACTGTGCATTCACAATTCTAAATTTTAGACACATTAAACCCGTAACTATTAGATCTTTTCCACTTTGGTCTAGTTTTTAATAGTGTTAAAAAATTTTGACAAATATTCTATTTTAGGTGTGTGTTGTGTAGGGTTAGAATATCTTTTCTAACTTTGGTAAGTGTGTAAAAATTGGACTAAAAAAAGATAAATCTAAGAGTTTAGTTGTAATATGTCCAAAATTAAAGTATGAGGTGCAAAATGAGAATCGCCTATTAATTCGAGGTGCAAAGTGAAGTAAGCCTTCATTTAAATTATAACTACAACAATATAGCCTATTTGCGACACAAGAAATGCATAGCAAAAAGTTCAAAAATTGTCGCAAAAAGGAATTTGCTGCACTATTGTAGCATAATACTTTTGTGTCACCAATATAGCCGTTGCAAAAGAAAGTGGCAGTTTTAAGTTTGCGGCACATTTGAAGCATATTTGCGACACTTTTGTGGCAAAATTTTATTGTGTCGCAAAGTTTTTGCAACACATTTTGCAGCACAAATTCACTGCACTGCAAATGTTTTGCAGCACATTTATGATGCATTTGCGACACAATTTTCTTGCGCTGCAAATATTTTGAGGCACATTTTTTACATAGTTTTAGTGTGGTAATATATTTGTATACTGAAACTTCTTTTGTGGCACAATAGCAACGCTAAAGTGGACAAAAATTTAAACTATGTAATTTTTATACATTCCAAATTTAAGCTAGTAATTTAAGCCAACAACAAAAAGTTTATATACTTCAACAAATATCGTATATTTTTCTTTTCAAAAAGTCCTGATAGTTAAAAGTTTGACAAATTATTAATAATTCAAAATATTAACATTGTCTAAAAAAATCCACTTCTGTACTGCAAGTGGAAACTGAGTACAAATTTTTTCTTCAAACTATGCAATCATTTCATCTTTAAAACGAGACAATAAGGGTGTGTTCGTTTGGATTGAAAATATTTTCTTGAGGAAAATATTATTTTTGGAAAATATTTTATATGAAAAAGTTTATTTTTCATACAATTTTCCGGTGTTCAGTTGACAAAATAAAAATATTTTGAAATAAAAAAATTTAATGGTTTTATCTTTAATTTTATGAATACAAGTTTAAAAAACTTATAACAATAGTAATAAATACCTTACAAGTAATTGTGATTAATAAAAAATTGATTTTGTTCAAAATTAAATGATAGTACAATATAATAATAAAATATGTATAATGATAATTATATTAGTGTGGGACCCATAATTGAGAGAAAAACGAATGAAAAAGAATTAAAAACGAAAATAAGTTTAGCAAACGAAATTCTAAAAGTAAGTATTTGAGATTTAATGTCACTCTTGAATTATCCAGAAATAACTTACGCTCAAAAATTCCGTAAGTTATTTTCAGCCAGATGAAGGAAAATTGGAAAATATTTTCCACCGAAAAATATTTTCCAGTGTTTGGCACCAAAAAATTTTCTGAAAAATATTTTTTTGAAACTATTTTCAATCCAAACGAACACACCCTAAAGTATTCATTTTTGCACTTATTTCAATACGCATTGATATTTTTTTTTGGAGAAGGACCCACGCCATAAGTACACTTGCGACAAAGTTTTTGAGCTCCAATGATGTTCTCATATATTCCATTTTCAAAACGAAAGTTGTGAAGCACATATGCAGGATGGATGAGAAAATGAAAATTGAAGCCAAGCATATGTGTGAAAAACATTAGAGTATTATCAGGCTAATTTCTTAGAGTATGACGATTTTTAAAATTTATCGTGCAATGTGATTATTTGTTAAGTGATTATTTGTTAAGGATATTCTAGAAGTATGACTCTTGCATTTTGAAAGCGCGTAATCAAATTGATTATGCACTTTAAAAGTACATAATCAACTTTAGTCCCAAATTTTATTTTATTTTTTTAATTTTTATATGGTGATTTTGCAGTTTTAAAGTGTGAAATCACCATATTAAATTTTTTTAAAAAAAATTGGGAACAATAACAATTTGCCTCCCTGTACTATTTGGGTAATTATATTTTGTCCCCCTAAACTATAAATATATATAATTTGCCCCCAAATTATACTATTCATCTGTTATCAATATTAAAATTATTAAGATAATCTAGTTAAATAACTAAAATACCTTTAGTACTATATTTTGTATAAGAGACAGCTGTATGCTTCACAGAAGTGGATTTTTATGTATTCAATTTTGATAGTGATGTGATAATTATATAAAAATAAGCAAAATTAAACTATATAATATTTCAATATAATCTATATCAATATATTTCTTGGTCAAATTTTTGAAATGTCTGGATTTCATTTTATATTATTTTGAATTTGAATGTTTAACTGAGTGGTAGAACAATTTCCAAATAAGCTTGTTTTCAATGAAAATTTTTTCTGTAAAAGTATTGTACGAAAATAAAATTTCTATCAAAATTTGAAATTTTTTCGATGTCTCTTAGTAGTTTATATTTTTAATATTTGGCCTGTGCATATTGCGATATTGGATATAATATAATTCAACAGTTTCTCATATTTTCACTCCCAAAAGTCTAAGCTATTGATGTGTTATTATATTTTATTTATTTTTAATTCTTTTAAACTATCAAAAATCAATAAAATACATGAAAAACAAAATATATGATACTAAGGTTATTTTAGTCATCTAACTAATTTTTTTTTATATTTGTAAAATTTTAAAAAGATGAATATTGTGAATTAGGGGTAAAGTGTATATTTCTATAGTTCAGAGAGGTAAAGTGTAATTACACTTATTGTTCATGGGGCAAAGTGTAATTGCACTTTGCAAAGTGCAAAATCTAAATTGACTCTCACACTTTGAAAATACGTAATCTAATTGAGTCACAATTTCAAAAAATCATCACCAAAACAATCATATTTGTTCGATAAATTTTAAAATCAATCCTAATCAATTATGAAAAGTCTATTCAAATACACATTTGTAGAGTTGAACACATCATCATTCAAGATAGAAAAGAACCAGCAAAATCAGAGAGTCTTTAAAAGATATTCATTGCAGTAACTTTAAATAGAATTCTTATAAGGGGCATGGTATGGTTTTCTCTCCATCTGTTTGTGCCTCCACTTTCCGAAATGTAATTCAAGCTTTGAGAAGGCATAATGTCCTGGCCTTTTCCCTATTCCTGGCCCTTTTGGTTCTAGGAAATTAGTGTTGAGGAAAGGAAATGGAGGAAAAGGAAAGTAAATTTATTGGGAATGTTCAATTTCTCATTTTGTTTGTTACTAGAGAAAGTAGTGAGGAAATGAAAGTAATTTCTAAGAAAGAAATTTTCTTGTTTGGTTTGTGGATTTTGAAAAGGAAATTTTTTTTTTTCATTTCTTTTTTGGAAATTAACAAATTTGTATATGTACTAAATTGAAATCAGTGCCTCGTTTATTACATGAAAAAAATGAATACTTGAGAGATTGTGAGTTTAGCAATTGTTGGTTAATGATAATTGACTTTTTTTTTTTTAATCAATAAGGTTAGCACTTGAATAATTGGAGCATTATTAATTTAAAAAAAATCTTCTTCGCGAAACGAAAAAAATATAATAAATAACAAGAGTACAAATGGTAAGATTACACTTTCCTGTGACCTAAGTTATTGTTTTAAGTTACTGTAAGATCCATTGTAGATCATCTTAATTGAATCTAGAAAAAAAAAATTAAAAAATTTAGAGATGATTGAAAATCTGGCCTAAAAAATCTATTTCTGTCTCTTATACAAATGACAGTGTGTGTACACCATTTCTATCCTGCCAAAAAACTCTCTTTTTACCATTCATTGAATCCCAAAAATGACAAATGAACCAAGTTACCAATTTGAACCAATTCCCTCTATCCAGATGTATCATTAGCTGCACTTTAATCTACAGTGAAAGGTTCTCAGCCAAGTGCAAGCTTATCATGAAGCTGTTTTAAGTGCATCATCGGCTTCAATATCAAAGATAAATTTAAAACAATTTGCCACTAGACTGTGTAAGTTTGCAATGTAAGTTAAATGTAATTATTTTGTTATCAACGCTCTTCCCGTGGTATCTGCCCTGTAGACCGCCAAAATTCTACCGTAGAAACAAGACAAATCTTCTTGATGCTTGCCATATGTTTTATCAGAAAGCTCATCGTAACTAGATCCAATGCTCAAACAGACTTCAGAAATCAGACTCTCATACATTGATGGATTTAGACAACTTACCAGATTGAAGAAACCCAGACCTACATTTAAGCCCTTTCAAGCTCTGTGATGGAAGAATGGATCTTTTCAAGAGCTCTGCCGCACTTGGCCTTTGAGATGCAGAAACCGAACACTTCTCAGTGAACCCTTTAATCTGCAGATCCTTGATATTTCCAAGGGACCCTAGATCTCAATACTTGAGCAGCTCCCACATCCCTAATCAAATTTTAATAAGCTTCCTCTTTGATCTCGTATTCGCCTCCTCGTATAAAATATCCTGATAATGGGAATACTCAAAAAACATATTATTCAATAAGCATATTATACCATTAAAATGTTCGACAAAGCCACAAGGGAACGACTCTAAATGGATAGTCATTTCATCCTCCCTATGGCTACACTATTCACTTCCTCCCACCGAAACCCCCAATAAACCTCAACAAGATTGCAAGGGTTCAAGGGTTCAACCACTTCCAGGGGAGGGGATTTGATGCCTCACTTCTGTGAAGCATATAAGATATAGTGTCAAGCTCAAGAAAAATGTCACCAATGTAATCAATTTGTTTGGTTCTAAAGTTAAATTGATTGACTAACCTTACAATTAAAATTTTCAATCCTGCTCAAAATGTCAACAGAATCAATTTGGTTTTTATAGAACTGAAGTGGCATAGAGTTTCTAGAACAATTACCATTTATTCATTGGAAAAAAGAACTGCAAACCCAATTCTCAATTTCTATCAAACACTGGTGCAAATGGTGATTAATCAATATCTATAGTATAGGCATCAAGAATCGACAAAGAAGAGAAAAAAAGAAAGAGATCAAGAAAAATTTAACTTACACATAAAAAAATCAAAACCAATCAGAATGACCTAATACATAATTCAATGAATCCAGATCATTGACTAATCTAAAGTTCTGATGAAGATTGTCGCATGACAATCCCTTCTTGTAATATTCTCCAAAGCAACAAGGATACAAAGATTCACACAAAGGAAATATCTGTAATATTTTAAAGCGCAACTAATCTTTTTATATGAGAACAGTATTAAATTCTTACTGATTCAAACTAATTCTTTCTCATGTATTGTTACTGAAACATATGAAGCAATCATTTGGCATTATGATAGGTTGCATATCCAAAGTCTAGCCATTTTCTAATGTACCTCTGTATTTTATCATATGCATGTTGTTTAGTCAACTAAACAAAAAATAAACCTCAAAGAATATGGAAAAAAAGGAAACGAAAATAATACGAATGAGATTTCAATTTTGAATCTTTCTAATTTGATTTTGGCTTTTTAACAAACAATTGGTAGACAAAAAAAAAATTGCCTTATTAATGCAGAACTTTTCAAAAACCCTGCCTAAAATATTTCAATCCAATTCAATTCCCTACTAAATCTAGTCCATTATTCACAATTCGAATAAAATAACAATAAAAGATAAAGAATTGCACATAAAATTCTTCCCCTATGTACTGCTCAGAATTTAGATTACTCCAAAAAGTGCAGTAAAACCGTCAAGAAAAAGCTAACTTAAAATAGATGATAGGACAAGATAGGTACCTCTTCGGCCTACTTACTAGGAATTCTCGGATGGCTTCATGTTCAAAATCGCCGTCTAGGAACCTCAGTTCGACCGTCCAAATTCACTATTGAGACTTCATCCTCATTTGAAGTACTTCCCTCTTAGGAAATCTCATATGACCCTTTAAAAATTGACCTCAAAGTAGATGATCTCTTCAAAATGTTGTATCTATACGACTCTGGAAGTCCCCATGATTTACCATGGTTGGAGGTGAGAACTGAGAATAGATGAGAAGGGGATGTTCAAAAGAAGTATTGGTTGAAAGAAATCAGACGATATTGGGAGCTTTATTTAAAATGATCCTGTTGCCAATTTTAACCGGGAAAAGATCACTCAGTTGCTTTTCACTTTCCATCGTTTCCTCACTAAAACCGGAGGAAACGGATTTAAGGCAAAATGAACAAGTATTTTCCTTACTAGTTTCTCAGATTTCATTTCCTTCATTCTTTCCATTGCAACCAAACATAAAAACCCAATTCTTGTGGAAAGCGTTTCCTTTCCTTACCTCTTTCCTAGAACCAAACAGTCCCTTATATTCCTTCATCAACAATGCAAACCTAATTACTCCATTCCTCTATTTTTTTTATACGAAAAAACAAATATAAATTTGGAGATAGCAATGTGCCAACTTCAACGAGTGAAAGCTTTCTCTATCTTAATATTTGGATCCATTGTTTCCTAAAACATCCTCCTTTTTCCCCTCTTCCTCTTATTCCCGTCCACAAAATTAAGACAATAATTCTAGCACTTCTACACAATAAAGAAGGAAGGATGATCCAGAGAACTGACTTCCAAATATTTAACTTTATTCACAGTGATCAGATTTATTCAAACAAAGTTCCATGAATAATACCACATCAAAATGAAGCAATGAAGAGTTGTCAAGCACTAAGAGGGGAAAAAAAGGATTTACACAGAAAAGAATGGAAGTATTGAAAACTTCAAAATCATCCTTTATACAACTCCATGACAGGTCAATCTAACAAACATGTTTCCAGAAGAAGGTGTAAATTACCTGCTATGGAATTATGTTAACTACAAGCTGGAGACAATCCTGAACATGAGGGACTTCAATTACTCGACAAGATCCACAAAGTACTACAGATGCTGAATCACCTTCAGAGCACATCACTACTAGTCGACCTTTCCGAGCATGAAGTTGTTGATTAACTGATTGTTGTTTGCTGCCAGCGAAAGATATGTTAAAAAAACAGATATAAGAAACATAACGAATATAAACCAAAACACATAACTAACCTGAAACAAGCATCACGTGTTGCAACTACAACAATTGGGAGGTTGTGATCAACTAAAGCCAAGGGACCATGTTTCATTTCACCTACTAGTATTCCTATACTATGCATAAGGGCAACCTCCTTTACTTTCAAGGCACCTTCTAGAGTAGTTGCATAATTGTATCCTTTTCCAAATACAAGAAGTGATTGCTCATTAATAAGATAGTAGTTCAGCAAGATCTTTCATTTCCTGGTCAAGCTTGAGAACCTTTCACTTTGTCTACCAAACTTAACCACACAATAGAAAAGAATTAGGTATATGAAATATTGGATACTAGACAACACGCATTTATTGGCATACTGAGGAGAGAATCTTGTAAATGCAAGGCAAAAATTGTGAAGGCTCTCTTATTGCAGTACTTGTCACTTACAGCAGTGAATATGTTTTGAGGAAAGAGGAAACAAATTACTGCAGTCGAACATAACTGAGTTACGTATCAACTAATCAAAACTTTAGAACTTGCAATGGTTGATCCTTCGCAATTTTAGGAAAATGAAAGTAATTTAACTTTAAAAAATTAACAATAAAAACAAGAAATGTATAACAATCACTAGGCTTAGTCTTAAACTAGCCTAAGTTTCTATCAAATCCTTGCTAAGTACCATTACCAAAAAAAACCTCATTCGTAACATTACCAAATTTCGATTGGAAACCACCATTAGAACGACATTTTTACACTACACACATATCTCAGCTTCAAGTTTCAACCAAACCCCTTATCAAGTACTCCCAGTTACTTATCCTATTTGGTCACCAACTACCAGGAACAAAAAAACAATACAACACTGTATGTCTTGAAACGTTTTAATCAATGTAACCAAGATTATACTAGTAGCATTTAAACAAATTACTGTAATTCTAATTAAGCAAAAACAAGAATTAGTGAAGGGAGTGTGAGGGTGGAAAATGTCGAAGCCATTTCTTTTGGGATTTGAGAAGAGAGAGAAATGGGAAAGCAGCTAAAGAAGAAGAAAAAGAAGGCAGGAAAGGTGACTTAAATTTGGCCGTTTTCCAGTGTATTTTTGGATGGGCCTAGTTAGTCACTTATCTTATTGAAAACTGAAAAGCCCATTGATCTAAAACCTTTAGTGGACCAAAAATTAAAGTCCAATGGGCTGAAAAAAAGAAGAGGGACATTCTGAGAAAAAACTGAAGTCCAGTCATATGGCGTAAAACCAAAAGAATTGATGGAAGTTCAGCGGAGCTACAAAAGGAAAAATGAGGCATTCCGAGAATCGCACTCAAAGCAAGAATCATTCCACTAGACCAATTGCCCTGTAGGAATTTGAATGTTTCTAAGTTCTCCAAAATTTCTCATGGTATCCCAGCTATAAGGAAGTTTACTTTGGTTGACACAGAAAGACCTTGTATTTTTCATCATGATATAAGAAACTGTATTTTCTTAGTCTGCTCACCTGACATGAGAAGAGATCGATGAAAATGAATACATCCAATACAAGAAAACATCACGAAGTTAAATACTTGTATTAGTTGTTAGAGTAGTCCAAGTCAAGTGAAAAATAAATTAGGATAGAACTCCATGCATCATCACATTGTTTGCTAATATATCCAATTCAAGAAAACATCATTGATCAATGTTAAGCAAAGAAATAAAGGAACCTTTATAGTAATAGTGTCAGCAGAAATAAGCATCCAACCAATTGCTACAACCCCAAGTCTTTTTGAAGCATACTTTACCACATAAAGATGACTTCCATATAAAGAACTGATTCTTTCAAGTTTGAAGACAGAAAAGATATTGACAAGCAAATCATAAAGAGATTCTTTAAAATATTCAGCCACCACATCGTCTATCTCTAGTCGGTGAGACTTGAGTTCCTCAATCAATGTATCCACATCATAAAAATGAATATGAGTAAAATATTACTGTGGAAAAGAGAGATTATTTGAACTTCATTACCTCACATATGAATTGGAAGAGTTCGGAGAAAGCCTCGGAGAATATTTGCCAGCAACTTCAAGTGCAATAAAATAAAAGGTGGAAAAGTAATACCTTGATATGTAACTTGATCATTTGGCTCTTCTATCTGATCTGGTATTATACTATAATACGAATCATGCAACTGACTCTTTCCATTGATATGGAGCTCATTGCTACCTATTCCTTTGATATCAAGCCCTATAGTTTGTGAGAAAACGAGCTAAATCTCTCACTTGTGGTGCCTGCAAACTGAAAACATCCAATTAAAATGCTTGCATGAATTCATGTTATTTGCCATCCCAAAATCTGAAAGCCAATAGTCAAGCTTTTCTTGCTTTCGTCTAGTTCGAACTTTATAGGAACAATAATCAATTTTAGCTCGAATGGTTTGTAGGGGAATCCTACCTTCTCTAATCCATTCGACACGTGCAATTTCTTTTCCGTCGATACGCCCAGCAATTTGGACTTGAATTCCTTTTGTATTTGCTTGTTCAGTTAATTCAATAGCTTTTTTCATTGATTTTCGAAATGCAACTCTATTCTTTAATTGTTCGGCTATATATTCTGCAAGAATATTAGGGTTTCCATAAGGTTTTGCAATTTTTGTGATGGCAATGTTAAGTTTTCGCTTCACACAATTAAATTTTTTTTGTAGAGTCATCTGTAGTTCTTCGATTCCTCGCGATCGATTTTCCAGTAATGACTTGGGGAATCCATAAAAATGATCACTTGGATCAGATCGATTATCTGATTTTCAAAAGTTATAACTGACCATTAACCATAAACATCACCAACTAATAATAAAACTTCCCAGAACGTACATAAAAGGCAGGAAACAGGACAACAGGCAATGAATTATTGGTAAAAAACCATCAGTTTTCTTAATTAATTCCTTCGTCACTTCCAAGACAATTGGTTCCAGAAAATTCATATTGACTTTCAGATTTCTTAATTAATTCCTTGTAATATTTCATCTCCAAAATGAAATTAGAGTATCTTATGCCTAATTGCCTAAGCTTCCCCTTTTCTAACTTTGAGTATCTAACATTTATCCTAAGCTCTAATACTTGAGACTTAAACAAAATCCAAATATTAGAATTGGAATAGAAGCTTTGAGGCCGGAATGTGAACAGAAATGAGATAGAAAATAACAAAAAAATTAAATTAAGATATTAACACAAACATTAGGGGTGTGTTCGTTTGGATTGAAAATATTTTCTTGAGGAAAATGTTTTCCTTGGAAAATATTTTACATGATAAAAATCCATTTTCCATACAATTTTTCGGTGTTCGGTTGACAAAATGAAAATATTTTGAAATACAAAATTTTAACGGTTTTATCTTTAATTTTATGGATACAAGTTAAAAAAACTTATAACAATGGTAATAAATACCTTACAAGTAATTGTGATTAATAAAAAATTATTTTGTTCAAAATTAAATGATAGTACAATATAGTAGTAAAATATGCATAATGATAGTTATATTAGTGTGGGACCCATAATTGAGAGAAAAACGAATGAAAAAGAATTAAAAACGAAAATAAATTTAGCAAACGAAATTATAAAAGTAAGTATTTGAGATTTAATGTCACTCTTGAATTATCCGAAAAATAACTTACACTCAAAAAATATAAAAATTTGTATAACTAGATTAATTGTTTATTTTCTGAGAGTTTGCTTTTCTTATTTAGGTGACTTAAATGTGCATTGGAGTTGTTGTAATCTTGCTTCTTTCAATTTTCAAGTCAACAAAACTGGCTTAGAATTTGATGAAATCATAATAGAGACACTTGTTATCCCTCTAATCTTTAACTGAATTTTTCACTACCAACTAGTATGACTGAGAAATGACTTGTAATTTTCTAGTCCATATTGGATTCACGTTAAAAACCTAAAAGTTTCCAAGTTTAAACAACATATAATCATTCTCCATCTGTAAGATAAAAAATACAAATAAACAATAGAGAAACATAGAGTTTATTACCTTGCACTGGGGGAAAACCTCTAAAAATATTCACCTGCAAGTTTTGTCCAGACCAAAGCTATAACTTGGCCTACTGATAAACAGAATTACTAGGAGAAGCATGACATCGATTAAAGAAATTCCTAAGAGAAGTGAGTCCTACTCAGTGATATTTGATTCCTTCATGCTTCTTTTATGCAAAGTAATCTAAAAATGAAGAGAACTTACCGGAAAAATTACATAAGCGTTGAGTATAATTTTCACAAGTTATAGAAAAAATACAAGAAAAAAAAAAAGGAAAATAATCTCTCAATTGCCAGCTTTTGTCGAGATTTTAAATAAGAACGAAATTGAAGAATACCTTTATGGAGTTGAAGCATCAGACTTTTGAACCGACAATTAGAACAAAACAAATTTCCTTCTTGCATTCTCTCTGGCTCCGGCACTTTCAGCGGCATTGCAACAAGATAAATTCAGCTGCAATTGAAAAAAAAAGAATTTACAGCGAATTTGTTGAAAATTAAGTCGCAATTGATTGGAATCAAGAAACGACGACAAAATTTAGATAAAAATAGATATTATAGTTCAGGCGATTAGAGATATAAAAGTGCCCGAAAAGTTTTTGGGCAGAGGAGTTGGAGACGGCTGCGTTGGAGTATCATCGGGAAGGTGTACGGTCCATGGAAAGCAATGACGATAGTTCAGACAGTTAATCCAAATATAATAAAATTTAAGAAGGATAATTCAATTGTTATTAATAACGCCTCCCAAATTCAGTAAAAAATATTGCTATTACAACTGAAAATGGAACTACAGAAATAGAGTACAATGGGGAGTGGAATGAACCAAGAAGAGCACCATCTTTCTGCCCAATGGTATTATTTTTTTGCACAGCTTCGTCACATCTCTTAAAAATATCCAGAATAAAGAAAATAAACCTCTAAAGATTCTATTTGCCCTGTTTTCTTACCAACCTATTTGCAGAACCCATTGCAGTCGTCCCAACACTAATCGTCAATTATATCCTAAGAAATTACCCCTCCAATTTTCTTACAAGCAATGAAAACTTCTTGCTTAGAGAATCTCTCAAGTGCACAACCCACACTTCTTGCCTTATCACATTTTGGCCAGCTTTGGTTTTCTTCTGGTTATTCATCTTCCCCTGGTGTTTGTGAATCCATAAAAATGTGATATCAATAAGCACATGAAAGACGTTGTATCACTCTTGCCATACAACTTCAATCTTGTAGTAAGGATGTTATTCACTCTTCTTATTGCCTCATTAACTCTAGCTATATGAAACCTCAACTCAACAATGATAGTAATGGTAGCTTCAGAAGGCTGTAGTGTCACTAAACTCTGGTTTGTACATCTTGATGACCCACTACATTCTCTTTTAATATCACCCACACCACTTCATAACTGAGATTGTTGTATATATGCACACATTTTAGGGATCTTAGGGACAGGAAACAACCCTGTGGATAGACCAACAGCAATGGATAACACCATCAACTGTGCCTGGGATGTTGAAGTTGGAGACCAAAACACAAAAGACTTGAGCAAATGCTCAAGAAAGCAACAACTCTGCAATATATCCAGCAGCCATGAGCTATGTGACAGTTTGCCTTTCTCATCACAACCAATTTTGATCACCACGGATATCGAACCATCATAACATCTTTACTCTTAATTCCATCTTTCACATCTAGAACATCACTCCATCCCATGTTCTCTAAGACTGCAAACTCTGTTTTATAGCCCCTAGGGATCAAATATAACATCATTATTTGTCTTATGATGGCCTAACATTGAGTTTTCCATCAAATGAAAATAACCTTTCTCCTTGAGATGTAACTTATTGCAACATTTCTTCAGGTCCAGATTCTTATCTTCTTCACACATTTCATCCTCTTCTTGAAACCATCTTCACATATAACAAAATCACTTTAATGCACTTTATCAAACACATGGTTGGCTTCAATTCCAACACTCAGAATTTTTTTTATTTCATCACCTTCAACATCCACAATTCCTTTTCCCGTTTGACCATCAACTTTTGAAGGACTGTCATGGCAGATTTCCCCCCTTAAATTTCCCTTGTCCTCAAGGGTGTCTATAGCTGATGTAATTTTCTGGTCCTCCTTGGTTAATTGCTTCAACTGCAAATACACTATCCAAGAGTTCCATTAGTAAATCATGCTTCCGATTTAATAAAAGATCCAACTGATTTTTCCTCATCGACTCCTTTTTCTGGCATGTTAGCAAACACCTTAGCTACGTTTTGTCATGACAAACCATTACTAGACAATACTTCTTCATCCTCCATTATCTCACATGGTTTTTGAACTTTTTCATCACCATTGGCTTCCATATCCTCTCTACCACCGTCTGCACATTTATATTCCAGATTAGTTCCTTCCATAGAGCAAAACTTCTTCATTACAACAAATTGTAGCACATTGTAAGTGATAAACGGGAGACAATTACGACAAATTGTAGCATATTGTGTTGTGTGTGAATTAGATATGATTAAATGGATATAAGGGTTGAAAGAAAATTGTGGACAACAACAACGAGATTTTCATCTATATGAATATGTTGCATTATTTGGCATCAATGTAGCTTATTTTTATTGCATTTTATACTTTACAATTTTTTTATTTTTTTTTGGTGACAGGAATCTCTCTAGATTTTTTTTTAGTAGCTGTATTTTTTCAACCAGGAGCTAATCTTAAGTATAATTTCAGCAAACTAATTACTTTGGGAGAAAAATAGATACAAAAGCCCTTTAATAAAATACTAACTTTTCTTTATATCTTTGATAGTTCAAATAGAAGTTTCACTTCCTATTGAATCCAGTAAAAGTCTCCATCAAGGTTTGCATTCTTTAAATAATTGGCAGTTGAGGATATTATCATTTATTCCCTTGGAGGCTTATGACTTTCTTGGGATCATTTTGTTGCACGCAAGAGAGAGGTGCTTGCAAATAGATGCAAGATAAAGGTAGTTTTTCTTATTGTGGTGGTAGATACCTCATTTATGGTTGTAGGTTTCTAACATATCTCTGAAATCTAAATGATCAAATTTGAGAGATAAAAGCAGAAGTATGGTACAAAGGTTTAAGATAACTAGAAATTTTAGCATCTATAAATGAGTTTTCGTTCTTAATTTCATCATACTCTTATATATGCTATATTAAGTGAAACTTAAATCTTTAACTACAACATGACTTATTCAACTACTTTTTGGGAATGGAAAACATACCAATATTATAGAATAAATGAAAATTCAAGAGTATTTTCACCTGGAGTGGATTTTGCATCCAACGGCATTGGGTTTGCAGCCATGGCGGTTTCATACTTTTCTTTATAGCAATTTGTAAATGTATTTTTGTGAAACATTTACTTATTATTCCACAGCACCTCCACTTGCTAAATCTTATGCTTATATATGCATATAAATGGATTGTTTACTTAATATCAACCTTTCATTGTTGTTTTATTACTTACAAAATTCAAGTTGAAGCTTGAACTGAGAAGAGCTAGAAGAATCTAGATCACTAAAAGATGTATCTGTAGTTTTCTATTTTTATTTTTTTTTCTCTCTTGAGTTTTGATGAGTTTCCCTATTTATACAAGTTCTCATTCTTTTGATCATTCCTAAAAAATTGTTTTACATGATATGATTATGTGTTTGGCACTTTATGAATAGAAGCCACTAGCTTTATCATTCATTGAACTATACAACAAGAAACGAAATCAAGACAGTCTTTTAAGTATTTACTTGGCATTCATACAAATGTTCCTATCCTCTTGACTTATGTTTCTATTTTAGTTTAACTCATGATTGATTAAAAGTGGTGGGCACGGGCACGGCGAAACTTTACTAGTATCTACATATAAAATTGTTCAAAAGGGTCACGATTAAAGAGCAAGAATTTCAAGGTTCTAAAATACCTTAAATGCCAGAATTACTTATTTTTTCAGACACGAAGGGCCAAAATGTAGATATTCAGCAACATAAATGTCATGAGTGAATTAGAGTGACAATGTGAAAAAAATTATTGGTGAGCAAGTAGTTTCATAAAAAAATTGAACGAAATTTAATATAGTATTTAAATTAGGAAGTTTATGATTTAATATAATTTTTTATGTAAATTAACTTTAACAAAAAAAATTTAATTTATAATTTTATAAATTATTTTTCAAATCTCAATTGCGAGATTTAGTTATGCTACATTAAAACTACACAGTAAAAACACTTTCCAGCAATCCTCTACATGATACACTTGAACATATTTTTTAGTTCGTTTTGCTTATTACCATTGGTAAGCAATATAAAAAAGCAAACACACATTAAAATTGGCTACTCAGAGCTCAATGTAAATAACAAATATATTTTTTTCGTTTGTTTACACTTCTAATTTTCAAGCTGGAAGAAATGAACCTATACTTTGTTACCATCTTGGACAATTAAATCATATCCCTTTTCTGATTTCCTCTCTTTTCATTGTTGATTGACGGTATATTGCATTACAAGGACATAACACCTTCCTTTTTTACTTTCCCATATGTTTTTGATGAATTCTCTCTTTGCCATTCGATTTTGTACCTTGATCAAATCTTAACCATTCAATCATACCAATTTTGACAATACAAAATATGTTGTGCAGATTTTCAGGGATTCAACAGAAGACCAATCTCCTTCTTCACCATCTACGACCAATTAAACAAAGCTGCACCCTTATTTTGGCAGCTATCCACGACTCTTCTTCTAAGGTCTCTCCAGATCTTCGCTTTTTTCTTTTTTGTGTTAGCAGATTTATTCCTCTTTATGTATGTCTGCTATCACTATGTTTTTGGGTAGAACTCATTTATTCTTCTTTTTATTGCAATTCTACTGTCTTCTGTTTTCTTCAGGTCTTGGATGATAAGTTTTTCTACTTAATTTTGATATTCCACTTGGTAAGAGATTTGTGGTTATAGAACTTATGTTATTTCTTTTGCTGTGAAAAAATATAAAAAATACTATTGTATTTGGTCCGAAAATATGGATCTTCATGCTTTTCTTATTATAAAAATATTATGGAATGCTTAATATTGTATACCTTTTGTCGAATAGGGAAATTGGACATAATCAAGAATCAAGATAAGATCAACAAAAAATCATCAAAATTCTTATTTTTGTTTTCAAGGATAGGAATAGTTCTTCCTTGTCCTTGCGATTATGGGTTGAATGTCTAGTTGTCCAGACAGTAATGGGAAAGTATCTTGTACATGTACCGGTTTCTGAATTCCATCTCTACTATAGAACCAAATGTGAGAATTTCAATTTCTTCTCATCTGGCTCCTCATGAAATGGCTCCTAAAGAGTACATGAAGTTAGCCGCAAAACTGCTAATTCATACAAAGCCATCAAACCGGCCCAACCAACAAGGAAATGAACGAAAAAAGGCTTTTGATATGTCACATTTATAGAATCTCCATATCCCAAATCAAAACTAGGTTTCTTTTTAGCAATAAGAGTATTCCAATTTCAATACTCATGACTAATCGTATGCAGTAGGCTCAAAGACACTGGAAGGTACCATTTCTTTGAAATCCCACTATAGTAATGCTAATAAAAATAGAATATGAGAGACTACAAAATAATAAGAAAATGACTTATAACTGTGAAGTTATTAGCACTACTTGGTGAAATAGATTCTTTTAGAATCAATTTCAAACTATCTGCAAAGGTTGTAACAATCCAAACAAACGATCACTAAATTTGAGGTTTCACTGCGTAGTCATGAATGATTGGTAAAGAATCAATGCAGGGAGTATAATTGTGGTATAGGAAAAGGATAATTGATTTTATGAGTACTTTGTGGCTCCAAGAAGTTGAATAAGTTGCCAAGTTATTTGTTATCTATAAATTACTTGCTGTTTTGTTTGAAGTGCTTTGCTTTTGGTTTTATTGGAAATGCTTTGACTCCATTCAATTGCAATTATAAAATTTTCTTAAGTTGAGAAATCAGAAGTAAAATTTATACATCTTTGATATTTTTAATGGATTTTAACGGAGTTTTTTTTTTTTTTGGAAAATTATATTTTGCTTTTGTTTGTGAAGTTCTATACATATATGTAGTTGACCTAAAACTTTTTATTGAATATAATTTTATTTGCAGGATTAAAGTCTAGAGGAATTTGAGCATGTCCTCTTCAATGAGATACAGCATTTTCTCATCTAACATCTAGATAATAACCAAGCGGAATCATTATAGCACAATATTGTAAGTGATAAACGGGAGGCAAATACGACAAACTGTAGTATATTGTGTTGTGTATATATTAGGTGTGATTAAATAGACAAAAGCGTTGCAAGAAAATTGTGGACAACAACAATGAGATTTTCAGCTATATGAATATGTTGCATTATTTGAGATCGATGTAGCTTATTCTTATGATTTGGTTGATCTCTAATGAACTTGGGCAAAAGTGAGTAAATAACAAAAAGAAATCAGCTTGAATAAGTTTTGTATGGTTACCAAGTCGATTTGAGTTTTGAACATAATTAAGTGTTCATTTTATACTTTGGATTTTTTTTTTTTTGGGTGACGGGAATCTCTCTAGATTTTTTAAGTAAAGTATTACTGCTTTAATTTTTCAACCAGGATCTTAAGTATAATTTCAGCAAACTAATTAGTTACGGAGAAAAATAGCCACAAAACCCCTTTAACAAAATGCTAACTTTTCTTTGTATCCTTGATAGTTCAAATAGAAGTTTCACTTCCTTATTGAATCCAGTAAAAAAATTTCTCCATGCAGTTTTGCATTCTTTGAACAATTGGCAATTGTGGATATTATCATCTATTGCCTTGGGGGCTTAGAACTTTTGGGGATCATTTTGTTGGATGCAAGAGGGAGGTGTTTGCAAATAGATGCAAGATAAAGGTAGATTTTCTTATTGTGGTAGTTGATACCTCTTTTATGGTTGCACGTTTGTAACACATCTCTGAAATCTGAATGATCAAATTTGAGGGACAAAGGCAAAAGTATGGTACAAAAGCTTTGAAAAGTTGAAATTTTGGCATAGATAAATGAGTTTTAATTCTTAATTACATCATCCTCTTATATATGTATGTTATATTAAGTGAAACTTCAATCTTTAACTACCGCATGATTCAACCGTTTTTTTTAGGAATGGAAAACGTACCAATATTATAGAATAAATGAAAATTCAAGTGTATTTTCACTTGGAGTGGATTTTGCATCAAACGGCATTGGGTTTGTAGCCATGGCATTGATGTTCCTACCTTCTCTATAGCTATTTGTAAATGTATTTTTTTGAAACATTTACTTATTACTGCACAGCATCTCCATTTGCTAAATCTTATGCTTATATATGCATATACATGGATTGTTTACTTAATATCAACCTTACATTATTATTGTATTGCATACAAAATTCAGGTTGAAGCTTGAAATGAGAAAAGCTGGAAAATCTGGATCACTAAAACATGTATCTGTAGTTTTCCATTTTTGTTTTCTTCTCGCTCGTGTTTTGACGAGGATCCCTATTTATACATGTTGTCATTCTTTTGACCATTTCTAAACAATTGTTTTCAGGATATGATTACGTGTTTGGCAGCTCATGAATGGAAGCCACTGGCTTTATCATTCATTCAAATGGAAATGAAATCAAGAGGTCTTTCAACGATTTACTTGGCATTCATACCAATATTTCCTATCCTATTAACTTTTGTTTCTATTTTAGTGCAACTCATGATTGATTAAAAGTGGTGGGCTACGTGCCTTGCACGGAAAGGCCTTACAAAATTGTTCAAAAGGGCCACGATTATAGAGCATTAATTTCAAGGTTCTAAAATACCTTAAATGTAAGAGTTATTTATTTTTCGGATGTGAAGGGCCAAAATGTAGAGATTCAACAATATAATTTTCCCGAGTGAATCAGAGTGACAATGTGAAAAAAATTTATTGATGTGTAAGTAGATTTATAAAAAAAAAATGAACGAATTTTAATAAAGTATTTAATTCAGGAAATTTATGATTTAATATAATTTTATCACGTAATCTAACTGTAACAAAAATTCTAAATTTATAATTTTGTAAATCGTTTTTCAATTCTCAGCCACGATATTTAGATATGTTATATTAGAACAACTTAAAAAACATTCTCCAGTAATCCTCCACTTGATTTTTCAGTTCATTTTGCTTAGGACCATTGGTTTGTAACTGACATCTTAAGCTATATAAAAAACATACACACATTAAGATAGGCTACTTATTAGAGCTCAATGTGAATAACAAATATACCTTTTTGGTTCGTTTACTCTTTTAATTTTTAAGATGGAAGAAACGAACCTATACATTGTCACCGTCTTGGACAATTAAATCACATACCTGTTCTGATTTCCTCCCTCTATATTATTGATTGACGGTATATAGCATTATACTTTTTTTACTTTTTTACTTTCCCACATCTTTTTGATGAATTCTCTCTTTGCCATCCGATTTAGTACTTTGATCAAATCTCAACCATTTAATTATGCCAACTTTGACAATACAAAATATGTTGTGCGAATTTTTAGGGATTCTTTAGAAGGCCAGTCTCTTCCTTCACCATCTACGACCAATTTAACAAAGGCGCTCCCTTATTTTGGTTCTCCACAACTCTTCTCCTAAGGTCTCTCCTGCTCTTCACTTTTTTCTCATTTTTTTTGGCTAATTTATTCCTCTTTATGTATGTTGGCTATCACTATGTTTTTTTGGTAGAACTCATTTATTATTCTTTTTCAATTGCAATTCTACTATCTTTGTTTTCTTTAGGTCTTAGATAATTTGATTTTCTACTTGATTTAATGTTCCACCTTGTAAGAGATTTGTAGTTATAGAATTTACATTATTTCTTTTGCTGTGAAAAATACTACTGTTTGGTCCGAAAATAAGGATATTCATGCTTTTCTTATTATAAAAAAATTATAGAATGCTCAGTAGTCCTGAATGATTAGTAGAGAATCAATTGGGGAGTATAATTGTGGTATAGAAAAAGGATATTTTATTTTATGAGTACTTTGTGGCTTTCAAAAGTTGATTAAGTTGTCAAGTTATTTGTTGTCTATAAATTATTTGCTTTTTCATTTGAAGTGCTTTGCTTTTGGTTTTATTGGAAATGCTTTGACTCTGCTCAATTGCAATTATGAAATTTTCTTAGGTTGATAATTAATAATTAAATTTATGCACCTCTGATAGTTTTAATGGATTTTATCTGAGTTTTTTTTTTTTTTTGGGTAAACTATATGAATTTGCTTTTGTTTGTGAAGTTCTATACATATATGTGGTTGACTTAAAACTTTTGATTTATTATCATATTGTTTTGTTTGCAGGATTAAAGTCCTAAGAAATGTGAGCATGCCCTCTTCAATGAGGTATAGCATTTTCTCATCTAACATTTAGACAAAAACCAAGTGGAATCATTGTAGCACATTGTAAGTGATAAACGGGAGGCAATTACGACAAGCTGTGGCATATTGTGTAATGTGTATATTAGATATGATGAAATGGTCATAAGGGTTGCAAGAAAATTGTGGACAACAAAATTGAGATTTTCATCTATGTGAATATGTTGCATTATTTGGCATCGCATGTAGTTTATCCTTATGGTTTAGTTGACTGTATTGAATTTGGGCAAAAGTGAGTAAATAACAAAAAGAAATCAGCTTCAATAATTTTTGTGTGGTTACCAACTCGATTTTTGAATAATTAAGTATTCATTTTATATTTTAGAAATTTTTTATTTTTTTACATTTTTTTTTGGTGACGGGAATCTCTCTAGATTTTTTAAGTAAAGTATTACTGCTTTAATTTTTCAACCAGGATCTTAAGTATAATTTCAACAAACTAATTAGTTACGGAGAAAAATAGCCACCAAGGCCCTTTAACAAAATGCTAACTTTTCTTTATATTCTTGATAGTTCAAACAGAAGTTTCACTTCCTATTAAATCCAGTGAAAAACTGTCTGCATGTAGTTTTGCATTCTTTGAACACTTGGCAGCTGTGGATATTATCATTTATTGCCTTGGAGGCTTAGAACTTTTGGGGATCATTTTGTTGCATGCAAGAGAGAGGTGCTTGCAAATAGATGCAAGATAAAGATAGTTTTTCTTATTGTGGTGGTTGATACCTCTTTTATTGCTGTAGGTTTCTAACATGTCTCTAAAATTTGAATGATCAAATTTGAGGGACAAAGGCAAAAGTACGATATAAAGGCTTTAAAAAGTGGAAATTTTGTAATCTGTAAATGATTTTTAGATTGCATTCGTAATCACATTATGCTCTTGTATATGTTATATCAAGTGAAACTTCAATCTTTAACTACTGTGTATTCAACTGTTTTTTTGGGAATGAAAAACATACCAATATTATAGAACAAATGGAAATTCAAGAGTATTTTTACTTTGGAGTGGATTTTGCATCAATCGGTATTGGATTTGCAGCAATGGCAGTTTCCTACCTTTGGTTATGGCTATTTGTAAATGTACTACTGCACAGCATCTCCACTTGTTAAATATTATGCTTATATATACATATACATGGATTGTTGATTGAATATTAACCTTACATTATTGTTGTATGACTTACAAAATTCTGGTTGAAGAATGAACTAAGAAAAGCTGGGAGAATCTCGTTCACTAAAAGATTTATCTGCAGTTTTCCATTTTTGTTTTCTTTCTCTCTGGAGTTTTGACGAGTCTCCCTATTTATACAAGTTCTCATTCCTAAAATTTTTTTTTATAGGATACGATTATGTGTTAATAAGACGGCACCTCATGAATAGAAGCGACTAGCTTTATCATTCATTCAATTGGAAATGAAATCAAGAGAGTCTTTTAAGTATTTACTTGGCATTCATACAATTGTTTCCTATCCTTTTGACTTATGTTTCTATTTTAGTGTAACTCATGATTGATTAAAAGTGGTGAGCACTTACAAAATTGTTCAAAAGGGCCACGATTAAAGAGTGTGAATTTCAAGGTGCTAAAATACTTTATATGCAAGAATTACTTATTTTTTAGACGTGAAGGGCCAGAATGTAGAGATTCAGCAACATAAATTTCACCAATAAAAATGTGAAAAAAATTATTGATATATAAGTAGGGGTGTTCAATCTGACTTAACCCGAAAATGTAATCTAACTTAAATAAATTTGGGGTTAAATGTGTGGGATTTTTGGATTTTGACTTTTTTCAAATGGGTTACCCGATTTTTATAGACTTGGGTTGGGTTTTAAAAATGAAACTCAATCTAACCCGAATAACTCGAGTAACCCAAAAAGATTTAATTATATATTTTTAATTTTTAATTTTTTCTAATTGTTTCATGTAATTTATATTATTTTCTCTTTTCATTTTTGAAATAACATCTAATTTATCATATTATTTATTTTTCCCTTTTTATTCTTAATCTAACTGTTTTATTTTTGACCAAATATATATTTTTTAATGGATGATCTTACAATAATAGATTTTTAAAATTTTCTTATTAGTTTGGTTTTTAACCCAAATAACCCGAAAACTTGACTAATCCGCATGACTACTATTTGAGTTGGGTTTATTTGGATTGCTATATTAGTTGGGTTGGCTTGGATTTTAGTTTTTTAACCCAAAAATATGAAAACCCAAACTCGAAAACCTGTATTTTGAAAACCCAACTTATCAACACTCCTATGTGTAAGTAGATTTGTAAAAAAATTAAACACAATTTAATAAAATATTTAAAATCAAGAAATTTATGATTTAATATAATTTTATCACGTAAACTCTGACCTTTAACAAAGAATTCTAAATTTATGATCTTATAAATCGTTTTTTCAATTCTCAGTCATGAGATTTAGATATGCTACATTAAAACCATTTATAAAACACTCTACAGTAATCTTACACTTCATATACTTAAACATATTTTTCAGTTCGTTTTGCTTATGACCCTTGGTTTGTAACTGGAAATGTTAACCAATATAAAAAATAAATAAATAAAAATACACACATTAAAATAGGCTATTCAGAGCTCAATGTGAATAAGAAATATATTCTTTTTGGTTCGTTTAAGCTTTTAATTTCAAGATGGAAGAAATGAACCTATACGTTGCAACCGTCTGAAGAAAATGAATGAAATCAATAACTAGAAAACTCCCTTAACAAATTATGGGAAATTAATTGAGAGTAGACACTCTTCTTTCTCATTACTAATTCTGAATTTGTACTAAGAGGTCAATGTAAGCTTGTAAACAAATCAGATTCGGGTTAAAATAATTAGTAGATTTAGATCTTATACTTCTAGATTCAATTAATATATCTGAATTCAAATTTGAATCCGAATATCTATTGAGTCTACAAAAATAAATCCATACCTAGATCTCTTGTGATTGGATCCGGGTCTTATAATATTTTTTAACTTTTAAAATTTTTTATATGGAAATTTTATTGTTGTAGAAAAGTTATTTTCTTTTGTAATTATAAAAACTATTTATTTCAAGATTTATATTTATGTATGGGTATACAATAAAATATAATTTACATTGACAATTTGCACAATATATATACTGTTGAACCCCAATTATGATAATCATGTTTTGATGATGACCAAATCTCACTAACAATTTGAAAACAAGTGTACAGAAAAATAGCGAGTTTCGGACGTAAATGATTGTCCGAATATAATCAAGAAAACAACCAATAAAACTCTACGGACGTTGATGATTGTCCGAAAGAAAGAAATTCGGATGATGATAATCGTTCGACACAAAGGAGCTGAAGCCTCGGACTAAGAATAGCGTCCGATCACGTCATACTTTCAGAAGACATTGTATGGACTGGACGCAGGTTTGGAAGCATCCTCGGACGTCCGAACGAATACCCTCAGAGACTGAACGTAGAGGCCATGCATCGACGTCCAAAATGTCCAACGGTTAGTTCGTTCGGACACACACTCACAGCATCGGCCGTCCAAAAGACCAAACGGCTAATTTCTTAGGAAACAGAAAATAGCCGTTAGAGAGCTGTTGGAAGCAATTTTTGGGCTTCTATAAATACCCCCAAATCTGTAAATGTAAAAAATAAAGAGTAGAACTACTGCATTCAATACAAACACTTGTAAGAGGTATTTGAGAAGAAATAGGCTAAAATATTGTGTGTTGTATTGATTTTGGTAGTGTAGTTCTCTTGTATCAACTAGAGAAAATTAGTGTGAGTAAGAGTGACTATGAGTGATCTTCAAGTTAAGAGTGGAGGGTAGTACAAAAGTAGGTTGTTGTAGATGTGTATAAGAGACAGCCCTTAATTAAAGCAATTTATACACATCAACTCAAGAAGATTATTGCCTCACCTTCCTTGAAGAGGCACTACTAGTGAAAATACTCCAAACTTGAGAAGTTTGGGAGTTTGATTTGATACTCTCTATCTCTATCTTTATATTTGTTCTTTAAGTTTAATTGTTGAACATTTATTATATTCATTTGTACTTAAGTGATTATTTGTTGCATTTCCATTAAGCATATTAAAAAAGTTTATTTTTGAAACAACCTAATTCACCCCCTCTTAAGTTGCTTTTAGGGCCAACAATTGGTATTAGAGCAATGGTCTCTTTATTTTGCTTAAATTGCATTAGAGTAAAGATCATGGCAACCAATAGTGCTTTATTTTCTTAGGAACATTCTATTTCTAGACTTCCCATGTTTAATGGAATAAATTTTGTTTATTGGAGGGATAGAATGAAAATTTTTGTTTAATCTTATTGACATTGATTTGTGGTATATTATTTATGAAGGTCCTTTTGATGCAATATTTTTGATAAAAATATGACTCATAGATTAGGGCCTAAGACTAGATTTAAATTAAATGTACAAGCTAAAGTAAATTTATCTTTAAATGCTAAAGCCATAAATATTTTTATAATGCTTTAGATGCAAATGAGTTTTCTAAAGTAAAAGGTTGCAAATCGGCTAAGGAGATTTGGGATAAATTGAAAGAAATATATGAAGAAAATAAAGATATTAGAGAACAAAAGAAGTTAGTTCTTGTGTCTAAATATGAATCCTTCTAAATGGAACCTCATGAGAATATTGACACGATGTAATGTAGGTTCAATAGACAGCATCTAAAAAGGAAAAGATTGTAGAAATCCTTATTTAAAAATCCCTATTCTCTTATACAGGATGTTATATTAAAAGAGACATGCTTTACTTAAGGAATGGGAACCTAGATCTATTGCCATAGAGGAGTCTAAAAATTTAAATTCTATGCCTATTGAGTCTTTGATTAATTCTCTAATCTCCTTTGAATTGAAGATGAAATACAAGATACAAGATGATGAGGAGGCTTCTTGAAAGGGAAAAAGAAGCATAGCATTTAAAGCTTCATCTAAAAGGAGAAAAGATTCAAGGAAGCTTCACTTCAACAACTTTCAAATCACTTGGGATTATTGCAATTTGGATGGAGAAGTTGAAGAAGAATATGAGGAGGTTCAAATGGCTTTTATGGCACTTGGCAATAATGAGGTATCATCTAGTTGTGATTCTTGTGATGATTCATGTGATAATGATGATGATGATGTTGAATCATCTATTTTTAAAATGTATGAATGTTTGAAAGAGTCATATGCTAAGAACAAAGAGTTAAAAATTAAAGTTAATGCTTTATTGAATGCCAACTCAAAACTTGTGCGTGACAATAATTCTTTGACAAAAGAAAATGATGTTTTGAAGGAAAAATTTGTTGGAAAAACCAAGATCATGGAAGAACAAGTTTCATTGAAGAAGAGATTAGATGATCTTGATGATATTTTGAAAAAGAAGAAAGAAAATATTTTTGAAAAGAAAAGAACTAGGGTTATAAATATGTTTTTGAACAAAAATTTTATCACCTTTAGAAAAAATGATTTGTACTTTGTTAAATCTAAATCTTCTTTTTATGGCAATAAGAATATTATTTATAATTATTGTCATCAACATGGCCATATAATGAAAAATTGTTATGTTAAAAAAAATAAAAATTTGAGAATAAATTCTATTTGGGTGATTAAGCATGTTACTAACCCAATTGGACCCAAGAAAGTTTGGGTACCAAAAGTTGTTGCCTAACTTTGCATGTAGGTATGTTTGAAGAGTACCAAAGAATTCAAGATAAATTATCAACAAAGGGTATTCAAAACATATAAGCTAAGATGACATTGAAATGGGTGACATTTAAATTTTTTTATCAAAATTGTGCTTTCACTTACTAATGTGAACTATGATCTCTTAAATGATTTTCAACTACGTGTTTAAATTTGCTTAGAATGTTTGGGTACAAGTCTCCTATACACATCTTGTTTATAGTAAGTCACTATTTGCAAAAGTGATCTGTAAGGGGGAGCATTCTCTTTGTACTCACTTAAATTACATTCACCTTTTAAAGGGGAGAATAAACTGAGGAGGAGCTTAAATTGCATTAATTTTATTATGTTTTGATGATGCCAAAAGGGAGAGAAATAATGGACAAATTCTCTTGTCTTGTACATCATATTTTATGGTTGTTCTTTGAAATGTCCAATTGATTTGTCATCATAAAAAAGGGGGTGTTGTTGAACCCCAATTATGATAATCATGTTTTGATGATGACCAAATTGCACTAATAATTTGAAAACAAGTTTTCAAAAAAATAGGGAGTTTCGGACGTAAATGATTGTCCGAACACAATCAAGAAAACAATCAGTAAAACTCTACAGATGTTGATGATTGTCCGAAAGGAAGATCGTCCGACATAAAGAACCTGAAGTCTCGGACGAACAATACCGTCCGATCATACTTCCAGAAGACATTGCATGGACCAGATGCAGGTTCGGATGCATTTTCAGACGTTCGAACGAATACAATTGTGACACCTCAGAGACAGGACGCAGAGGCCATACATCGGGCGTCCGAAAGGTCCAATGGCTAGTTCGTTCGGACGCACACTCACAGCATCGGTCGTCCGAAAGACCAAACTGGAAATTTCTCAGGAAACAGAAAATAGCCGTTAGAGTGCTGTTGGAAGCAATTTTGGGGCTTCCATAAATACCCCTAAATTTATAAATGTAAAAAATAAAGAGTAGAACTACTGCATTCAATACAAACACTTGTAAGAGTTACTTGGGAAGAAATAGGCTAAAATATTATGTGTTGTATTGGTTTGGGTAGCGTAGTTCTCTTGGACCAATTAGAGGGAATTAGTGTGAGTAAGAGTAGACTAGTGAGTGATCTTCAAGTGTAAGAGTGGAAGGATACTAGTGTACAAAAGTGAGGTTGTGTAAAACCCTCTGACTCAACTAGAGAAACTTAGTTGGTGCAAGGGTAAGCCTACTTTGTGTACAAGAATGTTATTGCGTCACCTTCCTTGAAGAGGCACTGTCACTATTAGTGAAATACCCCAAACTTGAGAAGTTTGGGAGTTTGGTTTGATACTCTCTATCTCTATCTTTATATTTGTTCTTTAAACTTTAATTGTTGAATATTTATTATATTCATTTGTGTTTAACTATTTATTTGTTACATTTCCATTAAGCACATTAAAAATGTTTATTTTGTAAACAACCTAATTCACCTCCTGATGCCTTTTTAACACATCTAGTTATAATTCAATGAAACACCTAAATCCTACTACTGACTAGATGGTATTTCGCAAGTATACGGTTGTCAACTAGTAGCAAAGGGAAGTAGGGATCGTTCCCATAAGGATTGTCGATTGCAATTACCAAACAGGTTTAAGGGTGCTTGTGTAGTTAAGCAAAATCAATTGGTAGATGATAGAACTATTCTAATGAAAACTATAATTTTAATTCTAAGCTAATTTAATCAAATTAAGACTAAAAATTAAAACAAGTGAATCACTCAACTAAAAAGACTACAAAAGAGAAACTTTAGGAATATTAAAAGTATTCATTTCTAAATTATAAATTAGAAAGAGTTAAACTAAAAATTTAAATATTTTTGGATTTTTCGATTGAAATTAAAAAAACCCACTAAAAAATTAACTAGAAATTAAAGCTAGAAATTGTCTATTCTTACATAGAAAACAAGAAATTAACAATTTTTAATTTTCCTAAAAATCCTAATTTGAAAGTAAAGAAATTCTTACTAAATTGGACAAGAAAGCAAATAAAAATTATATCTACGTGAAGCTTGCGATTAACCCACTACAATTATCTAATAAAAATTTGAACTTGACAAGAAATTTAAAGAAGATCTAAGATGAAAGTTAAGAGAAATTTCTATTAGAAAAAGTAACTTGTAGTTCATGTTATCCTAATCTATCTAGAATTAACTAAAACTATATACTCTAAAAACTATCTACTCTCCAAAAAAAACTCATTCTACTTAGCTTAAATAGTGTAGCATTACACAAGGCAAAATTAGGGATTTTCTGGCTGGAAGTTTACAAAATTGCCCTTACAACTTAACAATCAGTGAGTTGAGATCGCGGTTTGGAACATTTGAGACCGTGATCTCAACTCTAAAACTGTAAAACTAATTCCCTGTCGAGATCGCGGTCTAGAATAGTCGAGACCGCGATCTCGACTCTCCTTCCAGCAATCTTTATTTCGTCCATTTTGCAATCTAGTCCCTTAAGCTTTGTTTCTTCCAGCTTCTAACCTTTAATTTTTAACCTGCATAATATTAACACCATTAAGCACTTAATTAAACTAAAAATTTAACACAAATTTATCATAATTAATTCAAGAACAAAAATACAAATATATATGAAAGAAATTAACTAAAATCTTCAATTACTTATCTAATTTTGGAATTTAAACTATCAAAATGCTATAATTTAGAGAAAAATAACTCAAGTTTACTACAGTTATCACACCCCTAAACTTACCGTTTTGTTAGTCCCGAGAAAAACAAAGATTAACAATAAACAAAATCTACTAAAGTATTCAAACATTTAAACACTTCCAAAGTTGATGTGACACTTGATGAATCATGAATGTATTTAGAACAATTAAGCGATCTCTATATGTGTAAATCAATCCAAAATTGTAAATCAATCCAAAATTGAAATTTTGTTTTACAAAGAAGCACACATTCATTCACTACACAAGATTTCACATCACCAAGCATTACTATTCTCAAAAAGAGTTACCAAAAGTTTTAGTTCTTTTCATTTGAAACATCATTACTTCTCAAATCATAAATATTATAAAGTTAATCGATTCTCTCGACGAAGCATCATGAAAATAGAAGTTCAATTAGGAATCAACTTAAATGCAATTGTCACACATTTCGGGAATAAACCTCTAACAAGGAATAAGTAATATGAGATTAATGATAAGTATTACAAACATTTACTCCTTAACTTATTGGTATACTAAAAACGCAATTCCTAATGGCTTAATTCGGAGAAACAACATGGGTACATGTTGAAGTCTAAATGCCGTACTCGCCTTATTACTACTCTAATGGCTTATTTCAAAGAAACAACATGGGTACATGTCGGAATCCCGTACTCGCCTTATTCCTAAATTTTTTTTCGGCCCTAAACCAAGGAAAATGAGTGAAATGTATCAAAAATTAATATCGAATATCAATTATTCACAAGTTAGAAGAACATTCCCTATGCAAACACACGAAATATCCCAAAATTCCTTCTACTTCAATTAATTCATTTCTTTCCAAAAGATAGTTCATCAACCACATAATATAAGTGATTTGATAAGAAACAACATTTCAAATAAAATTTCCTAAAATTTCAACACTTTTTTTTGAAAAATAGCAATGCTAAGTTTATGAATTCTTTATATTGCAAATGACCTACTCACTCACACAAAAATTCTTGAAATGAATCAATCATATACTTCAATCACAAAGCATTGAACATCAAAATTTATCATCATCAAGTACTTATTGATCAACTTTCCATACATTAATCATCAAGTTAAATGGCAACAAAATGTATACAATGACCATTTCCAACTCAAAAAGATAAACACCCCCAAACTTATCTCTTATATTCAAGTTGATGAATAAATCATCCTTCCACTCACCCAAAACTAAACATCAAGACAAACCCAAAATTAACGAAAACTACTTAAACTATGTCCTACTTTTAAGTCTATAATTAAAATTGAGTAAAAATGTCAAGAGCAACCATGCCATGCATCTCCCCAATTAAGCTTTAAACAAAATCAACATTCCATTCAACTCATCAAATAATGCAAAGATGACATCGGCTTAGGGCCCTTAGCCATACTACACTTATTTGACAATAATCATAACCAAAACTACGCCAAGTGTCTAGCAATAAATTTCACAAAGATTCAATTCATGAAGTATCAAAATAATTAGCCACTTGGCATCAGCTTAAGGTCATTAGCCAGATTACTAAAAAGGAAAATCAACTTACTTCCAAATTAAAAGACTAAAAAAAATAAAATAAAATAAATCATAATCATGGTTGAAGTGATTTTTTTTTTTTTTTTGGGGTTGAGATCGCGATCACAAAAATTTAAATCGCAGTCTCAACTCGGCATGAAAAATGCCTTTGCAGAACTTTGGAGTTGAGACCGCGGTCTCAATTTTGAGATCGCAGTCTCAAACCAAATGACCATTCTGCCCTAAAAAAGTTTGAGGTTGAGACTGCGATCTCAGAAGTTGAGATCGCGGTCTCAAGAACTTCAATTTCAAAGTGAATTTTGAACACTTAGCCAAATTGCACTCTTGACCACTTTTTCCATTTGCAAGGGTAGCCTACAAACAAAAAAATTCACAAGTTAGGTGACAATTTTCACTCATTTTAATTTAGAAATGAATACTTTTAACTTAAAAACTCAATTCTTTTTCTGTCTCTTATACACATCTAGATCAAAATCAAGACAATTAAAAATCACAGTAAAAGAAAGTAATAAAAACTAATTTAAAGACTTGGATTGCCTCCTAAGAAGCACTTTTTTATAGTCACTAACTTGACTATAGCATGACGTGTGATAGATGTGTATAAGAGACAGGAATATAATGACACTATTTCCATTGTTGAAGAAAAATCTTCATCCTTCATCAACACACATCCCTTATCGGGTGATTTTTCTTTCAATTCATTTCTTGGATTTTCCTTTATTTCCAATACTTGCTTGAGCGAATTGACTTGGCTTACTTCATTTTGCTCTTCATTTGACCTAGAAAGGATAGAATTAAAAAATTGATTAGCACATTTTTCTTCAACAATGGAAATATTGTCATTATATTCAAATACATCAAATTCAATTAATTCATTTTCAACTTGTAAGATAAGAGAAATTGCAAGGTTAGACATAAGCGGTCGACAAGAAATGCCTGAACAGAAACAAAACAATTTTTCACTTTCTTCACCCATATCTAGCACAAAGAAATCAACGGGAAATACCAACTTTTCAATTTGTACAAGCACATCTTCCAACAAGGCATATAGTTTTCTCTCGATAAATCCGCCAATTGAGGTGTGATATTAGTTGGCTTGACATTGTTGATCCCCAACTTGTCATAGATGGTATTTGGCATGATATTTATGCTTGCCCCCAAATCACAAAGTGATCGATGCCACGTCCAACATTCACCGTATCATGAAACTACCGGATTCTTGAGTTTGGCAAGGGAGCCAAGTGAATCTCAATGGCAGCTACATTGTGCATCAGAGGAATACTTTCTAGATGTGTATGGAGACATTTCGCAAGATGAAGCAAAAGTCTCTTATAAACATCATAGTTGGGTATAAGACAGCCAGGACATCAATCAATTTGAATGACATTAATCTATTGGGGCATTTTCGAGTGAAACTTTTATAAACCTTCCTCCATATTCTTCTTCTTGGATACCTTGATCTCATTCTTTTGCTCCTTCTTGGCTTCATCATCAACCAATTTCCTTTCATTTTCAACTACTTTAGACTTTTGTTCCTTGCTTCATTCCTCCACCTTTTTCTTCTTCTTAGATTCAACCAATTCTTTTTCACTCCTTAGGGTTATGGCATTGCATTGAAACTTAGGGTTTATAAAAGTTTCACTCGAAAATGCCCCAATAGGTTTGTCATTATTGAACCTTGCCCATTGCCCCCATTTGAATCTCCAAATTTCTTGTCGAAGCCTTCAAATATACACATCTATGTAATATATAAAAGAAAAGAAAATGGTTTGAGAAACAATTGGAAATGTTAATTTGGGCACTAGCGTTGGCCTCAAAAGTAACCTAATAGGGGGGTGATAACTCTAGTAGACTAGAGTTTATGGTTCCTCTAGATTATAGCATTTTAAATTAGTTTAAATTTAATTTTTTAAAATTCATGATGTGTCCTCATTTGGTCCATTCGAACATGGCATGGGCTTGGAGCATTTGGATTGCGGGCCTTCAAATGCTTGAGTTCGCCCATCAAAATTAGGTAAAGATTCATGTCATTTCCATTCCTATAGCCACTCATTCCATTATTTCCAACTAACGTGATGAGCATGTATCATGTGCCATTTCTATCATTTCTTACTCTTGTTATACCCTTCTCGACCTTCAAATTTGTCTTAGCTCTTTCTCCCTTTCCTTGTCTAAGCAAATGAATGGCTCTTGAGCACCTCTTACCGTGCACTACACAACCAAGGAAAATTAGTGAATTGGAATTCCAATCAATTAATCAAACATAAAAATTGACAAAATTAAAAACTAAATTAAACTAATTTAAAGTGCTTAATCTACACGAACCATAAAGAACTTGATATTAAGACAATTTTGATGCATCTAGTTATAATTCAATGAAACACCTAAATCCTACTTCTAACTAGATGGGAGTATACGGTTGTCAACTAGTAGCAAAGGGAAGTAGGGATCGCTCCCAATTGTCGATTGCAATTACCAAGGTTTAATGTAGTTAAGCAAAATCAATTGGTAGATGATAGAACTATTCTAATGTTAATATTTAATTCTTAATTTAATCGTAAAAATTAAAACCTCTAAAAAGATTAACAAAGAGAAATGAATATTACATTCATTTCTATTACTTTTAAACTATCTCATTAAGAAAATCCACACTAGAAATTAAAGCTAGAAATTGCTACATAGAAAGCAAGAAATAATGAATATTTTCCTAAAAACCCTAATATGAAAGTAAAGAAATTCTTACTAAATTGGACAAGAAAGCAAATAAAAATTATATCTACGTGAAGCTTGCGATTAACCCACTACAATTTGATTATCTAATAAAAATTTGAACTTGACAAGAAATTTAAAGAAGATCTAAGATGAAAGTTAAGAGAATAGACACATATATGTATATGTACATATAGAATAACACTAATTGTATTTAAATTTATTATTATATATTACATAATCGGATCCACGTCTTAATCGGATATGAACAATAAGATCCATATCTGATTCATTTGTTACAATAGTTAAACAGATCCAAGTTAGATCTGATTAATACGCACTCCAATAAACAAATCCGAATCAAATCGAGTCTGAATATAAACTTGACGCATTTATTGGTCCAAGTCCATGATACTTGAATACATTCACCTAAGAATTTCTAATTGAAATATACAAAACACAAGAAAGTGGGCAATGGCCACATCTTGTGCACTTGCATACTGTAGCCTTCTAATGCGAAATGCCAAAATGGGGCAAGAGGATGAGGCCGGGGGCGCTGATTAGCATGCCATGATGCTTTAAAAGGTAGGCAAAAGCATTATTGTTACATTCACCTCGTAGAAAATTAATTGATTAAAATATGACATTAGTAGTACTTTTTGTTTCAACTGTTGTACTCAAGAAACATGTATTGGAGGTCTTTTGTAACTTTCTAGACTCTTCAATTTCTTTTGGTAGGAATAAAAGTTTAAGAAGAGATAGGTTACTCTCTTTCTCCAAGGTCAGGAAAGCCTATCAGTGCATATTTTATCGGTTTACTGTAGTTTTTATAAATCGCTCATCAAATATAGAATTCAAGCAACGAAAGTCAAATTTTGAACCTTTTTAATCGTCTGATTATCCTAAGCCAATCCTTATTGACTTCTTGACTTCTTCAAGCGGTGGAACATAATGCTTGAAGACATGAAATAAAACAAAAAAACAAGAAGTTGAATAAACAAAATGTGAAGTAGATCAGTAGACTTAGTATGATAGCCCCAAGATATGTTTTTATTAAGAATTGAATCATAAACTAGTCATATATTATAGCAATTATCATTTGATCTTTTATCACTTAAACAACCCTTTTGAATGAGGAGTTAAATTCTTTTTGTTTGATTACTTGCAAAAGATTGACATGTTGGTTTTAGCTTGAACTTGACGGGCTTTGCTTGCCTTGTGGCCTGATGGGTATGATTGGCTTCTTTGGATTTCCTGGAGTGATACACACCCAATACCATTGAATGAGTTGTCTTATTATATACATCCATTTATGAACTTTGAATTATAATAAATTATGATGGCCCAATTCAGCTAAGCCTGCAAAATCGTGACATTAACTTTTTATCTAGGCATACTAACATTAAAACTCGATCATCCATGATCTATCAAATTGTTTCAATTTAATTGATTAGTCACATAAGGGGGTTATTACATAATTGTAATATCATCTTTTGTTTCTTTATAAAAAAAAAAACACATTAGTCACATAAGGGGTCCAAGCAAAACATTTTAATAAACAGGGTTTCATTTAATGAAATATGATGACATAAAAAAGATGAGCAAAAAATGGAAATATTATACAAAATGGAATTGATTCCGAGTGACTAAAGATACATACAAAAGCTCAAAATTTTGTGACTTCCAGCTTCAAAAGTTGTCCAATTGAAATCACAAGAAACATGTTGTCTAGAGACAATACTTCTTTCAATAGTTGAGTAGAAACTTGTTGCATTGTTGGCCTCAATTGAGGATTGGGATTTATACATGACAATGCAAGTTTTGCCACAAGCGCTATCTTTTTCTGCCTCCTGCTCACTTGGATATGACATCTAGATCCACAATGTCTTTCAGTAATATATCAATATTTGTTGATGTAGATGACGATGATAATGCCATCAAAATTAATGAAATGAATTCACCTGGATGCTTCCCCATAATCACTTCCAAAGCTATTACTCCAAAGCTAAAAACATCACATTTAGAGTTCACTTTCATAGTATAAGCAAGCTCTGCAATTTAGAATAAACATCATTATTGAACCAAATTATAGTGATGGATGACTTTGTTAAATTATAGTGGAAAGTATTTTGCCTTGAGTTAATCTTGAAAGTTAAAGACTAATAAAAGTCAGAATACGTGAACCAAATTGACCAAGTAAAAAGTGAAACTGCATGATAATAAGGAGAATTTTACGGTCCCGTTGGGGTATCATACCATTGTACATTAAGCCTTGCACTATATAAATATTCAAAATACATGTTTGTTATACTGTGCAAGCATTGAAAGCACAATAGTATATATGGTATGCTAATGAGATTATAGAATTTTTCTATAATATATACCTGGAGCAACATATCCATATGTTCCAGCAAATGAAGTCCAATTAGATGAATCAAGCCTTAAGAGAGTTGCAGTGCCAAAGTTAGAAATGCGAGCTTGATCATCAGAATCTAATAAAATATTTTTGCTTGATATGTCTCGGTGAATTATAGGAGGTAAACAACCATGATGCATATAAAATAATGTATTTGCCACATCTTTAATAATGTTTACCCTCTTGATCCATTCGAACTTTACCGCTATTTTATCATTGCCCAATACATGATTCAGGCTTGCCCTGCTTCAAAAAATTCATAAACCAAGAATGTGTGTAGCGGGTGTGAACAACATCCATAAAGCTTGATAATGTTACGATGTCGTATTCTTGTCAATGCCTGGATTTCATTGGTAAAATCTTTTGGACCGCTCACTTCGGCACTATCTCTTGCATGAAGTTTTTTTACAGCAACAATTTGCCCATTCGGCAATTCAGCTCTAAAAATACTTCCAAATCTTCCCACTCCAATGCAATACTTGGGGTTAAAAATTTTTGTTGCATAAATGATGTTTTCATATACCATTTTTCCATCAAAGCTCCAAATAGTGAACAAATTTTCAATCAATTCCTTTGGTTTATTTTCCACTTGTCTTGTAAGTGACCATACACCAATAAAAATGCCCACAACCACAATCAAAAGAAACGGTGTTCCTAGTATTGGAAGAACAATTTGGATAATGAATCTTTTATTTGTCATCCTATGAGTTCTCTTACCTGCAGTTGGTAGAATGCAAGGCTTCAAACCAAGTTGCACAACGTTGCCACATAAACCTTTATTGTCTCTTAAGGCATCAAATGAAGCGGTTTGAAATGCTGTAATGTTGGGAAGAGGACCTTCCAATAGATTGGAAGATATATCAACAGAATTCAAACTCATGCAACGGTCAAAACTCGAGGGGATGGAGCCTAATATCCTATTATGTGAAAGATTCATGTTCTCAATGCTTTTCAATTCACCTAACTCAGCTGGCATTTCACATGTCAAATTATTTTGGCTAAGATCAAGAGTTCCTAGAGAATGCATATTTCCTATAAGAGAAGGAATGCATCCACTAAGTGCATTTATGCTCAAGTTTAAGTCCAGTAACTGTATGCAATTGCCAATTTCCTCAGGAATTGATCCATTTAGATTATTTGCAGACAAGCTAAGATTTAACAATTTGGACATCTTACCAATTTCTATTGGTATATCTCCCGAAAGTTTGTTTTCATCTAATTTAAGCTCAAGCAATGAGGTCAATTTCCCTAAACTTCTCTAGGAATCGTCCCATGTAATTCATTTAAAGAGAGATGGAGCTTTTGTAATTTAGATACCCTACCAATCCCTGGTGGTATATTTCCACAAAGATTATTGTTGGAGATTTTAAAACATGTCAAATTTAAAAATCCTCCCACTGCCAAAACAACTCACCATAAAATTTATTATCACTTAAATCAATATACTCCAAATGTGGATACACTCCAAAATCATCAGATATGTTTCTTGATAGACGGTTTCCTTGGGCCTTAACAATTTGTAGGCTGGAGCAATTTTTCAAACTTCTTGGCATAGTACCTTCAAAATAGTTGCCCTGGATTGTGAACCATGTTAATGACCTGCCATTGCAAATATTTGGTGGTAAATGACCAGTAAGATAGTTTTGAGAAATTTCTAACTTTTGCAGATGTGTGATATTATTGAACTCCATAGGCAAGGGACCGCTTAGCTGATTCATGAAAAGTCTTAGGTCAACCATTAACTTCAATTTTTCCAACTCTTCCCTCTCGGGATAGCCCCATATAATTTGTTTTGCTGAAGCATTAACTCTCTCAAATTTGTTAAGTTTCCAATGGAGGAAGGGATATGTCTTGTAAGATTATTTTGATAAAGGTGTAAAAAACTTAACTTCCTCAAATTTCCAATAGAAAATGGGATTTGATTAGTGAGATTATTAGTTGATAAATCCAGATCCTCAAGTGATATGAGGTTCACAATTTCTTCTGGAATGGGTCCCGAAAGAGAATTCTTGAAAAAATGCAAGCTAGTCAAGTTATCCAAATTCCCAATTGATCGAGGAATCTGATTGGTGAGATGGTTTTCTGATAGATCTAGATGCTCAAGAGATGTAAGCTTTCCAATTTCTTCTGGAATCGGTCCGGAAAGAGAATTTTTGTACAAAAACAAGATATTCAGGTTACTCAAATTTCCAATCGATTGAGGAATCTGATTGGTGAGATTGTTAGTTGATAAATCCAGATCCTCAAGTGATATGAGGTTCATGCAAGCCAAAAAATGCAAGCTAGTCAAGTTATCCAAATTCCCAATTGATCGAGGAATCGGATTGGTGAGATGGTTTTCTGATAGATCTAGATGCTCAAGAGATGTAAGCTTTCCAATTTCTTCTAGAATCGGTCCGGAAAGAGAATTTTTGTACAAAAACAAGATGTTCAGGTTACTCAAATTTCCAATCAATTGAGGAATCTGATTGGTGAGATTGTTAGTTGATAAATCAAGATCCTCAAGTGATATGAGGTTCACAATTTCTTCTGGAATGGGTCCCGAAAGTGAATTCTTGAAAAAATGCAAGCTAGTCAAGTTATCCAAATTCCCAATTGATCGAGGAATCTGATTGGTGAGATGGTTTTCTGATAGATCTAGATGCTCAAGAGATGTAAGCTTTCCAATTTCTTCTGGAATCGGTCCGCTGAAAGAGAATTTTTGTACAAAAACAAGATATTCAGGTTACTCAAATTTCCAATCGATTGAGGAATCTGATTGGTGAGATTGTTAGTTGATAAATCCAGATCCTCAAGTGATATGAGGTTCACAATTTCTTCTGGAATGGGTCCTGAAAGAGAATTCTTGAAAAAATGCAAGCTAGTCAAGTTATCCAAATTCCCAATTGATCGAGGAATCTGATTGGTGAGATGGTTTTCTGATAAATCTAGATGCTCAAGAGATGTAAGTTTTCCAATTTCTTCTGGAATCGGTCCGGAAAGAGAATTTTTGTACAAAAATAAGATATTCACGTTACTCAAATTTTCAATCGATCGAGGAATTTGATTGGTGAGATTGTTAGTTGATAAATCCAGATCCTCAAGTGATGTTAACTTCCCAATTTCTTTAGGGATTGGACCATATAGTTGATTCTCATACAAATATAGTATGCTTAGTTTTGTCATATTTTCAATTGACAATGGAATCTTTCTCAATCTAACCTGTAATTTTATTCTCTGACAAGGACAAAAATTTTAGGCTACTAAGATTTCCTACAGATGTGGCGATTGATCCAGTGAATTCATTTTTTCCCAAATCGAGTTTGACAAGAGAACTTAAAAGCCCGATTTCTTGTGGGATGGAACCATGAAAAGAATTATTAAAAAGGTTTAATTTTTTAAGATTGGCTAGTTTGCAAATTTCAATTGGAAACACTCCAGAGAAATTATTCGAAGGCAAGTTTAAATAGATGAGTCTAGAAAGGTTCCCAATGTTTGGAGGAATGGATCCGTAGAGTGCATTATCAAAAAGTTCAATGGTTGTTAGATGGGGAAAGGATGAGAAATTGAGATGATCAAATGTACCATTGATGCCAAAACTTGTGATGTTAATAACCTTTATCCTTCCAGCCTTGTTACACTGAATACCAGTCCAATTAGTGCAAGAGTTCTCTAGAGCCGACCAAGAAGACAATTTCAACCGATTATTGTTATCAAGACTGGAGCTTTCCATGCTAAAAGAGCTTTCCCATCATCTCTAACAGCATTTGTATGCATTTCAGAAGCAGCAGCATTTATAATTTGGAAAGTAGAAAGCAAGTGTACTAACAAGATTGCTATGGCTATCATATTTACGGAATTTGAAGAGTAAATTTGGCTTTTCGTTATGGCCTATGCCATATTTATTCAGGTATTTATAGATGAAAAGATTCATTGGCTATGCGTTGCTTTCCTGCAGATGACTAATAGACGTCTCTAATCTAAGTTTGCAAACTATCCGGATTACTTTTTTGAAATTGACAGAAGGTTAGTTAAACTTTTTTTTTTTGGGTAGTTTAATATATCAAACTTACATAATAAAATATGGAATTACGTTCTTGAAGTTCACTGTTCATAGTTTTTTAATTAAGAATTAGTCTTATATCCACTGTTGGTATAAAAATATATTTGCATAATCGAGTTTACATAAATGTCAAATGTTTAAAATTAACTTTTGAAATTTATAGCTAATGTATAAGTGACATGCATTCAAATTCAATAATACAAATAATTTTATATAGCTTGTGTATAAAAATTAACTCTTTAATTAATTTGAAATTTAAAAGGTATTTTTACCTGTTAATTAAAGTTGTTTTAAGTTGCCAAGAAGTGCAACTAAGACACTTTCCATATTAAACAATTAAAGTAGTTTTTAAGTTCTTAACTGGATGATTATTTACTCCCAGAGAGTGACGTTAGGACCCAATCCGACAGGTCATTAATTTATTCGGTTACCTGCGTAGACTTTGCTTCTTCGGAGAAGTCTTTGGATCGATGGTTGTGTATGTGGTATTATTGAAAAATTTTATAATTTCTTTTAAAAGGTTATTTTTTTGATATTTTAAATATTTATATAATATAATATTATATATTTTAAAAATTTATAGTGTGTAATCTTTTAACATTAAGAGAATAATTTCTTAAATCGGATTCCTTATTATTTATGGGTGTATTTATTGACAGAGAATCTAATTCCTATCCATCTACATCAATTTTATCTTAATGGACAAAATTGTCCTCCTCTAATCATCATCGAATTGTATTAAATTTTTAATTGACCCGGCCTGACAACGTGCAAACCATACTTTTAAGGCAATGATATTACCACAGTAAAATACTTATTGCCTCAACTACTTTTACGTAAAATGTCAAATTTACCCTTACTTTAAATTTTTTTTTTTTTTTTTTTTCCTCCTCTTCCACAACCGGGAGCTTTCTCTTGTCATCAGTGCACCACCACCCTTTGTTCTTTGCCGTATTTCAGATCCAATTAATACTCGATGGGCCAAGAATTTCTCCAATCAAACTATTCAAGCTCTGAATTTGGGGCAATTTTTTGAAAGTCTGAAAAAATCTGAACAATAAGAAATTCTACACAAAGGATTAACAATCCACAACTCCATCTCAATTACACATTCCCAATAGCTCCCTTCTTGTCCGAACGAACGAACCACAACAAAAGTCAATCCCTTCTTTTTCAGGACCCATCTTTTCCTTAAAAAAAAATTAGTGTGGCTCCAAACATAAAGAAAGAAATGGAAATGGCAAGCAGCGTAGACATCGAGAGTAGTGCTATTATTTCCTTCTGAGCATCAGAGGCTTCGCGAAGCAGTTGAGACGACGCCGTCGTCACCAATTTTGCAACCAACGGATGCTGAAAAAATACAAAACAATTTCATGAGAGTTGAAGTTTTGATGATTTCTTAGCAAAGCACAAAACGCACACAACTTGTTTGATAAATTTCCCAGCTCCATCTTGTCCAATCTAAAGTTAGACAGCCAAATGTAGCTGCGAGGTGTGATCAATTTTGGTATCAAGGCGCTTATGGCTGCCGTCCGAGGATGTATGAAGAAAGAGATTACAGTGATAAGGGACAGGGAGGGAAGGTGGTGGTGCAGCCACGGTGGTGCTGGGAAGAAAGAGAACAAAAGGGAGTAATGGGTAAAGAGGAGGCTTGTGATAGTGGGGGAAAAGAAGGCGTAGGTGTTGATAACTCCTCTTTACCCAGAGAGCCATCTTGTCCAAATCCCTGAATCTCCATCACCATTCTGCACATATAACATCACACAGATAAATTCAGAAAACATAAAAATAGAATTAAGAAAGGGGAGGTAACGTTGGACACAACTGTGATTCCATCACCAATGATCTACTACCTTTGCATTAGGTGAGGAGTAGTTTTTATTGCAAAATTTTTGTCAGATTGGTAATGTTGGCATTTTTGGGTTTTTCTTTTTTGTTAATTTTAATTCAACTCATAATAATTTCATGAATAAATTGGGATTGTTTGTGATATGTATTTTCTGGAGGCCATTTTAGTGTAAATTTAGTAAGATTTTTTGTTTGATTTGGTAAATGAAAGAGGATGCCACCAGCTGTTCGAGCTAATTCGGTGGCTTTCCAATCCATTTTGGTTAGATTCAACCACTGATTTATGTGAAAATTTGACATTATATTGTCCCTATCGACGCAAAGCATTTTTAGGCGAATTCGGGATCATGCGGCGCCGGTGATACATTTGTATCGGCTCTTCAGTGATCAATTAAAAATTTGGTAAAAGTCCATGTTGATAAGAGGAGGGCAATTTTGTCTGTTAAGGCAAAATTATTCTGAATGGATAAAAATTACTCGACCAATATCCGCAGCCATTATTTATAAAATCATAAATTTAAAATAAATTTTTAAAGTTACCTCACATGAGAAAATGACACTTTAATGATTTTATCATTTTATATAAATATACTTTTATTTATGGGTTATTAGTGTGTTTTTTTTCCTACCAGAAGTACATATATCAGTTTCAAAGACAAGTTACATATCAGTTTCAAAGACAAATTACATGTCATATCATTTAGGTTAAATTCTTTTTTCACCGTGTTTGGATGAATGGATTTGATTTCAAATCCTCTGCTCAAATTTATTTTACTGTTTAAATAAAATATTAGTTAGTTAAATTTCAAATTCATCCAAAATTAAAATGAATTTTAATTATAAAAAATTTTGAATTTTAAATTTCAAATTTATCTCAAAACCTATTCCAAATCCAAATCCACTCATCCAATTACAATGTTTTATTCTCTAACTTTATCAATTATGAAATAAATTAGTTACCAGTCAGTCACTTCTTATAATTATTTTTGTTGCATTTGGATGGGTGTAATTGAATTGTAAAAAAGATTTGAAATTATATAAAATCTAGTTGAATTTGATATCTCATTATTTAATCATTATAATTACAATTTTAGTAGTTGGTAAATTTACTACACATGCAAGTACTAGGTTGTTATCTTTCCTACTAGGGACAATCTTGATGCCATCAGTTTCAATCCAATTTCAAGGTATTATTGCTGTCCATCAAAATAGAAGAGACGTTTACCAACAAAGTATCAAGTCTGGGGTCTTTATATGCACCAAGGCTACTTCAAAGTCAAGTCGGAGTTTGATGTCCATAAAAATAGAGGAGACGTTTACCATCAAAATATCAAGTCTGGGGTCTTTACATGCTCTAAGTCCCATACTTTAAAGTCAAGTCGGAGTTTGATGTTAAAGGAGCCAACCTTTTTGATAGTTTTTGAAATTATAGTTACTTGATACTTCAATCTTTATACACACCAGAGATAAAATGCACATTATATGCGATTTTAAATTTTATTATAACGAAGTGTAGTTTAAGTGATAAAACGTTCCCTAATGATTTATTGGTTATGATTTCGAGTCATTAAAGGATAAGTGAGAGAGTTTTTTTTTTTTTTTTTTTTAATTTTGTCCATTGAAATATGAATTAAAAAAAATTAAAAATTGGAATTGTGTAGTTTTTAAATATTACTTTTAATGAGGGTATTTTTGAATAAACTGAGTTTTACTCGAATTGTCAAAATTTTTTTTTTTTTGGTCCTCATCACTTTGATTTTGCATCCATTACTATTAGATTTGTTTAAAAGTCTCTTATCGTGGCAAAGACAGACGTTAAATGTGCCTTCCGGACAAAATCCCTAAGATACTTTGTTGTATGGAAAAAGATAGATCCTAATTCCAGAAATTATATAAAATTTCAAATCAGAAAAAGTTAATCATTGGCGTACAAATGCATTCCTTTCTCTTAGAATTTATTGGTAAAAGTTTTGTATCTTTTTGCAATAAAAACAACGATACACATAATTCAGATGGAGTTCATCAACAGCAAGAAAGGTATTTAGGTCATTGCACATAACAAATAAGAGAGATTATAGAGAATAAATACCAAAGCTATCCAAAGGTCTGATTATATCTAATATCTATATATCTATACTAGCGGAATATCCCGTACTATGCACAAGAAAATAAATATATGCATTTAATTACTAAAACAAAATAATATTAGTAAAATAATATTAACAATATATAACCTTTAGTAAAATAATATTAACAATATATAACCTTTAGTAATTAAACTATATAAATATAAACAAAATTAAGTAATAATATCCATAAATTTTACTAGAAAATATAAATTAAAAATAATTAAAAATATACTAGTTTATGGAACAGACAGAATAAAATACACTAAATATTAAGTATGCATATAAAATGTTTATATTTCTGTCATATAAAACTAATTAAAGAGTAACTATATAATTTAATTATTAGTTGGAAGTAAATTAGATATGTATACTATAGTAACTATATTGCTATCACTTGGATATATGGATGTATTGATAACCTACTTCTAATTTTTATGTAAAAATAAAGGATAAAACTCATTTTGTTGAATGTTAATGGACATATTTTTATTTATAATGATCAAATAAACACAATAATTTAGAAGTATTGTTTTGTTTAGTATAAATTAATTTAATTTTATTTACATAAATTGTCAAAAAAAGCTACATTTAAGAACAAATGAAATTTGTGTAGTTAATATAGTCATGTACATATTTTGGCATTGTCATTTTATACATACTATGCAATCAAGCATTACGTTTGCATGTACATTGGCCAAGATTGTGTTTTGAAACATAATTTTGACTATTTTCCTTATGATGGTTTGATTCTTGGTTATTCATGTGGATGATTGATGGGATGTGTTAAGTATGTTTGTGATTTATTTCTATGTTTTGCTTGAGGACGATCAAAGACTAAGTGTAGGATATTTGATAAACTCGTAAATATAGTATATTTTATGTGTCATTTATCTCTATTTTAATGTAATTTGAGCAACAATTGAGTAATTATGAGATAAAATAGTTTATTTTGAGTTTTTTAGGGTTTGACTAAAGAATGAGTTAAAATGGATCACAATATTGGAGAAAAATATTCACTGGTGTGGTGCAAATCAGATATAGTTTGGAATATCAAGCATAACTCTCTTGTTCAAACTCCGATTGCTATGATTTTGGATGATTTGAAAAGATAAGGAAGAGTTATACAACTTTCATGTTTTGAATTTTTTAGGATTCTATAACCATCTCGTTTAAATTGTAAAGTTGGAAAATATGCACAAGCGAGGAGTGATTCTAATACAGTTTGGTAGATTAAGAATAAATTTCATGTCTGAGCTATTACTAATTGAGATGATTTAAGATGTTTAAAAAGATAAGACATAAATCTACAACCTTTATGTTTTGAGTTTTCTCAAATTTTGCCTGAATTGTGGAGAAAATTGAAGATGAAGTGAAGGAACTTACTGGACTCAGTGCCCAGGTGCCAAGTCCAGTAAGGGAGCTTATGCTCACTGGAAACAGCATCCAGGCACTGCAGAAGTGCAGCACCCAGGCGTCGGTCGACGGGCAGTTCGTGTTAAGTGACTTATTTTGCAAGAAAAGTCCTCTTGTGGGCCTGGTTATATGAAAAAGCATGTACTTATCATTCCGGAGCCCCAAAACCCTAAAAATATCTACAAAGACACCAAGAAAAGGGGAGGAAATGGGGGGGATCATCATCAGCCATAATTAGTTTTTAGGTTTTCAATAATTAGGTCAATAATTTAGCCGTAGGGAAGATTTTTCAATTGTTTGCGCAAGGATTTCATTCTCTTGTCAAGAATTCGAGATTCGATGATCATCAACATTCGAACTTTCTTGTTTCAATTACTAAGTTTGATTTAATTTTATGCAATTTAATCTTCTTCTTATTGCTTTCTTGTTTTCAATTATTGTTCTTGTTTTATTGCTTTCAAATTATTAGTTACTTCCATAAGTTTAGTTGTTATGGTTTTATTTAATTGTTTTAATCGCTTTTATAGAATATATTAATTTAAAATATCGTGCTTGATTAAATTCTCACAAATGGGGTAGATGAATTAGGGTTTTTTTTAGTTAATTATCTTTAATTGCTTTTCGTAGGGTTAGAATTTTACGTTCTTGTCTTTATTTCAATTTCATGTGATTAAATTTAGTTCAAAACCCTTAATTATTTTGTCTAACTAGTAAATAGACTTATGAACCTAGTAATTGTTCCAATGGTCCTCGTGAGAACAATCCTTAATCATCTTATATACAAACTCACCTCGTATACTTGCGATGTGTGGGAATTAATTAGGATAATTAAGATTTTTTTTTTTATTACTTGTTCATTGTTTTTTACAAAGAACCTAATTAATATCTTACCGAACAAGTTTTTGGCACCGTTGCAGGGGATCAAACCCGGGTCGTCCGCGTGACAGGCGGAAATACTCACCACTATAGCACAATGACCTATGGTACATTTAAATGTCGATGGATATTATTCTTAATTGGCATTACAGTACATTTTCTAACAATAATATCAATTTTTCCTGCTAGCTTCTCTTCCCTAGATGAACCCATTCCCTTAATATATTAGTACCAATTATCTCTTATCACCAACTCTCTCTATTTTTAATTTAAATGTCTTTCATCTCTTTATTTTATCTTTCCATATTATCATAGATGTATCCCAAATCATCTCTGTAAACTACAAACCATATGTCTATCCATAAAAACTACTAATTCAAAACATCGTCCCTCATATTTTTCTATGTTAAAAGATTACTTCTTTTCTTTTTGTCCACTTCTTTATTTTTATTTTCTCACAAATTTTTCTCATATTCTTATTATTTCAGAAATTTGAATAACAAACCTAAAAATTTAATGATTCATAAGTTTCTTGATTATTCTAGAAAAATATTCTAATTTGTATACTTTTCTATTGGTTTTCTTTTGTAGACTTTTTCCCTAAAAAAGTTTGTTGTTTGTCAAATTATATAGTCTACTTTATCGATATAGTTTTATTTAAATAAAAAAAATTTAAAACTAAAAATATATTATAAATTGTCATATAATTATCTATTATCAACAATGGTTAGAAAAATAAATATTTATTAATTTGAAAATATCTATATCTATATTATATAGAATAGCAAACCCCTATAGTTTTTCGATCATTTTTATATGATAGGAATATGAATATTATCAGTGCATACTTAGCAATTATTTTATTAGTTTTATATTATAATCAGTAAACTCTATAGATATTATTACTTAGTTTTGTTTGTATTTTTATAATTTAATTATTAAAGGTTCATGTCGTCACCATTATTTTACTAAAGTTATTTATTATATAAATTAAATATTGATATTCGTCCTCCCGTGCATAGCTCTGAGTAAGATGCTTATTTTTATCCCACATAATATTTGACAACAAAGTGCATCTTAGATGGTAAGACGCTTTTTCTATAACCTGGTGGTCATGGGTTCGAGTCACTTTAATTCGACACTAAAATGTTTAAAGGGAAGGATGGGTTAAAAAAACCAATAGAAATCCTTTTTTTTTTTTTTTTCCTTTTAAGCTTTGTTCCTCCAATTTATTTTCATAATCTGTAAAGACCCTACACTAAACTTGATAGAGAGAGAATAAAGCTTAAGGAATTTTTGTGCTATTATTAAAATAGTTGAGGATAAAAAATTTTAAATGAAACCTAGATTCCTTCTTGAGATTAATGAAAAGTTTAGGAAACATTCGTGGGATAGAAAGATAATTAAGAGATGAAAAGCTAAAAAAAAAATGTGGAGATCCTTCGTAAGATTTACAAATAGTTGATGTATTAAATTTGTTATTCTCAAAATTAATAATCTACTCTACCACAAAAAGGGAAGAGGAAAAAAAGTTTCAAAATTAAATTTTCTTTAGATATTCTTCCAATATTATGCTCATTAATAACTAACTATTCAATATTGACAGATTTTATTTTTAGGAGAGGGTGTAAACATATTATGTTAAAAACTAATTTGAACTCTATTTCTCACTTAATTTTTAAATTTATTTTCATGTCATCATATATACAGCTATGCTTTATATGCTAATGTGTAAAATCAATTGTTAGAATTGTTTTATTTTATTTTTCATTTAGATAACAGCTCGCACTTCATTTCAAAAAAAAAAAAAAAAAAAAAAAGATAACAACTCACACTTTCATTTGTATTTCATATAAATGTGGCATTTTTACTAATTAATATTTATGGAATTAAATACTTATTGAGATTTTGATGTTATAATCTAACCTAAAATTTTGATTTTTGAAGTTTACTATGTAATATTTCATAAACATTTTATTTATAAATGAACATAAAGTTTTAAAAGATTTTTATATGGATGAAATAATATCTCTGATTAAGTAATGTACATACTAATTAAAATTAACAATTAATTTATATACAACGAGAATATAATAATTTTAATAGCATATAGTCTTCTCTTTTTATCTTTGTTTATAACATTGTAGAAATTTCTAAGTAACAATAGCAAAAATGACATTTAAAATTTAAACAATTTACACATGGCATATATCTACACTCAATGATGTAAAATATTCTCCACACTATTATTTGGTTTTATTTGTCTTTATTTAGAAAGTTTCAAATATCATTTTTCTATAAATTGGATATATTTATCTTCCTGTGCATTGCATGGTTTATTAGCTAGTTTAAAGTAAGGGTATGGATATAATTACTTATCACTACTTCAATATTTAAAATTTAGAAAAATTTTAGTGCAAATGTATGTATAATTCAGGATAATATAATATTTCCATGACAATTTGAATTTAATTAATTTTATCAAGATAAAATTCCCATTTCCAAAACATTCATAATTAAATTTTAAAAACTCTTGTATAGCTTTTTATTATCGGGAACAGTTCTCAATCCAACCATATAAAGAAGACCTATTCCATCCTCTCCCAATACGTTTATTCTCTACTAATACTACTAAACCCTAATTACTTTACCGCATTCTATTTCATCATTTGCTCTTCCATCTCTATTATTATGGGGAATACAGCTAAGCTTTGGTGCATCACATACATCTTTGCTGCCACATTTCGCGGCCATGGCCTATGGTGCGGCTCCGGCGCCGGCGCCCGCAGTTCAATGTACCGACTTGATATTAGACATGATAGATTGTATACCGTTTATATCCGTATCTCAGAAGGCACCTTCGAATCCTCCGGCCACATGTTGTTCAGGACTCAAAAAAGTTTTGGATACTAACCCTGAATGCATTTGTGAAGGTATCAAAAATTCTGATCAAAACAGTAAAGAAGATTTTATTTTTTAGCCAAGATAGTTTTTGTGAGCTATTGTATTCCATTAGCTAATCTTAATAAAATCTTAATAATTTTTGGGATTGAATAACATTTTAATCTATTTTTTATTTCATTTTAATATTTTTTTTCAATTCTCATGCAGTTACCACTGTCCTGTGCCATCGCATCTGTCTGGGCCATCTCCTCGTATGTGTAGCAAATGCGTTTATTTTCATTCATATAAATATAATAATATATATATATATATATATAAATTTTACGTTCACGTAATTAAATCATCTACTTTGAAGGTTTGTATACTATAATAACTATATAATATATTTGGATGTGGACGGATCATAATTTAGTTTTTCCTTCCTAACTTTTAATTCATGGATTCTTCTAGAACTAGTTTTCATTAATGGTCTATAGTCCATCAAACCCTAAATTTAACACTTTCTTGTAGTATGACATATACTCTCTCTTAAGGCCAAGAAAAAAAAATGTAGTCCATTTGTTATTAAAAAAAAAAGTAGTGGACGAGATTTTTGGAAATTAGATATATATTGATGAACTAAATCCTTGTTACTTGACATTATGAAAGAATATTCTCAAATTAAGTTTGTGTTACACATACTTTTGTTTTTTTATTTGTTGAAATTCATTATCATGTCCTTGAAATGTATTTATTTATATTTGTTGCTCCTTTTTGCAGCTCCTCCAACCCCTAGCCCTAAACCTCCAAGCCCTACACCTCCTGCCACTAATCCTCCAAGCCTTACCCTTCCCGCCGCAAATCCTCCGAGCCCTACCCCTTCTTCCAGATGTGTATAAAACCTCCATCAAGCTTTCCCACTCCTAAAAATCCCGCAAATCCTCCGAGCCCTATCCCTTCGGCCACGAAACCTCCATCAAGCTCTCCCACTCCTAAAAATCCACCAGGTTCCCCACCTCCAACTTCAGGCACTCCGGCGAAGTCCCCACCGACGAGCAATTCACCTGAAGCAGCACCATCCACTAAAAGCCCTAAAAGTGACGGAACTAGCACCATGCCATTGTTTTTAGTTTGCTTCCATTATGGTTGTGACTTCATTGTTAGTGTAGTTTATCGAAATTGCTTTTGAAAGTATTTGTTTTAGATTTATTTAATTTTCTTTTCTCTTGTTTAATAATTTATGTCTTGGTTTTTTATCTAGGATGTGGGAGTATTTGTTTTAGATTTAGTTAATTTTCTTTTCTCTTGTTTAATAATTTATGTCATGGTTTTTTAATCTAGGATGTGGGACATGGTTTTTTATCTAGGATGTGGGACATATTTTGTAATTTTACTTCTGTTGTTTTAAACAGGTACTTCATGTTTTACCCATGGTAGCTTTGCTAAGTTTGATTTTGTTTATGAAGCTTGGCATTATAATAATAATAATGTATGAGGTAGATTGAGCACATCGATCACTATTTAGGTCTTTCAATTTCTCTCATACAAATAGCATTTATCATATGAAAATTGTTAATAATTATTTGTTTAAAAAAATGAAAACTGTTAATAATTATTTTGTTTAAAAAAATGAAAATTATTAACATATGATTTCTCAAAAATATTGTGAACTTTTGATTTCTAGTAAATATTTGAATGGTTGATAGATAATTACTAAAAATTGTAATATTATTCTGTTAATATATGCTACAAAAAAAAAAAAAAAAAAAACGGTGATATGATTCGGGTAGAAAATTGACATTCGGCTAAGTAATGTATCGTCTAATTTTGACACACGTATCCAAGAATTTTGTTTACCTATTTGGGTCTAATTTTGACACACGTATCCAAGAATTTTGTTTACCTATTTGGGTCTTTTTCGAGGTAGGTTTTATTTATGTTAATCTTGAAAAATAAATCAACCCGTACAATTGATCACATAATTAAGTTTCTTTCTTTCTTACTTGTATGACAACGTGTTGAACTCTCAGCAACTACAAATTTTGGTTGGCGTTGTGGTCATGAAGATTGAGATGTGTCGAAACTGGAAGGTTTTCCGTTTTGGTTCGTTGTTTCATTGTTTGTGCTTTCCGTGGCAACTCTGTTTCACTTCATCCCAATATTCATTATTTTTTAAATAATATTTGTAAAATCAATTACTGATATGTATTATTTAATTACATTTTTATCTCACATCTCAAATAGTAACTATAGTATTATTCGTAATAATATAGCCAAATGAACCGATCCAATTGTAAAGCAACAGAAATTTGAAGCAAGCTCACGAGGCAATGCTAAGTTGCAATACTAAAACAAATTACTTCCTGGAGAAATACTAAGGGAAAATCGCCAAAATAGTCCCTCAACTTTTGCACTTTAGCCAGAATAGTCCCTCAACTTTCTTTTTAGCCAGAATAGTCCCTCAACTTTCTTTTTAGCCAGAATAGTCCTTCAACTTTTTTTTTAGCCAGAATAGTCCTTTAACTTTTATTTTTTAGCCAAAAAAGTCCTTTTATGGTGTAGTCACCATAAATTTTTTTTTTTTTTTTTTTTTTTTATTAAAGGAATATTTCATAAAAGTTGAAGGACCATTTTGGCTACAAAATTAAAAAAAGTTGAGGGACTATTTTGGCTAAAGTAAAAAAGTTTAAGGACTATTTCAGCGATTTTCCCAAATACTAAAAACTATAATACAATGTTTTTGACATCAATAAATTTCCAAAATTATTTTGTTATGGGAAAATTTAACTGCATTTCAGTATGTAACCTTCCTTGAACTGATTCATTTTATTTGGTTATTTTTCTTATAAATAATTACCTAGTATTTACATGTTGACTTGTTATATTGAATCATTGCTTCCATTACTCTATTTCGGCCATTGCGTCACGACTATTTTGGATTCCGTTCAATTATATATGCATAGATATCATTTCGATCTGTTTTGTATTTATGCCTAAAATCTCTTAATTAGTATATACTGTATTGAGGTAATTACGTGATTTAATTGGGACTATAAACATCTGTGTCCAAAAAACTCGTTAATGATAGGGATAATTTTAGAAATTTCCCCTAAGGTTTAAACTAATTTCACTTAGTACCCCCGACTTTATGCCACAAAATATCACTTACCTCCCTTATTTCAAACTTTTTGTAACATTTTCAGCCCATTCTTTTAAAAAATTAATTTAAGTGGAGAGAGACTATTTTCCTCCCAATTTTACCCTTAGTTCAAAGCTCTCATTGATTAAAATGGTTAGAAGAAAAGAAAAAAAGATATAAAATAATTATTAATAAATAATAATAGGTTATAACTTTTCATATCCTTCACTAATTAATGTCAAAAAATAAATTTTAATTATTTTTTATTTACAAGTTAATGATTTCCAAAATAAAATACCAATAACATTTTTTTATTGTTATATATTATGTATACTTACGTATTCTAAATTTTTATTCAAAACGACACACACAAACACATTAATACGTTCCTAAATATTAGTAAATAAGTTGACTAAAAACTTTATCAAAAATTCATTTAATTTTTTAAGAGTTTGTAATTTCCAAAACAAATTTAAATAATATTTGTTTTTTTTATAATATATGGTACTTTTTTACGCATTTAATTGATTTTTGTTCGAATCAACACACACTAGCATGTTACATAACCATATTTTTTTGTAAATAAATTTATTCATTTTTTTTTTAGAAAAATACATATTTCAATTTTGAGTTTTGATTTACAAACAAAATAGTATTTGTTATATTTATTTATTATATCATACGATGTGTTTTACGTATTCAAAACTTTTATTCAAATCGATGCCCAAAAATATACAATTTTCTATAAATATATTTGTAATTGATATTGTCATAGAAAAGTTGCTTTTAATTGGATTCAGAGAAAACGAAAGAGCAAAACATATGTGTAATATTATCTTTCTACTAGTCGTTACTCAAGTTTGTATAGTATTATTAATTATTATGAGTAAGAAAAAATAGAAAAAGACATGCATTAGTATATTATTTGAAAATTATTTATATAAGGTGAAGAAAACCAATTAAATAACTAAATAACAAATTGCTGCAAATAGAAGAAATCATATTTTACAACAATGATGAAGCAAGAGGTAAAAGATTGGCTTGATTGGACATGAGAATGTCGAGATGTACAGAAACACATACACACATGTGAAACAAATTATGATATGTGTGTAGGAGTTAAACTTAAATTAACTATTTTATTTTATTTTTTATTTTTTGTTAAAAAGTTGGTGATTGTACATAAAGGTAGAGCAAGTGGTAGAGATAAGATAAAAACCTTTGAAGAAAAAAAATTTATCTATGTATGAAAAGTGAAAAGTTACATACCTCTTATTTTATTAGATAAAAACTAATTGAGTAAAGAAAAGTAGGCCACGAGAATAAAGAGGATATTTGACATGATGACTAATTAAAGAGAACTGACATAATATGTTTATTAGCTAGCAAATAAGATAGTAAACAAAAGGCTTATGACACATCCTTTCTCAAATCCTTAAAAACTTAAAAAGAAAAAAAAATAGGATACTTATGTTTAAGAATTTTCAATATTGTGTCATAAAACTGTTAATCATTAATAATTTGGCCTTCAAATCTTATATACACTACTATGATAAAAGCACTAAATTTTACTATTTTTCCTTCCAGTTTATTAGATATATCTCTAAGTCAATAGAAAAAAAATAATACAACTAATGGTGAGGCCAATAATAAGACATACTGTTAAAACTATTTTTACTTATTACGATTACATGATCACTTAAAAATAATGTGTATTGACATTGAATTATTAATTACTAATAAATATAAAGTTACAAAAAGATGAAAAAATTTGATCTTACAACCATTTTTATCTTTTTCTGATATAATAAATTATAGTTCTTTTTGAGAAATATTAAGTGGATGTAATTAGGTTGTAAGAATGATATTATTTAGACATAATTAGGCTAAATATCTTCCTACTTTTATGAAAGTTATTGCTTAAATATATATTTAAAATTAATTTCTTAACGATGACATATAGTTAAAAGTTTTTCATAATTAATAAATATTTATATTTTTAATTTATAGCTAATAATAATACATTTATAATACGATTTTAATTTATCTGTAACTCTTTTTGGAAAAAAAAAATAACTATTAGACGTGTGATAAAATAAGGATTTAAAAAAAAAAAGTTAGTTAAAAGTAAGATTTAGTAAATTAAGTAGTTGATTTACCCTAAACCCTATACCAAAAAAAAAAAAAGTAGTTGCTTTTTTACCTCTACTTTTTATCAAGTAATTTTTTTTTACCTAATATGCCACGTGTCAACTCCTTATAGTTTTCACCAAAAGGGGTTTTCCTATAATATATATATATATTTGGAACATTGCATCTATATGAAGTCATAAAGTCACTGATGTGTCATTAGATTCAGGAAAGTTGGAACGAAATTCGACTAAATATCTAAAATCAGGGGTTGATAATTCAATATAATCTTATCACGTGTAGTAAATTTGATAAGTAATTATGAATTTGTGATCTGTAAATCATTTTCTATTATGGAATTGGTCTTTCTTTTTCCATATATCTATATATATTTTTTAGCAAAATCTCTTTTAGTGAAGAGCTCTAAAAAGTTGACATGTGGCATATTAGGTAAAAAAAATTCACATGGTAAAAAATGAACTACTTAATTAACAATGAAATTTAAATTAATTAGCTAAATCTTATCTTTAACTACTTTTATTTTTTTAATCCTTATTTTATCACATCTCTTATAGTTTAATTTTTTCAAAAAGAGTTACAAAATTAAAAATATATTATAAATTACCATATAAGTACAAGTTATAAATAATAAGTTAAGAAAGAAAATATATATTTATATATATAAATATATAACACTATTAATAAAAAAAAGTTTTAATGAACAAAATTTTGAAATATTTAACAGGTTACAACTAATATCTTTCATAAAAGTAGGACGATATTTAGCCTACTGCATCTTAATAATATTAGGGGTGTTCATGGATTGGTTACCGGGTCTATATGTCCTTAGAAATACCCGAACCGGTTGAACCAGTTCAAGAAAAATTTGAACCATATCCGGTTTATATTAATAGGGAAACCGGTTACCTGTTAAAATTGGTTCGAAATTGCGGGTACCCAAACCTGTAATTTTGTACTTATTTTCTTAATTAATTTTTAAATAAAAGAAAAAATTTCAACTACTAATTACATAAATATTCTTATAGATAGAAATAGAGTGGAAAAATTAATGAAAAATTACACAAAAGTCCCTTGACATTAGACTTAATTTGTAAAATTACAAAGATACCTCAACATATGGACCGGTTTGGATATCTGCCGGTTCAAAAAAAATTGAACAGCTATCCGAACCAATCCCTTAGATATCCGAACCGTTATAAATAACTGGTTCGAATACCTTTTTATTTATAGTCTGGAATAAATCGATTTTGCCGATTTTTTGGTTCATCAGGTTTTTTTGAACACCCCTAAATAATATCGTTTTCACAACCTACTTCCATCCAATTAATATTTATGAAATTTGTTATATCACAAAAAGATTAAAAAGTTTTAATATCAATTCCTTTTTTCTAGTAGAGGTAAATAAAAAAATTTGAACTACTTATTTAACTAAAGTCTTATATTTAACTACCTTTATTTTTTTTAAAATCATTCTCACCTCTTATAGTTAATTTTAGTCCAAAAGGAGTTACAAAATTAAAAATGTATTATAAAATCACCATATAAGTATTAGTTATCAACAATAAGATATGAAAAAATATATATATTAATTATGAAACACTTTTATATATATAATATTGTTAATAGGGCTTTAGTGAACAAGTTTTAGATATATTTAACAGATTGCAACCAATAACTTTCATAAAAGTAGGACGATATTTAGCCTACAATGTCTAGTTTTATTTTATGTAATTTTATTAAAATTAAATACTTAATCAGATTTTGTTCTCATACTCTCCTTTAAAATTTTGTTTCTTAAAATAACCTATGTAATATTTTAAAGATAATTTTATTAAAGAACATGAATTTTTCAAAGTTAATATACAAATAAACATAAAATTTGTAATTATTTCATGCATAGCATGGGTTCTAAATGATAAATATTAAAAGAATCAGATTACAGTGTCCTTGAGAGATAATTTTCACTAAATTTATATTGTTTGAAATTCACTACAAGATATTAGCTTTTTTATAATTACTATACAAGATTTTTTTGGTGTGCATCACTTCATTGATAAATACAAATTCTCTCAAAAAACATTATTCTCTTTTTTAAGAGATTATATCTTACTAATTTTTGGAATATTCATATATACATTTGGAAGGTTTTTTCAGAAGATTTAACTTCAACTCAATCTCACTCAAGCCTATTTTACCTAATTTAGTGCCATTCTATCCAAAAATTCCATTGATACTTTCGAAAATTATATTTTTTATTAAAAAATGAAAACTAATTATTAAATGTGATAAAATATTTCTTAATTATTGTTTTTGTTGACAATTTATGTCAATAGAATTAAGATAATTCATACTACACAAAATGATACTTCTAAATTACTGCGTTTGTTTACACTTATAACAAAAATTTATGTTCATTCACATTCAACAAAAAGATTTTTATCCTTTATTGCCATTCCATGAAACATGGTAGACATAAGTTTTGAAAACAATTATATATCCAAGTCATGATAATATCGTTACTATTTTTAAAAAAAATAAAAGTCAAAGAGCTTCAATTAAAATTTAAGTTATATTGTTACTTTTTAATTATTTTGATATGATAGAATTAGAAATATTTTAAATGCATACTTAAAAATAATATTTTTATTTTTATTCGTAGTTAGTAAATTTATAGATATCATTCCTTAGTTTTGTTTGTCTTTAATTACAATCTAATTAAAAGAAAGGTTTTATTCTGTCATCATTATTTTATTAGTATTATTTTATTATAGACAATTGAACATAGATATTAGTCCTCCCGGGCATAGCACAGGGCATTCAACTAGTGTGTGTATATAAATATATATACACATATTGATATCTATATATATAATATAATAAATGGGTCTTTTAGTAAGGAGCTACCAGAGTATGACAAGTGGCATCATACTATTGGTCATTTTTTTACCTATCACTAATACAAAGTATAACTTAAAAAACTAATATAAGTTTAAATATTCAAATAACTTTATCCTCTCACATGTCAAAATTATTATTTTTATTATGAAAATGAGTACAAACTAATTATAGAGTCTAACCATTAATTATTAATTTCTATATTGTCCAACCATTTATATATGAAAAAAAGTTTAGTTCATTAAAAAAACAAATGAGCTTATGGTTATAAAAAAATAGATTTTAAACACATATTTAATACCTAAGAAATAGTGTTTATTATGAAAAATGAACACAAACTAATATGGACTATTACAAGTAACTATTAATTTTTATATTGTTCGCTCATTTATATCCATGAAAAAGTTTAGTTCATATTTTTTTTTTAAAATATGAGTTGATATTTTAAAGGCATATTAAACAATCTTTAATTATCTTCTTATTTTTATTTTTGGTAATGTAAACCTAAACAAGATTGTTATATAACTTTCTTATCTTTGTTTAATTTAATTACTAAAAGTTAGTTTGAGCACTACACACCATCACACACATATATATATATATATATTTAAATTTAACGCCTATATTAATTTATCATATTTCTCTTTTTCTTTCTCAATTTTTACTACTCACTTTTATATACAAAAAGTTAGGTAACGCATATGACCCATATTTATTATAAATATTGAATCCCGTATCTATCAAATTTATCCTTTTCTTTCTCGCTCTATATTTAGCTACTTCAGTTAAAAAAGTAAAAAAATAGATAATGCATGTGTGTAGTATGCCACTATTTTTAGTTTTTCTCTCTCTATTCTTTTACTAATTCCTTCAAAAAACCGCAACACATTAGACTGCATCTATTTAAATATTCAATTACCATACTTATCACATCTATCCTTTTTTTTTTCTATTTTTTTCTACAACCCTATTTTAAAATACGATGAGGTAGTTGATATCTATTTTAAATATTTGATTCAAATTTATTTGTATTTCTTTCTCTATTTTGAGCCCTTTTTTTTTTTTTTTTTGGGGACCTGAAGCTCTATTTGACAGCTACTTAACTTAATATATATATTCAATATATATAGATACACACCGAATAATTCATAGCAAAAGATCTTCTTATGAAAACTAGTGAAGAAATACCACGTTTCACAGTATTTTTAATTTTTTATTCAATCAGTGCAAACGTGCAACCGCTCAATCTTAAAAGACCTTGTAGCAATAATACAACTAGTGCAAACATGCAACAATTCAATCTTTTTTTTCACTTGATTTCAATTATTGAATGTGCCAATAATCATGCTATGCACTTATCTACCTTTCTTCATTTCCTTCCTTTCTCCTATAAAAACTAGATAATGCTAGCTTTGTTCATTTCTTTCTTATAAAAACTGAATAATGCTATAAGATTGTACATATGATACGATCGCATAATATGAGAGATAAATATTCAACAAATAAATATTCAAAAATTGGTTCCACTTAAACAAATTTTTTATTACAAAATTATGTATAACTTTTGTGGGTACATCTATCTAACTGTTTTGCATGTTGTATTACAATTAGCATGTAGTGTAATTTATGGGCACATCAGATTTACAAATTAACACTCTCCACTATATGCATGTAGATAAAACTCTACTTACATACACGTACATATATTGGGTCATTATTATTTTTTAATAACTTATTGAGTGTTAATGTCTAAATTGAGATAATGATACATGTAAGTGCAAGACCCCTGAGTGTTTGGGATGGGCCTGGGGCCCAGGAGGTGTAGAAACTTTATTTACCAAATATAAGTAAGGAAGGATTTAAAGTGTCAATGGGATGTGATTAACCATATTTTTTTTCAATGATCTACAAGGGTAAAACTTTTCAATGAGGCGTAATAATGTTAAATTATTTTGAAATTATATTGAATGAAGACTTATTTAATATAAAAGTAAGAGCAAAAGATTTTATTTATTGGTCAGCCTGATAGCAATTTTTACAATGATTGTTAGCGAAGTGAGATTTAAATTTCATAATTGAAAAAAAATATGTATATTTTGCTTAAGAGGTGCGCAAATGAGTCATGCTAATTTTGCTAAACGGTATTATCAATTTAGAAAGTAATCTCGAAATTTATTTATTGATGTTTTTCTTTTAATTTTTTTGACATGATATTATGTGTCATGATACCAATTCTTCTCTTATCTTATTAAATCAAAAGTTTAAAAAATATTTTTAAAACACTTTAGATAACAACATATTTTTCAATAAACCTTTATTATATATTTTTATTTATATCTATTTATATTTATGCTATATAGTATAGCAAAATATTAGCAAATATTTAATTTTATGTATGGATCACTAATTGATTAAAATATAGTACCTTTTAACACCAAAAAAACTAGATAACTCTTTATCTTGATAAATACCAAATAGTATTTGATTAAAAATAAATACACACTAATTAGCAATTTAGACAAAATACTTCTTAATTGCTCTATTATACTTAACATGTCATATATGATTTTTCTAAAATGAAATATATATCCAAACTAGGAATAATATCGTTGTTATCGTTGTATAAGTACTGACAAATATCACAAATAGTTCTTAAGTAATAATAAACGTAGTTAATTACATTTTAATCATTTTGTCTTGGATTAAATATATAATGAATTCAAGTAAATACTCAACAATAATGCCCCTGCCCCTTAGTTATCTCTTATTATAATATACTTAGTTTTTTGTCATTTTTTATGTCTGAGGTTTTAAAAAAATAAAAAATAGCTTTTGTCATTTATTTGATTTAATTATTAAAAGTTTCACGTAATATCATTATCTTACTAACATTATTTTAATATAAAAATTAAGTATATATCATCTTTCCATGCATAGCACAGGAGTTTAAGTTTGTATAGATTATAGCAAAATCTCTTTTTAGTGAGATAGCTATGAGAGCACGCCACGTGTCAACTTTTTTCTTTTTCTTTTTTACTATTCTTATCTAATTGATTCTAACTAATTAAAAATAGTTATTATTACAATCAACCATAATAAACTCAACAAATTTTGAATATTCAAAATATTTCATTTCACAATTTGGCTTATCAAGTAATTTTTTAAACAAAAAAAATAATTAAGGCTAAAAATACTTCTAAATTATTGTATTTATTTGACTATTTATGTCCACCAAGTTTAGTTTGTTCATATTTAAAGAAAAAAACACTTCTTTATTGTCATTTGTATACATATTTATATATAAAAATTTAAGTTCATTCATAATTTATAAAAAATGCAAGTTCATCGATGTATCAAGTAGATGCAATTTTTTCAAGAATATATATATATATATATATATATGTTATATATGGAAGTATATATGTTATGTAAATCTTAGTAATAGACTACTTCCTAGTTGCCCGATTATTTTGTCACCATTGATTTTTTTTTTTAGTGAATGTGTTGAGTCTTCAAAGCTCAATTTTGGTATGATTTCCTAACTAATTTTTTATTTTTAATTTTCAATACGGTAGTGTTTGACCTACATCCCACTTTTGTTGAAGAAATATTCATCAAAAATCAAATCAATATAATTTATACATTAAAATATAATGTTTGATTAAAAAAATCAACTTTGACAAAATAAATGTGACAGATGGAGTGTTACTCTATTCTGTTTGCTTTTATTTGGTTTATATACTAAAATTTTATGCCATTGTCATTATTTCACTATAGTTTTTTTATTTAAAACCAACTAAAAAAATGTATTATAATAAATCATATAACTATCTTGATAACTTTTGAATATCCAAAAACTTTAATTTTATCTTCATGTTATCAAGTAATTTTTGAATAGAAAAATGCACTAAACATTAATTAAGGACTAATTTAGTTACTTTTGAATATTTAAAAACTTTTATTTATCTTAGTATTATCAAGTACTATCAATATGCATTAATTTAGAACTTTGTCATTATAATTATCAAACAATCATTGATAAAAATAAATATATATAAAGTATATTTGACTAGCAAAAATAAATAAAAGAACTTTTTAAGAACAATAACCAATACTTCTTAATTATTGTTTGCATTGACATTTTATATCTACAAAATTAACTTAATTCATACTGAATAAAATAATACTTCTAAATTATTATTTTTGATTAACATTTATTTTAAAAGTTATATTCATTCATATTTAGCAAAATGAGTTTTATAATCTATTTTTGCGTGGAACATTGTAGAAATAAGTTTTTAATACAATCATACATCCAAATCATGGTAATTCATTATTGTAATATATATATCTAATTTAAATTTCAACTAAAAATTAAGTTGTATATTTAATTTTCAATTACTTTTATATGACAAAAAATATAAAGATTTTAAATGCATACTTAACAATTATATTTGAAGGTTATTATTTTTGTTTTCTAATTAGTAAACTTTATTTATTATTACTTAGTTTTGTTCGTGGTTTAATTACTAAAGATTTTATGTCGTCATTAATATTTTACTAATATATTTTATTGTAGAATTTAATATATATAACCCGAATGATAGTATTAAAAACATATTTTTTGTAAATTGTTATGATATGAGACAAAATCATTATTTACATTTATGTGACTTCATATGATTCTTGGCCTCTTCTAAATTCTCTTATAAATATTTTCTTCGTATATTTTCATATGAGTTCATGAATTTGCAAAAAGGTTAGTTTAATTTTGACTAAAGTATTTTATTCTTTTATTTATTTGATTTTTTATTTTCTGTTTTAAAATTCATGTGAGCCCATTATTGGCACATACGACTATGTATTTTTTTAAATTGTTGTCATTCTTTACTTTATTGTTTATTTTAATTGTCGAGCATAAATCAATTCAAATTTTGGCGTTAAGATTAAAATATTGAATTACACTCACAATCAGTTTCACCAAGAGTGAAATAGTGTCTAGGTTACTTTTAGAATAGTCTAACATTCTCTTTCTTCAATAGAACTCTCTAACCCAAATTTTTAATTTTTCAAAAGGCCAGGAGTCATCTAGATAAGGGTTTAAGTGTATAAGAATGATCCAACCTTCGTGACTCAGTACGCTGAAAATCTAATACCGAGTGACGAACTCCTCTTTTTAAAGCTTTTTTTCTAAATTTATTTAATTGGCCTTACTATCTCTTTTATTTTCTTCATTTAGTTTTTTATCATACTTGTTTTTGTTAAAAAAAATAGGGCCTGACACATGCATTTCAGAAGCAGCATCATTTGTAAGTTGGAAAGTCGAAAGCAAGTGCACTAGTAGGATTGCTATGGCTATCAAATTTGCTAAATTTCAGGAGTAAATTTTCTTTTGTTATGGCCTATGTCAGATTTGTTCAGATATTTATAAATCAAAAGATTCATTGGAAGTCTTTGCATCGATGGTTGTGGTCCATTTGTAGTACTATTTATGGGCTATTACGGTGTTTTTTTCCCTGCCAAAAGTTCATATATCAATTCCAAGGACAAGCTATATGTCATCCCATTTAGGTAAAATTCTTTTTTATTCTTTAATTTTGTCAATTATGAAATAAATCAATTACCAGCCAAGCATTTCTTTTAATTAATTTTATGAAGCTCATAAAAAATTACTCATAAAAGAAAAAAGATTGTTTCTTACGTATCACAAATACTATATTTAATATAATAATTATCGTGTCTTACTTATCTGTTCATTAATTTTATCCTGTAAACTAATTTCACTATGTTCCATAACTTTGTTTTGTTTTCGTCTGTGTATTTTAGTTGATAACCCATATATCGAGCATTATTGCTAGAGCAATTATTATACAGCCGGAGTAAGTTTCCTTTGTATCTCAAAATTACTTTTCACAAGTCGACGCATAAACTCAAGAGAATTGAGGATGATGGGAAGGCAGTTGATGCAATATATAGGTCCCAAACTCGGCCTGCAGCCCCCAAACTTCCACTATTGTCTCTTCTTCACTGCAGATTTTCATTTTTCATCACCAGATTTTCATTTTCTTTACAATTTATCTACTCTTCTTTATTTTAAATACCAACTCACAAATAATTTTCTGGTTTTACCTGTAACACCCCTCCCTCCAAATAGATTCACCAACGAGAAAATAGTTTAAATATTAAATGAAAAGATAAAAGATGCAATCTTTTGAATTGAAAACCGTACAAAATAGCAAAGCTTGCCAATTTTTTTTTTATTTTATTTTTTTTAAACCTAGGGTGGGGAGGGAGAATCAACACTTTCTCATCAATAAAAAACAAGTATATTGTTGGAAAACTCACTGGGCGTGAAGGGTCGGTGGGCGGTTGTGCTAATTGAACAACTTGCTCCGAAGAATGGTGAAGGAAATCTACAGTTGGTTGAAGAAAAATTCATGACTGATTGCATGTAATCAATAATTTATGAAAATTGTGTCGCTCAAAAAAAAAAATTATTGGAAATTAAATCAAATTCAAAAGATGAACTAATTATAAAAAAGAAGAGGCTGAGGTTGTAGTGTATAGTGTGTGATTGATGAGTGGATAAAAGTTCTGATATTGCGGGAAGGAGTGAGAGAGGATGTAACATAGCAAGAAAGAGATGAGAGACACAAGATGAAGTGAAGGAGATGATTGAGGCAGAGACATCTGGTGGCTGATCCATTTTTGATGAATTAAGGATCTTTTATTTAACTTTTTATCTCATTTTTTATCACATTATTATATAAATTATTAAAATTATTTTATAAAATTTATAATTATATTAAAAAAAATTATAATAATTAATTAAACAATAAGACAAAAAAATATGAAATAAGACATGACATCCAATAATCTTTTAATGGATAGTTTTGGCAAAAAGCTGAAGTTTGTTCCGACTAAATAATATTTGCTCTAACAATAACATTAGCCAAGAACTTTTCAGTCAAATTAGCTTGAACAACTTGCGATTGATAGAAAGGTAATTACATACTACGACTTAACATATTCTTTGGCTTGGCGTCCAGATGTAGAGATTAGAGATGTGACTCCTCTATCCTAAGATCCCTTTTTCTATATGTAATTCAATGTTTTCACAATGTATTATGAAAAATTAGTAAATTATTGTAATATCTTACAAATCCTTAATTTGTTAAATTTTCTATACATAATAACCTCTTTATTGTGGTACATGTATGTTATATCCATATAGTACTTTTGTGTTAGGGTTTGTTCTCAACAGTTTTTTGAAAATTGCTTATGGCTCTTTTAAATTTAAAAATCATTTTTATAACAGAATTTGTGAATAAAAATTGAAAAAAAAATATTTTTTATTTTTCATTCTAGATAAATTAAAAGTAATTTTCGAAAGCAATTCTGCACATTTTTTTTTTCAATTTAAAAAAAAGCAACTTATAATTTTTTTCATAAGCAATTAAAACCAAGGCATTAATAACCAATGATTTTGTAAGATAATTTAAATTTAAAATAAGCTAAAATATAAATATTAATTGACTACAATAACACTAGATAATTTAATTTTTTCTTAATTTTTCTATACAGGAGACATTAATTGAGTCTGGGATCATTACAAGCTCAAGTCAACTTAAAAGTCAAGTCTGCTTTTAATGTTTGGGATGTAGTTACTTCGATCGTTATATTAATATATAGACATTTTGTTTATTCTTGCAATTTTTTGTTGCAATTAAACTCCTCATTGCATTGATTTCATTTTCTAAGGATCTCTTAAATTTCTTATATTCTGCCGTGGCAAATACGGAATTAACTGTACCTTTCCCGATAACTACTTTGATATTGTTTTTATACATTGAAAAAGAAAAATTGACCCGAGAAATTATAAACAAAATTTCAAATAGAAAGTTAATTAATGGTGTGCAAATGTAGTCTTTTCTCTCAAATTTATAGGTAAAATTTCACAATAAAAATTCACGAAAGATACCAAATGGAGTCCATCAACAGTAAGAAAGGTATTTAGTTTATTACACCTCACAAGAAAAGATAGATCAGAGACAATACGCACCAATGCAATAATAAAAAAAAAAGATTATATAATTATAATTTTTAAAAAGCTTAACTTTTGGAGAATACTACTAACATTGATGTTAGATCATAGATGTTCGGCAAAGCTCTATATGTTAACGTTTGGATGGATGAATTTGAATTGAAGGAAGAATTTGAAATGAATAGATTTAGTGCAATTAGGTGAATTTGAAATGACATGAAATTTAGGTGAATTTTAAATCTATTCATTTAATTATTAAAATCGCACTCACACGTATTGATGGATTTCAAATCTATAACTAGATCAATTAACTTATTTGGATAATTTATTATGTATTTGGATTTCAAATTAAATCCACCCAAATCATTCCATCCGAACATAATGATAGTAAAATGATAAAACCATGAAATGTTATTAAATTCAGAAAAAAAAAAAAAATTCAACCAAATATATAAAATCAAGAGATTATTGATTTACTTTATAAATCATTTTCCATCTTTTAAAACAGGTTTCAATACGTGAAATATCATCGGTTAATATCCTAATATCCTAACACGCCGCTAATTTTTTCTCCTCTCCAGGGACCATAATTAAAGCCCTTTTCCTTTTTCAAATGACTTGCCTTACTTTTAATCTACCAAAACATCATTTTAAAATCAAAGATAAATTCATCAGTGATAAAAATTGTTTAAAATTATGTATTATGTTTTCTCCTCTTAAAATTCTTTAAAGTATTATTACATCATTATAAAAATTAAACTTTATCCCTCAAAAATTTTAGGGGATATAGAAATAGTTCCCTATGTATCTTATTCCCCAAAAGTTTCAAAAATATATTATTTTGCTTGACATTTTTTAAAATTTCTAGAACAACCTAAAAAATTGGACTTTAACCCTTAAAATTTTGTAAAAATTGTAAGACTTTCTCACCATGAATATGTATATATGTTTTTGTCCCTCTCAAAATTTAATTTCTAGATCTGTCCTTGATTGATAATTTTTCAATTATTTTCTGTAAATAGTATCTCCAAGTCACTGATGCAGCAAGAGAGAATTATAATAGGTTTTCGTATTTTCTTTGGTTATGGAAAATATTTTTAGGACACTTCTTTAAGTGTATATGTAACTATTTCCGTCCAGCTACGTTGAATAAAATTTAGCTGTTTTGTTAGTTTGAATTATAAAAGATTTTTCTTTCTTTGTATTGTTTAGCCTTAACCCTTTTTTTTTTTATTTTTTTTAAATTGAACAGTTTGTGGCAACTCAAAGAAAAGAAAGTGGGTCATCATGGTCCTAATAGAAGCGGTAAAAACAGCGAAAGAAAGTACCAAATTTGGGATTAGATCTTTTGTTATATTTTTTTAGTATTATAATTGTGTTATCTTTTATGGTTATACTATGTGATAAAATTAAATTTATTCCTCATTTACTATTTTTTTATATTAAAAAAATATATTTTATATTGTCATCTCATTACATTGTATAATAAAAAAAAAGTGTTATAGACAATCCAAAGCCGCCAAATTGCTTGTGGAGCATCATTTGCTTCGTGGGAATGTGGCTTAGACTTCCTTTAAACGTTTGGGTGGCATACAAGACGTTAGTGTTGTGATTAATATTGGGCCCCATATGACAAGAAATTTTTTTTAGATGAATGAAATCAATAAACTAGTCTCATTTTTGTAATGGGTAATATTTTGAGATTCTTTTATTATTGTGTAACTAAATCCAAGATAATTTAAAGATCCAGGCCCGACGGGGTTATTACACCACCAATTTGACTCAAGTTATAAGGATCTAGGAATATTTGGCACTCCAGTCTTTAATTAATATTGGTCAAAATTTAAACAATTAATATTTTGTACAAAGTCGGTATTTAAGGATTAAATTAAATATAATTATTTAATTAAGAGATTAATTAGATTAAAATTTAAATTAGTGAGACTATTTTATTTTTAGTGAAATAGTTACAAAACTATTTAAGTAATTTACCCGTTAATTATTATACTATACTAACACATAACAAAATCATGTACATGTATTCCCCTTTCCAATTTTCACACACATACACCTAAAATAGTAAAGGTCAGCATTTGACATCCAGCTAAAATTTGAGACAATTATTCGAACTTATATAGGTTTTTGAATTTCATTTTGTTTTGACTTTAGGATGTAAGTATTTTTTACAAAAAACTATTCTAATAATTTCTCACATTTTATATTTTTTTATTTTTTTAATTAATTCAACAAATTTAAAATAATATATTTTTATCTATTAAAAATTCAAAATGAATAATTTTATCTCTTTGAAACAATTCTATCTATATTTTGACCTGAAATAATAATGTGAAACACATATCACAATTTTTAAAAGCAAAGTTGATCAAATACACATTTTAAAAACTAAAGAATACACTACTCTAAAACCTCCCCTAACCATCGGCCAAAAACCTCCCTCTCCGCCATCGCACCCTATTCCACTCCATTCCTCTAGTTCCCTCCCTTTTCCCACCATCCTGTAAGCACTTCCTCTACCGTTTTGCATCCCATAACCACCCTTCCACACCCACCTATCCCAGTAGGCCCAGCCCCCCTCCCTTTATACCGCACCGCCTAACCAGTCCCCACCCATTTGCAGCCCCACTCCCTCTCCCTGTAGATGATTTTAAAGTTTGTTCACTGTCTTAGTGTATGCCATAAAACTAATTTATTTTAGAGATAAATTATATTGGGTTTATATTTATGTATATTTTGTAATATGACATTTTTTAAATAAAATATTTATATGTGAAATTATAAAGAGTTATGATGTAATTATATTTTATTCGTATATATCCCTAACGTAGTGTATGACATTAATAGATTAGCACATAAGTGTATGTATATGCTTATTAAGAATAAGTGCATCGGATTGATCCATTAAGAGTATTACACACGGATTATTATTTAAATGCATTAATCTCTTTGTGATAGTAGTGTAATGGTCCTTTGACTTGAAGTCATGAGTTTATCTTGACTGTGGATTATTATTCTTTGACTCTATTAGTCGTTACTTTTAGTGAGTCGCACATACTGTAGAGTTCGGGTATAATATGAATCATGATAAAATAAGATATGACCAATAGAGGATTCACTACTCCTTATAATAGGAGAGTATATCCCAATATGGCCACTTATTGAAATACGATTCGGAAATCTTTACGCAAAGTGAAAATATATTTAAGAGTGTCTTAAAGGCTTCTATTTCAAATTATTTGTATTTTGAAAAGAAGTAAAATTTGATTAATTCGATAAGAGTTGCATTATATCTATACTTTTGAATTAATCGGGATATAGGTTGATGAAAGGATAACAATTACAAGGGAACTAGTCACGGATGGGTGATGTCGAACCACTTGACATATCTCAACACTTGGGTGGTCATGATGCTTTGCTGAAGCCAATCTTGATCTATAAGTGTAAATTAATTAATTGGAGAATTAATGATAAATTAAAAGTATTTAATTTATCTAATCCTAATTAATTTAGGATTATAATTTATAATTATTGCCAACGTGATTGGGAACATAAAGAGTCACACAGTTAAGGATAATTAATTCAGAATTAAAATGATTTGATAAGTATGAGATACTTATGAGTTAATTTATGAGATAAATTAACTTTTGAATTTAATTGTAATAAGTTATAAATAATAGGAGTTAATATGTAAGACATATTAATAGTTCTACTAATTTTATAATCATATTCATATACTTATAACCCAAAGTGATTGAGATTTGTAATTCTCTAAACTCAATTTGATTGGGTTCTAAATTATTACATATATAATATTATATATATATATATATATATATATATATATATATATATATGAGATAAAAGAGTAGTACTACATAGAGTACTAGTAGATTGACGGCTTTACAAGCTTTGAAATTCAAAGCTAAAAAAGCCGTATGTCACGTAGTACTCTGTTTTTTAAAATAATTTAGGAATTAGCATTCCGTGATTTGAGTCAATTAATCTTGTGAAGATTATTGATTTAATTATCTGTGTGGATACCATTAGAGATCGGGCATTTGTGCGGCCAAATATATTGGAAATTTTACTACAATTTTAAGGTATAATCTCTATACTTTTCTTATACTACATATAAATTAATCAAGGTGATCCGTGATAGGAAAGTAAAAATTTTAAATTTTGCTGCGTTATTTGTTTATTTACTTTCTTACACACTGAAATATTAAATATTAGAAAAGAAATTAAAACACAATGAAATTATGTACATTTTAAATGTTTATTTTTAATGAGTATTTTAGAGATAGTTGGAGTTTCATACCAATTCTCGCTTCTTTTTTTTGGTTTTGTTTTGTCCTCGTCACTTTGATTTTGCATCTATTACTATTAGATTTATTTAAAATTATATTATTGACGCAAAGACAGACGTTAACGCCTTCCGAACAATGATTTGAATTAAAAAAAAAGATTTGAAATGAAATAATTTGAATTGAGTGGATTTTAAATGATATGAAATTTGGATGAATTTCAAATTCACTCATTTAATCATTAAAATTGAAGGAATAATTTGAAATGAAGGAAGGATTTGAACTGAAGAAAGGATTCAAAATGAAATGATTTGAATTGAGTAGATTTGAAATAATATGAAATTTGAGTGACTTTCAAATTCACTCATTTAACTATTAAAATTATACTCTCACTTGTTAGTGGATTTCAAATGCACAACTAAATTAATTCAAACTTATTTGGATACTTATTATAGATTAAGATTTCAAATCCGATCCACCCAAATCTTTTCATCCAAACACAATACAAGATATTTTGTTATATGGAAATTTTAAAAAAATAATTCCTTATATAAATTAGATGTTATAAGATTGGATGAGATAAGATGTCTCATCCTCGAATTATTAATCCTCGGATGAGTCATGCTGAATGATTAGTTTTTGTCATACAATGTTTGATTCATAGTTAGGTTTCACAGGATATCTTAGAGATAGTCCTATAAGACATTTGGTTAGAGATCGGATTAGATCGAATTATTATTTTAGTGACGATAATACCCACAAATTTAGAATATTATTTTCATTTGTACATTAAACAAATTGAAATTTTAAATTCTTTACTTAATAAAATATACGAAAAAATGCGAGAAATATATAAATTATTATCACCAATTAGTTAAAAATATAATTTTTTTTTTAATTTTTACAAAAGTGTCTCAAAAAGTACCATTTTTCATTGTCTGAAAAATAAATACGTACTTAATAAAAAAAAAATTTGGTTCAAGGCTAAATAAAAATATAATATATCTAGGAGCTACTTTTCACGTCTCAGAACTAAAATCGAAATTAAAATTGTACATGAAAAATATGTATGAATTTTAGATCCTACCTCCCATTCCCTTCGCGAATTTCCACCGCTGCCCATTCATGCATCCCCGCCACCACCCTCAAATCTTCAATTATTAATGGGAATCATGATTTTAACTAAAAATATCCTATTTTTAAACAAATCAAAGTCTAAAAAAAAAAAAATTACTTACAAGAAGACAACATCAAAAGAAAGACAGGCAACAAACACGGCAAAACAAAGATGCAAAAAAAACAAGACGATAAAGAAAAAAGAGGATATAGGAAAGAATATTGGTTGAAGCAAATCTGAGAGTCACCGGGAGGAGAAGATAGAACAAATTAGCGTCAGGTTATCTGTTTTAATGGCGATATATTTGTCTAAAATTTAATTATCCAATGAATTATTTAGAGTTATTCAGGGATAAATAATACTACCTCTCCTCTAAGATTATATCCCATTTATAGGGGACTAATTCGGTTAGGTTGGATGACTTATCATGTATTTAAAAATGAACCAAACCTAATCCTGTGTCATCCCATGTACCAAACAGACCCTAAAAGAAAATGATTTACAGATCACAAATTCATAATTACTGGTCAAATTCACTCTATGTGATAAGATTATACTGAATTATCAACCCTTAATTTTAAATATTTAGTCAAATTTTATTTCATCTTTCTTGAATTTACTGATACATCATTGACTTTATGAATTTGTATAGATGCAATGTTCCAAAAATAATATAAAAATTCAAATTAAAAAAAGTTAATCAATGGCGTACAAATGCATTCCTTTCACTTAGAATTTATAAGTAAAAATTCGTATCTTTTTGCAATAAAAAGTACATTACACAGAATTCAAATGGAGTATATCAACGGTAAGAAAAGTATTTAGTTTATTTATAAGAGAACGATTAAAGAGAATAAACACCAAAGCAACAAAAATATGATTATATAACTCTAAAGCTTATTTAAAAAATAAACTTGGATTTTAGAGAACCAACATTGATGTTACAGTTTATACAAAGCCCAATTTCCAATTCGGTGACCTTATCTATGAGTTTATTGTTGATTTGTTGAAATCCATTGTGCAATTCGTCGTTTCGAAGAAAATTAGTTTAGTTTTAATCCTAGGGTTTGTTAACTGATGTGCAACTAAAAAGAGCACCTTTTAGTAATTTAATGGATTTACTTCAATTTGCACTCTTTAACTTGTAATTGATCATTTCTTTACCTTTTATACTTTAATTTTGAACATATTTCACCCTCAAACTCTCAGATTCATTTTACTTTAGTCCAAGTTTTAAAAACATTACTAGAATTAATAGATTTTAGTTATGTACAATATCACACGCTAGTTTAAGGGGACATTGTACCAATGGAGGAACTCATGACCAATTATACTTTGCATCCCTAAGCGAACTTATTATCAATTCTTACTGTGCTGCAATAAAGTTACGTAGTATCTATTTATCTTTGATCCATCGATTTGATTGAATTATTGTTTTGATTGAAATGAGATGAACCCGCGCCACATTTTACGAATCGAAACCCCCAACTCATATGATTGTATATGATCACAGAAACTGCTAAGAAAGGTTACGAGGTGAGGTTCCCATAATGGATTAGTTGGGCTTTCCTTAATTGGGTTTGTGTATGCCTCGTTAACATACGGTCGTTAACATACGGAGAAAGCCGTTCCAAGGCTTGCTTCCTATGCCAGATGCTCCTTTCTTTGGAACTACTAGTTAATTGATCAGAAAATCCTTTCAGTTGGCTAGAATCCGTTACTTGAACGAAACTATCTATCTTTATATCATGTAACGAAGGAAGAAACAAAGGATGAATTCCACTTTCACTTTACAGAGAAAGGCTATAACAATAGCCCATTCGCGAATTGACTTGGGTTACAGGCGTGATTCTACATGGGCTGAACAATTCTAAATTTTGAATATATTACTCTTTGATCAATCCCAGTTTGGTCTAGTGTTTAATAGTGTTAAAATTTTTTTACAAATATTCTACATTTGGTGTATGATGTGCACAGTTAGCATATCTCTTCAACTTTGGTAAGAGTGTTAAAAATTAGACTAAAAAAAGATAAATCTATAAGTTTGAATTGTAATATATCTAAATTTAAAGTATGGGGTGTAAAATAAAAATCACCTATAAATTAGGGTGTGCAAAGTGAAGTAAGTCCTAATTTAAATGGTGATCATGTTAGATATAAACCCAAAGTTTAGGTGTTCAGAGGTTGCACTATGTTCGGAGAATTTTTAATCCAAAATTTGAACAGGTAATGATGATGATAAAAATTATACACATCTACCATGTTCATGGTCTCTCTTTCACAAATTCGGAGATTCAGCAATATAAGTAGCCACGAGGTTTAGTGCTTAGAACTAATTAAGAAACACTCAGCAATAAATATGATATCTTCCATTTCATACACTTTGAACATAATTTTCAGTACTTTTGCTTATCACGATTGGTTTGAAGCCGACATGTTAAGCAATATTTAACATAAACACGCATAGAAATAGCTTACTCGAGCTAAATTTCAATAACAAGCATTCTAATTTTCGTTCATATACACCTCTAGTTTTGAAATGAAAGCATTAAAAAGGAACATATTTGTCACCATTTAAAAAAAAATGAAATTAATTAATAACAAGAAAAATTACCCTATAATTTTGGGACAAATTGACTTATAAATTATTGGGGATTATAATTAATTAAGGGTAATGCCCGAATCTAGTTCGCTGAATGAGGCATGAGTTAAAACTATTGGAAAATTATATGGTCACGTTATGGTATTATGTTATACTTTAAAACTTATATTGTATAAATATTCAAAGTATAATAATATGATCACCTAACGAGACTATAGAATTTTTTTCAGTTATTATCACTTAACCTTTTGAAAGAGTCAGATTATTTGCCTTCTCTGACTACTTGCAAAAGACTTAAGAAGACATGGTGGCCTTCTTGAATTGGACGTGCTTTTGTGGATTTGCTTAAATGATGTCCAATGCCTTTGAATGATTTGTCTTGTTAAATTAAATAAACCAATCTTTGAAGTTGAAATTATAAAATTAATATTCTAATTTGCGTAGCGGAATAACGTGAATTATGATGAATATAATACATGAATAGACATAAATTATATACCAAAATCTATGACAACAGTAATTGAAGAACTAATTTCTTTCTCACACGTACATAATTCACTGGCAAAGATGGAAACCCAAGAAAAATTGAAGGAGGCGTACGCTAATACGTACCTATGGACAACTACTTCTAATTTTTCTCGATTGGTGATAGTGTGCCAAGATGAGAGAAGACCTAATTCTCATGACATATATATAGTTGTCTAGTAGGATTTGGTCCATCACAAACCCAATAGGAAACTAATTTATAATAGGCAAGTTACCCAAAACTAAAACAAAACAGAAATCCAATAGGATTAAACCATCCTTAATATGTGGGCCATAGCCAACAATCTCTCACTTGGTCCACGTGTTAAGACATAATAACGATTTAAAACCAAAAGCGCACAAAACATTAAAATCTCTGCAAACAAACATAAGACAAACTACTAACATGAGTCATGGCGATCATATATCTAGAAAGCAACATACTCTCTTCCATGTACCACATAGTCAATAACTCGTTAAACATAAATGTAATGAAAAATGTACATTATGTCCATGATAATGTCTTACAAAGACGCATTCCTGTTATTCCATTAATCGGTCAAAGGTCATGTATACAAAAGCCAAAACAAGAATGTAAAAATCAAAAGCACATAAGTGAGTTCAGAATGTCTAAGAACTCCTAAATACAATAATATGAACTAATCATCAGTGTCACGACCAAGACCCATTCTTTGAACATGTTCCACAAAGGTCTTTGGTGGTAATCCTTTCGTCAAAGGATCAACAATTGCATGAGATTAGTGTTAATGTACTCTATTGACACTGTGTGCTTCCGAAATTCTTTTTCACTAATAAGATACTTAAGCTCCATGTGCTTAGCACTTTTAGAGTACTTGTCATTTTTAGAGAAGAAAACCAATGCAGAATTATCACAGTAAATTTTTACAGCTTGGCAATAGTATCAACAACCCTAAGTCCTAAAATAAAGTTCCGCAACCATAAGCCTTGAGTTGTAGCTTTAAAACAAGCTCCAAATTTTGCTTCTATTGTGGATGCTGCAATAATAGATTCCTTGGCATTTTTCCATGAGATTGCTCTATTCGCGAGAAGGAACAAATTGCCGAAAGTGAATTTTTTTACTATCAACGCACCCAGCAAAGTCTGAGTCTGAATATCCAGTCACTTCCAAGTGTTCATCTTTTCTACACATGAGCATGTAGTCCTTAATTCTTTGTAAGTACCTCAAGACCTTCTTTGCGACTCTCCAATGATCCATTTCAAGATTACTTTTTGAAACCTACTAAGCATGCTAACAGCGAAATTAATGTCCGGTCTAGTACAGGTTTGGGCATATATTAGGCTACCCACAACTGACGCATAAAGGACAGTTTTCATACGTTCTAAATCATTTCTTGGACACTGCTTGAGACTAAATTTATCCCCTTTCTGTATGGAAACAACACTCGTGGAATAATTTTTCATTCCAAACCTCTTTAAAATTCTTTCGATATAGGCTTTTTGAGATAGCCCTAATAATCCACTTGAACGATCACGAAACATTTCTCTTCCTATTACGTAGGCGGTTTCTCCCATATCTTTCATTTCAAAATTGTTAGAGAGATTTTTTTCGTCTCATATAACATGCCAAGATCGTTACTGGCCAAATGTCATCAACATACAAGATCAAAAATATAAACTTACTCCTACTACCCTTCAGATATATACACCAATCAACAATATTTTCTTTAAATCCAAAGAAGGTAAGGGTATCATTGAATTTGAGATACCATTGCCGAGAAGTATATATACCTTGTTTAAATCCATAAATTGACCTCTTGAGTGTACACACTATACGATCCCTACTTTTAGTTTCTAAATGCCCAGGTAGAGCCATATAAATTTTCTCATCAAGATATATATTAATAGAGGCTTTTTTTACGTCCATTTGGTGTAACTCCAAATCATAATAAGCCAATAATGCCGTGAGGATTCTAAAAGAGTCCTTCGAAGAGACAGGTGAAAAAATCTCCATATAGTCAATGCTGTCTTTCTGAGTAAAATCTTTGGCTACAAGTCGGGCCTTGTATCGTTCTATGTTGCCTTTTGAGTCGGTTTGGTCTTAAAGACCCATTTATACCAACTCATTTTTCACCTTTAGGCAACATAACAAGATTTCAAATATTGTTTGATCCATCGATTTCAACTCTTCTTTTATTGCATCGTTCCACTTTTCAGAATTAGCAAAATACATGGCTTCTAAAAATGAAATCGGATCTTGATTAACCCCAATATCAAAATCCGACTCTTATAGATAAACAAGAAGAACCCATATTCATCCAAAATAGTTGATCTTCTTTGCCTTTGAGATCGCCTTAATACTATTTCTTGTGGTTCTTCCACAATTGGTTCATTATGAGGCGCATTATTATGAGGCACATCATGATGATCATCCCGAGGTTCATTATTATGATCATTCTGTTGCTCATCGTTATGATTATGTTGTTCAACATTTTCATGTTGTACAACATTCTCGAGCACTACTATGGGAATTGATAACGATGTAGTTATGAGAGGAATAATCTCTTGTAATTTCTCTAGGCTCACGTTTCGTGATCTTTCCCTCCGACTTAACTTTGCCATTCTCAATGAACCGAGCTTTTCCAGTTTCAACGATTCCTAGACTTTGATTAGGGCAATAAAATCTAAATCCCTTAGATTTCTCTAGATAACCAATGAAGAAACCACTAATTGTATGAGAATTCAACTTACTTTCATGTGGATTATAAATTCTAGCTTCAGTAGGACAGCCAAAAATGTGTAAGTATCTCAAGCTAGGTTTCCTTCTAATCCACAACTCAAACGGAGTTTTAGATACTGCCTTACTAGGAACCCAATTTAAGAGATGCACAGTTGTTCTGAGTGCATAAGTCCACAAGGATTTAGGCAAAGTGGTATTACTCATCATACTCCTAAATATATCCAATAAGGTACAATTACGCCTTTCAGTGACACTATTTTTTTGTGGCGTACAAGGCATAGTATATTGAGCACATATGCCACGTTTTTTCAAGAAATTGCACAAATGGACCCGAATCCTGTCCAGCCTCAATGCATCTACCATAATATTCTCCATATCTATCAGACCTTATGATTTTTACCTTTTTATCCAATTGCCCTTTTCACTTTAGTAATGAATACCTCAAAGGCATTCAATAATTGTGACTTTTCATTCAGTAGATAAATATAACCATAACATGAAAAATCATCGATAAAAATGATGAAGTATTTTTCAACATTAAATGAGGGAACATCGAATGTTCTGCAAATGTCTCTAGTGTGTATAATTTCATGAAGCTGTGAACTTCTCGTGACCCTTTTCTTACCGTGTTTTAGTTTGCTTTCCTTTAATGCAATTCACAAAAAAAAAAATAAAAAAAATCAGTGAACTCTAGATTTGGAAGGATTTCATTCTTCACAAATCTTTCTAACTTTTCTTTGAATATATGACCCAAATGTTTACGCCACAAGAAAGAAGAATTTTCATTTTCCATGTTACGTTTAGAGAAAGTAGGGACTCAGCAAACTTATTATCAAGTTTCAATTTATATAAACCCTTAATAAGAGTGCCAGAACCAACTAAAATGTCACTCTTAAATAAACTAAAATCATAATTCCCATAATTAAAAAAAAAATCCTGATAAATCTAATAATGGCGCAAAGATATTAAATTTCTAGTATTAGATGGAATACAAAGAATCCTGGGTAAATCAAGATAATATCTAGTATCTAAAATGAGTCGATACATTCTGATCCCTTCAATTGGAGCTTTCACTCGATTTCCCATATGTACACGAAGTTTTTATTAGGATTTATGCTCTAGATTGTCATGAATCCCTGCATGAAATTTGAAACGTGAGTGGTGGTTCCAGAGTCAATCCATAAAATTATTAGAAGGAACTTCAATTAGATTTGATTCAAAACATACAAAAGATAAAGTAATACCTTTCTTTTCGAACCATGCCTTACATTTCAGGCAATCTTTCTGAAAATGCCCAACTTTCTTGTAGAAGCAATATTTTTCCTTCTTACTATCCTTCTTTGGAGCCAACTTGCCATCATTTGACTCTCCAACCTTGAAAGATGAATTTTCATATCTTTCTTAGCCTTCTTTTTCTTTTTCTTTTTTTTTTTCAACTCCTTGAGAGATGACAATAACATAATGAATTCCTTGATTCTTTAATCATGTCTTCTCTTGTTTTAACATGGTCGTTAATTAATCGAAACTTCACTACCTTTATTAGTGTTGTAATTGATCTGAAACCACCCATATTGAGGAGGCAAATAGCTTAATATAAAGTATACCAGGAAAAATCCATCTATAACCATTCCTAGATTTCTTAATTGTCGAACAATATTAGTCATTTCTAGGACATGATCTTGCATACTACGAGATCCATTATACCTTGTGGAGATCAATTTGCTCATAAGTGTCCCAGCAAGTGACTTATCAACAATCTTGAAACGATTTTCCAAATAATCAAGAAATTCCTTAGCATAATGAATTTTCAGAATAGTTGACTTAATGTTGGTAGAGATAGTCATTGTCATAAACTTTAGGCCCAATCTGTTGGATCTACCCCAAGCCTTATGGGTTGTCCTTTCCTCCGCAGTATCATCCTGTGCAGGATGTTTCTCTTCAAGAATGGCTTGGTCCAAGTCTTGTACCCCTAATTGATACTCAACTTGTTCCTTCCATTCAGTGAAATTAAAGCCATTAAATGTCACAACAGAAGAAGCGTGCATATTCATAAGTGTGGAACTATTAGCTGTAAACATACAAGGACACATAATTTCATATTTGATATTGATTTAGACATGCTCAAGAACAAAACATGGATATAGACTCAAATTTAGCATATATAAAGTATACATATTATAGTTACCTTTGGGCAAGCTATAATATGTTATATGCAAACAAATAATGATGCCATAAATAAAACAATAATTGGATAATTAAAACTTTCGCACAAGTGTTTGTTATCTTTGGATATCTAAACTCATTTGAAAATAATAATTAATCCTATAAGTTCACCAATTACTTGAACTTAATCTCCTTTAGGTGATTTTACATGTCTATATAATTAGCAAATTATTTATCTATAATTATTTCAATAATGTGCATCAAACCAAAGATAAATAAATAAAATTTTCATACATTAAAAATCTTGAAAACATATAAGTTTGGCCACTTTGGTGACTAACAAACTCAAATATCAAGACAAAATAATGTGCATAGAAATAAATAAAAATAAAATAAAATACACAAGTCCAAACAAAAACTTTAACTTTGGAAAGAAACAAAAATCTGCATGTTTATTTTGTACGCAAAATTGGTTCATGAATTGTGGGGTAAAACTGCATAATAGTACCAAAATATGATGCAAAATCGTATGAAAAATTGGGTAAAAATTCTGCATAAAATCGGAGCAAAAGATTGCAAAATCTGTATGGAAATAATATGTAAAAGTGGGATGTACACGTATGGAATTTCATGCAAGAAATTGGCACAATACGTACATGAAAAGTGGATCAATCCCGTATGAAAAATAGCAAAAGGTGTGGCGCTGGGTGTCAGACAACCAACGCCCAACACCTCTGAACCAGTGTGTGTCGTCCAGTGAGTGTGTAGGGCTGCGGCTCCTGGCCTGCTGACGTCACTTCTACAGCAAATTTAATGCTGCAAAAGTGATAGTAGCAACAAGAATTTAATGCAGCGACTTTCATGCTGCGTTTGTCATGTAAACGCGACAAAAGATCAACAATTATAGCAAAATTACACGTAAAAAGCAATAACATAACCATTACATAACAAAAATAAACAGCAGAAAAAATTAATGGGTTATTCCCAATTGATTTCAGTCATAACATAAATCATAAAAGGCACAAATTTTCACATGGGTTTAATCTTGATTATGTTCTATGCCATAAATTTTCCATATAAAATTCCTACCACTCAAACCAACATAAAAACATGATAATGGATTTTTAATTAATGCAGTAAATTCTTTTTATATGAAAACATAATTATGGATAACATAAATCATAAAACATAATATACTGAATCACAGAAAATAGGCAAAAAATCCATATTTTTGCCCATAAACCTATTGGCTCTGGTACCACATCTAAAATTGATATCGTAATTTGTGCAGCAGAATATGTGAATCATGATGAATATAATACATGAATAAACACAAATTATAAATCAGAATTTTGACAAGTAATAATTGGAGAATTGGTTTCTCTCTCACACTTGCGTAATTCACCGGAGAAGATGGAAACCTAAGAAAAACTGAAGGAAGCATACATTAATACCTAGAGACGACTATAATCACCTTTAATTTTTTTCAATTAGTGATAAGTGTCAAGATGAGAGGGACCTAGTTCTCATGACATATATGTAGTTATCCAGTAAGGTTTAATCCATCACAAATCCAATAGGAAACTAATTCATAATAGACAACTTACCCAAAACAAACAAAACAGAGATCCAATAGAATTAAACCATCTTTAACATGTGGACCACAACCAACACAAACATCATAAAGTCTTATTTTATTGAAGAATTTTCTCCATCTGGGAATCACTTTGTAGGCTTCCACATAAATAGATGCCAAAAAGTCATAAGAATTATACAAATTGCATCTAAATACTGGGTAGTTCTCTTGAGAAATATTATTCGAAATTTATCGAATTTTTGTTCGTGAAACTACCCATCATTTTCAAGTAATACATAGGGCAATTTGATTATTGATATTTAATTAAAATTGATTCTATAAGCAAAACCTTTAAAATCGGTGGTGTACTAAGTGAATTTCTTCATATCGTAGTGCTCAAATCGCTTCAATATAGTAAAAGACGGTTTGATTTGTTTTTTAATTAAATTTTACATAATTCTCATAATTCTTCCTTTATGCATTTATCCCAAGCAAGGAAGAGATCGCCAATCAAAATACAACCATCAATATATATATAAGATTCACTACAAGCAAGCTTAATTAAATATATTACTTATTCAGTTGTATCACTTCAATTTTTTAGTATATAAAACTCCTTCAAAATTTTCCAGTAGCACCTGACTAGTAGTCCACTTCTATGTTGCTCCAATCGGGGGTGAACCCAAGAATCTGTGATCAGTGGTGGTGAATTTTTATTTTATTTTTCAATTCATAGAGAAGCAAAATTATGTTAATGATAAATACAAACTAAATAAATTCGATAACTTAGTAATTAATTAAATTTAGGGTAAAACAAGTTTTAATAAATGTTCAATTATGGAAATTATGCATTATACATATCATTTCATGATCAAGTAAAATTTTTTGCATATGAAATATTTGTAACTCTTCGCAATTTTACCAAAGTTGAGGGGGACAATTGCATCCTCTCCCCCCTTCAACTGCACGTAGCTCTGTTAGTGACTCCAATACTTTTCGTGTGCGATTCAAAATAATTTAAAAATTAGATTCACCAATAGAATTAATATTAAAGATTAGACTAATCATTTACCATATTATGAGTTGTTTAAAGATATAAACAAAATCTCAGTTAAACTTTATTGAAATTTTATTCCTGCTTTAATTTTTACACATATCAATAAATGAAGTTCTTAATATTCCACTTCTGATTCAAGTATGAAATGTTTTCTACGGAATCTATTTTCATGTTTTTCTAGAGTTGTCTAATCAAAGAGATATAAGTAACAGGATCTGAATGTAAGATGCAAATGTAGAAGTTTTCTATGAGAAATTCAATAAAACTAAAAATCTTGCATATATACATACCTACTCTAGCTCAAACCCACAAAATACATTTAATTGACTGGGCTACCATACATACTCTAAGACCATATAATAGAAAGGAGATGAAAAAAATTCCATGAGACTATGGTAGATAATGTAGTAATTGAGAATAGAAGTAGTTAAGGGGTAAGGTGGAATAAAAAATAGAAATTCAAAGAATATTATGTCAAGAGAAAATTAATTATGTTGTCTTACAAAACGTATATTGGCAGAGAGGTAAAAATAATTAACCTTATCGTGAAAATATGTTATACTATATTTTATGCTTGACAAATTGATTACAATATTTCAAAACCATATATATCAATAGGAGTTAAGATAAATGCTCTATAAACTAAATTAGTTACATCTCAATGTCCTAGACCACATATATTTTGGTAATATTATTTAATATGTACTCATCGTTGTAGTTATATCAAGGGTGTAGCTAGAAATGTTCTTTAGTGGGGGTAAATGTCATATAATTCGGATATTAATTTTGTCTGAAGTAGCATAAAAATTTTACATTTATATTTCTAAAATAGTAGTATACATATTAATAGATAATAAATTTTACATAGATTTAAATTGTACCATAAAACTTATTTTTTACATTTATATTTCTAAAATAGTAGTACACATATTAATAGATAATAAATTTTACAAAATTGTACCATAAAACTTATTGTTTGAGTCACGTCTTTCTTTGCTATAATTTTTGTCAGTTTACTTACTCTAATTATTTTAATCTTTTACATCTTAGGTATTACTCTTTATTTGTAATTTTCAATTATAATCCCCATAAATGTCTTTTCAAAACAAATAACTGTAACTTTTCAAAATTTTATAACAAGTAGCTAAACATATTAGAAATTTATAAATGAAAAAACACCTAAATAAACTTAAAATAAATATGTTGAATTGAAAATTCAATGAACTTGTCAAAATACAGACTATAATTCACATGTTTTATTTCAATTAAGGATATTTCTCTTAGCAGGCGCAAATTAATTAAAACAAAATAAATACAAAAAATAGTTTAGCAATTTCATTCTATTAATTGAAAATTATACAAACTAAAACAACAACAATAAGTGCTCATTTTATTTTCTTCATTCATAACTTATATATAAATGAAAATTAGATTACTTGAGTCTTGTGTATTAGAATCAAAGATAAAATCAAATATAAGAAAGTACAGAATAATAGTAAATGGGTAAAAGAAAGATTAAAAAAAACTCTTAGGTCGTAATTCTTTTACACTTGTATTTGGTGTTATTGATAGTTGTATTTCATTGCAAATCTCAACACTAAAATAAGCATTAGAAATTAATTACATTTGGTAGCAACGAGGTAGTACTTAAACTTCAATGACAAAAAAAGAAAAAAAGAAAAACATTGCATGTTGTAATTTATTCAAATTAGTGGGGGAAAAGTTTAAATTTTTTAAAATTCTAGTATGCTTTTGTAATTTTAGTTGCGGGCAGTGAGGGCCACCCTATCTCAGCCACTAAGTTACATTGTCGGTCACACATATTATAAAATTTATGAATTATTTAATTATGGCAACACCAGAGGTATTTTTTTTTTTTTTTTTTTGGAGATTTATTTGGAATTTCTCCTATTTGATTTTTTAACTAAAGATTGTTAATGTATAATTAAGTAACAATAAAATTGTTAATTAGTAATTTTTTTTCTTTATAGAGAATATGTTGGATTACTCATATAAGAGGTCCGAGTAAACTTTTTACCTTTAGGATCTCAGTTACTTTAATGAAAATATGATCCGATGACAAAGATGAGTAGAAAATGAAAATATTGTATAGAATGAAATGGATTTTTTGGGTGGGCAGGGGTAGGAAAGGGATAGAATGCAATAGAGTTAAGAAAGATACATACAAAAGCTCAAAATTTTGTGACTTCTAGTTCCGGAAGCTATGCAATTGAAATCATAGGGAACATGCTACCTAGAGATGGTATTTCTTTCAATGATTGGGTATAAATTTGTTCCATTAGCAACCTTAATGAGGGTTGTGAGATATACATGACAATGGAAACTTTGCCACCAGCAGCATTTTTTTTGCCTCTTGCTTACTTGGAGATGAGAATGTTAGGGATCCATAATGTCTTTTAGTAACATAACAAAATTTGTTAATGTAGATGATGATGATAATACCGTCAAAATTGATGAAATGAAGTCTCCTGGATGTTTTCCCATGATCACTTCCAAATCTAGCACTCCAAAGCTATAAACATCACATTTAGAATTCATCTCCATTGTATAAGCAAGCTCTACAATTTAAAATAAATATTATCATTCATATATTATTGATAGTGATGAATGACTTTCTTGAATTATAGTGGAAAGTATTTTGCTTCAAGTTTGCATGCAAAAATCTAGAAAGTCAAAAACTAATAAAAGTCAGATCAAGTTACAAGTGAAATTTCATTATAATATATACTTGGAGTAGCATATCCATAGGTTCTAGCAAATAAATTCTAATTAGATGAATCAGGCCTCAAGAAAGTTGCAGCGCCAAAGTCAGAAATGTGTGCTTGATGATCAGAATCTAACAAAATATTTTTGCTCAATATATCTCGGTGAATTATAGAGAGAGGTAAACAACCATGACGCATATAAGATAATTCATTTGCCACATCTTTAACAATGTTTACCCTCTTGACCTATTCGATCTTAATGGCTATTTCATCATTGCTCAGTGCATTCATTAGGCTTCCTCCTTCGAAGAATTCAGAAATCAAGAATGCGTGATGCATGTGTGAACAATATCCATGTAGCTTGACAATGTTCTGGTGTTTAATTCTTGTCAATGCCTGGATTTCATTATCAAAATCTTTTGTACTGCTTACTGCAGCAATCTCTATTCCATGAAATTTCTTGACAAAAACAATTTGACCATTTGATAATTTAGCTTTGAAGATACTTCCAAATCCTCTGTCACCAAAATTTTCTGTTGCATCAATATTGTTTTTGTACACTATTTTTCCATCGGAGCTACATATACTAAACAAACTTGTATTTGTTTCTCTTTGCTTATTTTCAACCTATCTTGTACGTGACCTTGCAAAAATTAAAATGGCCACAACTACAACCAACACAATAAGAAACATGCTTCCTAGTATTGCAAAAATAATAAGGAAAATAATTTTCTTTGCTTGTCATCCTTCTCTGAGTTCGCATTCCATTTGATTCAATGCAGGGCTTCAAGGCAGCAATTCTACCGCATAGACCTTTATTATTTCTCAGGGCATTAAAAGGAGTTTTTTGAAATACTATAATGTTGGGCAAAGGACCTTCCAATTGATGGAGGACATGTCAATAGAATTCAAACTAAAGCAATGGTCAAAGGTAGAGGGAATGATGCCTGATATTCTATAATGAGAAAGATTCATCTTCTGAATGCTTTGCAACTTACCCAATTCTGGTTGCATTTTGCACGTCAGCATATTTTTACTGAGATTAAGAGTTCTAGGTGCATGCAAATTCTTTATCATGGAAGGAATACATTTACTGAGTGCATTTTGGCTTGAATTCAAGTTCATTAATTGTGTGCAATTGCCAATTTGTTCAGGAATTGAGCCACTAAGATTATTAGTAAACAAATCCTGATACAAAATTAGAAGTCCAAACATTTGACCAATTTTCGGTGGTATAATGCCTGAAAGTTTGTAGTCGTCCAGCTTAAGCAGAAGCAATAAAGCCAACTTACCCAAACCTTTTGGAATCGTCCCATATAAATTATTTGAAGAAAGATCAAGTATTTGCAATTGAGAAGCCTCTACAAGCTTAGTTGGTAGTTTTTTAGAAAGATTATTGTTGGAGATCTTAAGGCATGTCAAATTCATATATGTACTTGAATTCCAAGACAACTCACCATAAAATCTGTTATGGCTTAAATCAATGTACTCCAAGTGCTGATACACGCCAAATTCTTCAAATATGTTCCCTAATAGTTGGTTTTTTGAACCTTGACAAATCGTAAGCTAGAACAATTTTTCAAGCATCTTGGCATATTTCGTACAAAATTATTATCATAGATTGAGAACTCCATCAGTGATCCACTAGTTCAAATATCATGGGGTAAATGGCCAGTAAGATAATTTTCAAATATGACTACATCTAGGTATTTGTAAATGCATAATATTATTGAACTCAATCGGGAGGAGACCACTTTGTTGATTTTTGAAAAGCCTAAGATCAACTAGGAACTTCAACTTTCCCAAATCTGGCAGGATACCCCCATTTAATTTGTTTTCACAAAGCAACAATTCTTTCAAATTTGTTAAGTTTCCAATGGAGGAAGGAATATGTCCTCTAAGATTGTTTTCATAAAGACAAAAAGAGCTTAACTTCCTCAAATTTCCAATTGATCGAGGAATCTGATTAGTGAGATTGTTATTCGATTATTCCAGATTCTTAAGAGATGTGAACTTTCCAATTTCTTCTAAAATGGATCCCGAAAGAAAATTATTGTAAAGATACAAGATAGTCAAGTTACCCAAATTTTTAATCGATCGAGGAGTTTGATTGGTGAGTCAATTATCTGAAAAGTCCAAATCCTCCAAAGATGTGAGCTTCCTAATTTCTTTTGCAATAGATCCTGAAAAAAAAAAATGGCTGACATTATTGCCAGCAGCAATTATTTTCCTGCCAGAGCAATATTGGCAATGACAATCTTGTCCTTAAGGAGTCAAAATTAGTCTTATAAGATTTCTTCCCCAAGCTCCGATTTTGTTTACTTTTCTCTAGGCCTTCACTCACCATATCTGATTATTCTCTCTTCTCCATTCTTATTGGCTATATTTCATTCACTTGGTCTTTAGAGTTTTGATTCATGATAAACAATCCAGTTTGTGGATTTCAAAATCCTTCCATTTGAGATGGGGATTATTGTTTAATTGGCACCCACAAAGTAATAAAAACATGACCGATGTATATCAATCAATTAAACAATTTCATAATTCCCCACTAAATTTGATTCTACAGTTTGAAAGTCAATGAACCAATCACTATTAAAACAATTAGGAACAAATAGCATAAAAATTGTATTTCCAAATGAAGATCATTATGATACTTGTATGAGATATGGAAAGGAGGCAACGGGAGTATCAAGGGGCTATGCTTGTGACTTGCTAGAATACATGTGGTAGCCAGAGGATGGCCGGAGGCCAAAGGGCGAAGTGAAAGGTGAAGGTGGAGGAGCCAATAGAGGTAATGGGATGGGGGTTGAGGAGGCGACGACTGACGGTCTACCAAAAGAATCATGTGGGGGGAATTAGGAGATGGAGAAGAATGCGGAATGGAAGAAACTAGAAACAAGAAAATGTAGAAGAGGTTGATTGACTTATCGAGGGTAATTTAGCCATTTAAGAAGAATTGCTCTGGCAAGAAAATTATTGCTCTGGCAATAACACCAATCAAAAAAATATTATTATAAAAATACATGATAGTCAAATTTTTCAAATTTTCAGTCGTTCGAGTAATCTGATTAATGAAATTGTTACTTGATAGGAAATCACAGTAATTTTAAAATTTAAATTGCTAAAACTATCGAATCGAATAGGCCTCAAATCTTGGAAGAATGACAAGTTTAAACAAGTCTCTGCCTCTCTTACTACGACAATCTCGGTGTCATCAATTTCAATTAATTTGAAAGGTGTTATTGTTACGAAACAACTTTGGATGGCGCTTTCTTGGGCAATTGTTATCCACGCAGAGCAAGTTTTCTTTACATCTCAAAATTACCCTTCAGAAGTCACAGCATAAACTCAAAACCGTCTTGTTGGGTCCTAAATTCCCACTATTGTCTCTTCATCGCCACAACTCGCCTGTTTGGAAATTGCAACTACCGATTCTCAAGTTCATCTTCTTCATCACCAGATTTTTATTTTCTTTATAACTAATCTGTTTTCCTTATTTTAAATAATTCCCAACTCACAAATAACTTTATATAGAAAAAAAATAAGAAAGGAAATTTGAATCCCATTTTAAGATCAATTTCAAAGCACCAAATTTTAGCTTCGTTTCTTCACTAGCAGCAGTGGCAAATTAAATCACAATTGGCCTTGTACGTTACCCCTCGACTCCCCCTTATTCATCCAATTTTTTTGTTTCACCTGTAACATCCCTCTTCCCAAAGTGCAACCTTTTGAACTCAAAAGTCCTTTTACAGTAGAAAATAGCAAAAATGCCAATTCTTTTCTCTCTCTTTGGGGTGGAGAGGGAGAATCAGCACTTTCTCATCCATAAAAAACAAGTATATTGTTGGAAAAACTCAGAGGGTGTAAAGGGCCGAGAACTCTGTGGGCGATTATACTAATTGAACAACTTGCTCCGAAGAATGGTAAAGGAAAGCAGCAGTTGGTTAAAGAAAAATTGATGATTGAGAGTAATCCATAATTTATGAAAAAATTATCTTACCCAAAAGAAATTATTAGAAAATCAAATTCAAAAGATGGAGTAATTATAAAAAGAAGAGACTGAGGCAGTAGTGCATAGTGGATGATTGATGAGCAGATAAAAGTTCGAAAAATACTTAGGTTGACATGGTCTTTGACTCTACCTATAGACCCTGTGGTCAGGATTAAATGTTAAAGAATTTTACTTATATCAACTGATGTCGTAAATTCTCTAAAGTTTAATCCACACTACAGGATCTACAAGTAGGGTTTAAGACTTTTAATAAAGTATCTATCTAAATATTTGCCTAAAAGTTCTAATATTGCGAGGAAGAGGGAGAAAGGGAGTAACATAGCAAGAAAGAGATGAGAGCCAGCGAATGAAGTGAAGGAGATGATTGAGGTAGAGATGTAGTGGATTGAAAGTAGTGGTGGTGTTGACTTTTGATAGGGGTATTTTTGGCATAAGGGTGAAATTTGTTCTGACTAGATAATATTTGCTCTGGTACCATTAGCCAAGAACTTTCAGTCAAATTAGCTTGAGCAACTTGTGATTGATAGAAACGTAATTACATACTAAACACTAAGGAAAATACTTAGGTAGATTCAGTTTTTGACCCCACCTGTAAACCTTGTGGTCAAGATTAAACCTTAAAGAATCTTGCTTACATTAGTTGATGTCATAGATTCTCTAAAATTTAATCATACCACAAGGTCTACAAGTGGGGTCAAAGACTGGGTCTATCTAAGTATTTGTCAAACAGTAAACATATTCTCTTGTTTGGGGTCTAGACTTTTTTCTCCTCTCTCCAGACTCCAGGGACCATAATTAACATCCCTCTCCTTTTCCCATTGACTTGCCTTGATTTAATCTACCCAAACTTCAATTTTAAAATCAAAGATAAATTTATCAGTGATCAAATAAAAGATTAACTTGTCATTGACAATTTTTCAATTATTTTCTGTTCTTTAGTATCTCTAAGTCACTAATGCAGTAAATGAGAATTATAATAGGTTTTCTTCTTTTCTTTGGTTATGGAATATTTTTTTTAGCCACTTTCTCAAGTGTATATATGTTAAAGTATAAATTTAATATCGATTAGCCAAAAAAATTCTGAATTAATTAATAACTTCTTGAACCACTCTACTTATCACCAATTGATTTTGAGATGGAAGGTCAGGATCTTTATGTCTATATCAATATATGGTATGTAAATATGTAATTGGTGTAATTATCCTAATTATTCCCGTGATTACCTTATTAGTCTGATTGTCTTGAGTAGCAATACTTACCGTATCTGTGTTTGATTGTCTTAATTAGCAAGACTTACCATATTTATATGATTTAGAATATTCTCTTGTAAGCCTATATAAAGGCACTCTATATACCAATTGTATTGAGACCTGATTTATACATCTTGTACATATTCTTTTGTTCTTAACATGATAACAGAGCTAGCCTCAAGCGGTTTCCCATCCACACGTGTCTTGAATTCTGTCAAACCCATTCCAATGGGCTCTCTTACGTTTGACCCACGTCTAACAGGGTTTTGTCTAATCCCTTCTAACGGGTTCTCTTATGTCTGACCCACGTGTAACAGGGTTCCATGTCCAACCGAAGTCACGTGTGAAAAGGGGTGTTAAAGTATAAATCTCACGTCGACTAGTCAAAAACATCCTAAGTTAATTAATAAGTTCATAAGTCACTCCAAATTTTAAGGTAGAATTGATTTTGGATCTAGATCTATTTGTTTGAGTTGCTGGGTTAGTTTTAAAGTGGTTATGATGATGGTTTTGGGAATGGGGATGGCGAAGTAGAGGAGGTTTTGTCTTGTATTGGTAATGTTTCTAAAATACAATTTTGCCTTTTAAAATTGTAATTTGTAATATATATGTGACTATTCAGTCCAAAATATGGTTAGAATTTTGTCAAATGACCAAAATGATACAATTGGTATTTGTGAGGACGAAAATGAATTATTTTAAATGTGAAAGATTTAAAAATTTCAGAAACAAAATGTTAGAGACTATTAGAGTGATTTTCACTCTCGCCATTTAAGGCATCATGAAAGTACATTTTTGCTAGTAGCATGTCCTCCCTTGGTAAGTGGAATTTTCTAAGGTTTTTCACTAACAATCGAAGTAATTATTTTTGTTGTGCTGTACTGCTTTTTTTCCTCACCATTGGTAACAAAACTATTCATAATTGTGAAATACAACTACTAATTTAATTCATTATTTTAATTAGAATTTGTATGAGAACTCAATCTCATCATGCATGTCACTGCTAATTAACATTGATTTTGAAAGAATCTATAGTATTAGTGGACTTCACCTGAAGCCTAAATTTACAGGCATCGGGATATTAAATATCGTGATCAAAGTCCACTCTTACTGTCAGTAGACAATAATTTTGTGAGCTAGAATATAGTTAAGTAGTTACGACATAGAAGTACTCTTTGTTGCATTCCAAAAAGATACGGTCATATTTTTATAAAATTTTACATAATTCCAATAAGTATTCCTTTAAGAAATTTATCCTAAGAAAAGGAAGAGATACATCAGTAAACAAAATATAGCCATCAACACAAAGTCTAGTGCAAGCATGCTTAATTAGCTAATTACATCTTCAGCTGTATTACTTCAGCCTTCTGATGTACAAAACTCCTTTAAATTTTTCCGTCCGCACCTAACATAACTAGTAGTCCAATGTCAGATGCTTTCTGTGTTGCTCCAATGCTAGAACCTGGGGCAATCTGCTCAAAAACAATTTAAGATATAGATTGACCAATAAAGGATAAGACGTTATACAATTATTCATGTATTTAATTTGTTTAATGTTTGAAAAAATCTCAGTGAAACTTTATGAAATTTTACTCTCTTGCTTTAATTTTTACAGTTGTTAATAAATGAATTTCTTAATATTTGATAAGTTTAGAAAACTAGAGTTATATGTATCTTAAACTTGAGTATTTTCTCTTTAGTTTCAAATATTTTTAGGTTTTAAGTGTTGTTTTTATCAATTTTGCTTTTACATTCTAAAATGTGATAATTATGTTATTTTAGTATTTTTATTTTATTAATAGAGTGTATTTATCTGTAGGATTCGATTGGAAATAGAGTGTATTTATCTGTAGGAATCGATTGGAGAAAACGGCACGATATTCAGTCGAGAAACGAATCAAATCAAGCTATCAAGCATTAGTAACCGCAGTCAATATTTTTGGAGAAAGGAAGTTAAAACAGCACTCAAAATGAGTCCAAGCAAAGAAAATCGTTGTTTTCCTATTTTTAAAACCGCAGTTAATTTTCAACCCAAGTTTCTGGAAAGTTTACCGCGCATCAAAACTGCAGTCAAACTTCTCGTGAAGGAAAACCGCGATCAAGAATTTAAAGAATGGAAAATCCATAACCATAGTTTTCAACTCCTAGCAACAGTGATTTTTGGGCATGATTCAAGAATTTTTAGGGGCAAATTGGTCCAAAATTGTGGTAAATCAAAACTATAGTCAAACTTCTCGTGAAGGAAAACCGCGGTCAAAAATTTAAAGAAAGGAAAATCCATAACCATAGTTTTCAAATCCTAGCAGCAGCGATTTTTGGGCATGATTCAAGAATTTTTAGGGCAAATTGGTCCAAAATTGTGGTAAATTATGGCTGCAAGTTCTCCCTTCTAACCCTAGACAATAAATACACTCTTAAAACCTCTTTTGAGGCTAAGTATGGTTAGATAGAAACCTTAGATTGGGATAGTTTTTGTCCATTTTTCCTCCCCAGTTGGGGAGAATTTTCTTAGATTAGGAGTAGTTTAGTTTAATTTAAACCATCATCATCTTCTATTTGTAGATTAAAAACCCTTAGTGTAACTTTTCTTTAATTTATGTTTAATGTCATTTGCTTTGTTTTAATTTAGTGTAACTTTAATTTAATTGTTTTATTTACTTGTGTTTTCTTAGCTTAATGGTAGAATAGATTATTGCCATCTTTTAATATACTTTCTTAGAAGTAATTTATAGCATAGATTGGTTAATGAGGGTAGATTAGTAGTGGGCTTTCTTTAATTATGGTTCCTTAGTGATAATTAGTTGTTTAAATTAGCCAATTACTTTCTTAAAATGCCCTCTTGTTACATGCTCTCTCTTAAATGCTCTCTTTAATTTCTTTCTTTAAAATGCTTTCCTAATGTTAATATTTACTTTAATGTATTAGATAATTTTTAATTACTTTCTTAGTATTTTAATTCATAGTTTAATTTAAAAGCTTTCTTAAAAGGATCACTTCAACTAATTATCTAATTAAATAATTGGTTATTACCGATCAATCCTTATGACATTTTATTGGTTCAATTCCTACTTCTCTTTACTATTAGTTGACAACCATATATTTGCGGAATACCACTTAGTTAGTGTAAGAACTTAGGTATTTTTATAAACATTATTACTAAGTGTTTTCGAAAGGCATCAATATTCCACATTTAATTCGAGCAACAAATGCAATGTAAGAAACATGATCTTTTTTCAACTATTTCATAGCGGTGTAATCACATAGATATATGTAGCAAGATCTGTGACTGTAAGTGAGATGCAAATGTAAAAGTTTGCTATAAGAAATTCAATAAAACTAAATATCTTGCATGTAGGGCGCACCTAGTTCTTTAGAACAAACCCATAAATTACATTTAATTGACCGGGCTTGTAAACATACTCTGAAGATGATATGTTAAACTGAATGAAAAATAATTCCTTGAGACTATGGTAGATAATGTAGAAATTGAGAACAGAGAAGTTAAGGGGTAAGGTTTTACAAAACACTGGAAAAACAATTGGTATCATGTCAGGAGCTAAAATTAATTGTGTTGTGATGGATAACATGTACTTTTGGAGAAGTAAAAGTAATTAGGATTAATTCTATTTTGTACCCCTTAATTTATATATGATTCTCATTTTGTATCCTAAACTTTAGTTTTGGATACTTTGTATCTCGAACTCTCAAATTCATTCTATTTTAGCCCTTTTTTAACGCCTTCTAAAAAATTAACGAAATTTTTTCGTGTGTACAATAAATTTAGCAGGATGTACAATAATACTTTTGCATGCAAAAATAAATATTCTGTTAAATTTTTTGACGGCATTAAAAAGTGACAGACATTGGACAAATTTAAAAGTTGGTGTTACAACGTATCTAAAACTAAAATTCGAGGTACAAGTAAAAATTTAGATATAAATTAAAGGGTACAAAATAGAATTAGTTCAAGTAACTAACCTGATTGTAAAAATATGTTACACTAGATTTTATGCTTTAAAAAATTGATTATAACATTTTAAAACCATATATATCAACAAAAGGGATTAGATAAATGATATATAAACTGAATTTGTTACATCTCAATGTCTGAAAGAACATATATTTTGGTAATATTACTTAATATGCACTCAACATTGTAGTACTATAGTAGGCCACACACATTAAGAAATTTATGAACTATAATTATGTAATATTAGAGAATTTTTTTGTTAGATTTATTTTGAATTTATCCTACTTGATTTTTTAACTAAAGATTGTTAATATATAATAAAATAGTGACAAAATTTTAATATAATTTTTTTCCGTGGTAAAAATTTGTTGGATTAGTCATATAACAGGTTCAAGTGAAACTTTTTACCTTGAGGGTCTCAGTTATTTTTAACAAAAATATTATCAGAAGAAAAAAAAATGAATAGGAAACAAAAATATTATACGGAATGCAATAATTTTTTTTGGGGGACAGGGGGAGTGGGGTACAATGCAATAGAGTTAAGAAAGATCTTAAAATTTTGTAACTTCCATTTCTAGAAGTTGTTTAATTGAAATCATAGGTTCATCGGAACATATTCTCTAAAGATGGTACTTCTTTCAATAGTTGAGTAGAAACTTGTTGCATTGTTGGCCTCAACTGAGGATTGGGATTTATACATGACAACGCAAGCTTTGCGACTAGCACAACTTTTTTTGCCTCTTGCTTACTTGGATATGAGATGTCGGAGATCCACAATGTCATTCAATAACATATCAAAATTTGTTGATGTAGATGATGATGATGATAATGCCATCAACATTGATGAAATGAAATCACCTGGATGCTTCCCCATGATCACTTCCAAAGTTAGCACTCCAAAGCTATAAACATCGCATTTTTCGTTCACTTCCATTGTATATGCAAGCTCTAGAGTTTGAAATAAACACCATCACTTGTATATTATTAATAGTGATGGACGACTTTCATGAATTATAGTGGAAAGTATTTTGCTTAAAGTTTGCATGAAAAAAATCTTGAAAACTAAAAACTAATGAAAGTCAGAATGAGTGAATAAATTGACCAAATAACAAGACACCTGAATTTGCACTAAATTATATACCTGGAGCAGCATATCCATAAGTTCCAGCGAATGAAGTCCAATTAGATGAATCGGGATTCAAGAGAGTTGCAGTGCCAAAGTCAGAAATGTGTGCTTGATGATCAGAATCTAACAAAACATTTTTACTCGATATATCTCGGTGAATTATTATTGATAAACAACCATGATGCATATAAAATAATGCATTCGCCACATCTTTAACAATGTTTAGCCTCTTGATCCATTCTAACTTTACCGCTATTTCATCATTACTCAATACATGCATCAGGCTTCCTCCTTCTAAGAATTCATAAACCAAGAATGTGTGATGTGTATGTGAACAAAATCCATAGAGCTTCACAATGTTACGATGCCGTATTCTTGTCAATGTCTGAATTTCATTGGTAAAATCTTTTGGACTATTCACTGCTGAACTATTTGTTGTATGAAGTTTCTTGACAGCAACAATTTGACCATTTGGTAACTCAGCTCTGAAAACACTTTCCAAATCTTCCCATACCAATGCAATACTTGGGGTCAAAATTTTCTGTTGCATCAATGATGTTTTCGTATATCATTTTTCCATCAAAGCTTCAAATAGTGAACAAAATTTTACTCAATTCCTTTGGCTTATTTTCCACTTTTCTTGTAAATGGCCTTGTACTAATAAAAATACCCATAACCAAAATCAAAAGAAACATTGTTCCTAGTATTGGAAGAACAATGTGGTTAATGAATTTTTTGCTTGTACATCCTATGTCTTTTCTTACCTCCAATTGGTAGAGTGCAAGGCTTCAAGCCAACAATATTCCCACATAAACCTTTATTGTCTTTTAGAGCACCAAATGAAGCATTTTGGAATGCTGAGGTTTTGGGAAGAGAACCTTCCAATAGATTAGAGGATACATCAACAGAATTCAAACTCATGCAATGGTCGAAACTGGAAGGAATGGAGCTTGATGTCCTATTATGTGAAAGATTCATCTTCTCAATGCTTTTTAAATCACCAGTAACTCAATTGGAATTTCACATGTCAACATATTTTGGCTAAGATCAAGAGTTCCAAGAGAAGGAATTTTCCCTATAAGAGAAGGAATGCAGCCACTGAGTGCATTTATGCTCAAGTTTAAATCCAATAGTTGTGTGCAATAGCCAATTTGCTGAGGAATTGATCCACTTAGATTATTTGCAGACAAGCTGAGATTTAACAGTTTGGACATCTTACCAATTTCTATTGGTATATCTCCCGAAAGTGTGTTGTCATCTAACTTAAGCTCAAGCAATGAGGTCAACTTTCCTAAACTTCTTGGAATCCTCCCATGTAATTGATTTGAAGAGAGATGTAGCCTTTGTAATTTAGATACCCCACCAAGTCCAAGTGGTATATTTCCACAAAGATTATTGTTGGAGATTTTCAAAGTTGTCAAACTTGAAAATTTTTCCCACTAATTTTTGGCAACTCACCATAAAATTTATTATCACTTAAATCAATATGCTCTAAATGTGGACACATCGCCAAAATCATCAGATATGTTTCCTGATAGATGATTTCCTTGGGCCTTCAAAATTTGTAGGCTGGAGCAGTTTTTCAAACTTCTTGGCATAGTACCCACAATATTGTTGCTATAGAATGAGAGTCGTGTTAACAACCCACCATTGCAAATATTTTGTGATAAATGACCAGTGAGATAGTTTTCTGATATTAATAGATATTTTAAATGTGTAATATTATTTAATTCAATCGGAAGGATACCACTAAGTTGGTTTGCAAATAATCTCAAATCAGCTAGTGACTTCAACTTTCCCAATTCAGGCGGGATAGTCCCATATAATTTGTTTTGATTAAGCAGTAATTCTCTCAAACTTGTTAAGTTTCCTATGGAGGAAGGAATATATCCTGTAAGATTATTTTTATCAAGGTATAAGGAACTTAACTCCCTCAAATTTCCAATCGACTGAGGAATCTGACTAGAGAGATTATTATGTGACAGTTCCAAATTTTCAAGAGATATGAGTTTATGGCCCAATTTCTTTTGGGATGGGTCATGAAATAGAATTGTTGTAAAGATGCAAGTTGGTCAAGTTGGTCAAGTTTCCCAAATTTCCAATCGATCGAGGAATCTGATTGGTGAGATAGTTATTTGATAGATCCAGATTCTCAAGAGATGTGAGTTTTCCAATTTCTTTTGGAATGGGTCCCGAAAGATAATTATTGTAAAGAGACAGGGTAATCAAAATTTTCAAATTCCCAATCGATCGAGGAATCTGATTGATGAGATTGTTATCTGAAAGTTGTAGATCCTCAAGAGATGTGAGATTTCCAATTTCTTTTAAAATGGGTCCCGAAAAAAAATTATTGAAAAGATACAAGGTAGTCAGATTGTCCAAATTTCCAATTGATCGAGAAATCTGATTGGTGAGTTGGTTATTTGATAGTTCCAAATCCTCAAGAGATGTTAGCTTTCCAATTTCTTTAGGAATTGGGCCATATAGTCTATTTCCATACAAATATAATATTTTTAGTATTGTTTTGTCAAATTTCCAATCGACAATGGAATTGATCCTGAAAGTTTGTTAACTGCAAGGTAAAAATTTATTAGGGTACTAAGATTTCCAATAGAAGTGGGGATTGATCCAGTGAAGTCATTGCCTGCCAAACCGAGTTCGACAAGAGAACTTAAAAGCCCAATTTCTTGGGGATGGAGCTATGGAAAGAGTTATTGAAAAGGATCAAGTGTCTAAGAGTAATCAATTTGCAAATTTCGATTGGAATCACTCCAGAGAAATGATTCCTGGGCAAGCTAAGATAGATGAGTTTGGAAAGGTTCCCAATTTTAGGGGGGAATGGATTTATACAGTGCATTATCATAAAGTTCAATGGTAGTTAGATGGGGAAGGGATGAGAAATTGAGATGATCAAGAGTACCTTTGATGCCAGAACTAGTGATGTTAATGACCGTTATCTTTCCAGCCTTGTTACATTCAATTCCAGCCCAACTGGTGCAAGGGTTCCTTAGAGCCGACCAAGAATGAAAACCTTGAGTGGCTATTATTATCTAGACTTGCTTTCCATGCTAAAAGAGCTTTCCCTTCATCTCCAACACTTGCATGCGTTTCCGAAGCAGCAGCATTTGTAATTTGGGAAGCAGAAAGCAAGTGTAATAGTAGGATGGCAATGTACATGAATAAGAAACAATGTAGAGCGATGGAATTAATCATGAGTATCGTATTTACTGGATACTTGAAGAATTATTAAACTTAATTTCGTTTAGGACTTTATGGCCTGTATCAAATTTGTGCAAGTATTTATAGATCCAAGGTTTCATTGGCTTGACGTTGTATGCAGAAGACTTCGACCCTCCACGCAATAAATGAATTAGTTTTATATATAGCTGATTATTAAATTTATGAGACTGATATCTCCGACAATTCATCGGTGTTGACTTTGTACTCTTGCGTGCGTAGACTTTCTCGATCTATAGAAGTCTTTGCATCTATTATCTTTGAAAGTACTCTGTTATTGCCCCAGGATTGTTGTACGCTTGAATAGTTCAATTCACATATCAATTTCAAAGCCAAGCAATATTCCCATTTTTTTTTTTTTTTTTTAAATAGTTTTTTCAATTATGAAATAAATCAATTGCAGACAAGCATTTCTTTTCTTTTTTTTCTTTTCTTTTTTTTTTTTGAAATGATCTACTCATAAGAAAATTTAAAGTTCTAAATTACGAGACAAGAATTTCTTTTAATTATTTTATTGATCTTCTCATAAAAAATTACTCAAAGGAATGTTAGTTCGCTGCATATCAAAAATACATAATAATTGACAGCCGTATCTTACTTCTCCTTTCATTAATTTTGTTCATCATGTTCCAATTCTTGGTTCTATGTGTTTATTTTTAGAGTTAATGTTAGTATACTATCGCTGTAAAAAAATTTCTACACTATCAGGTGTGGATGAATGCCAAATATATAAAAATGATAGATGAAATTTAAAAACAATTTTTATATTCAACAATATATAACTTTTCTCAAGATTAATTCATATTTTTATTGATAACCAATTATTAATTTAAAAACAACACAGTAAATTTTATTTTGCATGTATGTTATTTCGATATTAGTTCTTTTTCTAGTTTCAACAATTTTTAAGATAACGTAAATCAGAATTAAGATAAAAAAATCAGCACTAATTGACTACACAAACACTAGAATTTTGAAATATGGATTTAATGAAAAATTTAGAAAAAAAAGTTGTTAATTAAAAAAAAAACATAAAACATATTGCAATATTTTATAAATCCTTTCATTAATTTTTCTATATCTAATAGCTACTTTATTTTGCATGTGTGTTATATACATATTAGTACTTTCTTGTTAGTTACCCATGATTTCATAAGACAATCTAAACTTAAATTAAGTTAAAATATCAATATTAGTTCATAGCACACATACTAGTGTTTAAAAACTTAAGTTAAGAAGTTAATGACAAATTTAGAGAGGTCATAATCCTTCCTACTAGGGACAATCTTGGGGACATCTGTTTCAATCCAATTACTACACAGGAGACTTCTACACCAAAAAATGGATCAAGTCTAGGGACTTTACAAGCTCTAGTCTACTTCAAAGTCAAGTCTGGTTCTTGATATTAGAGGAGCGAACCATTTTTATATTAAACATGAATTCCAGTTTAGAGACGGCGCTTTTGATCTCAAGCCATAATACAGACATGTGGTCAATTTTATATTAGATAAAATTGAAAAGTATGGCAAATATAGATCCTCAAGGCCATACCTGTGGTCAATGACCTTATTTTTCCGTGTACAATATTGAAACTAGCATTTTGATCAACAATAGGAAATTCAACAAGGCATTGTTTTTGGATAGAAAATTTTGGGTGTGTCTTATCCAAACGAATTAAGGGTGGTAATTTGAAACCCATCAACAAGTGAGATGAGATGATTTTAATAGTTAAAATGAATGAATCAGTTATGTTTTATATTAAAACACATAATAAGTCTCGATTAGAGGTTTTAAATTACTAAAATAATCCTTTAAATAAAAAAAATTTCAGCGTCTTAACGGTTATTTAACGGAATATTTAACGGTTAATTTCACTTTAACCCAAACTACAAGAGAGTAAATTATAGGTTTGAAAACTATAAGAGAGTAACGTGAATATTAGCCAAATCACAATGAAGTTCCTTTTAATTTACCTTATTAAAATTAATAGATGCTCTAGCCATACACACTATACATATAAATTGGAACATTCTTCGAATTTCTAAATATTGTTAAGTGTTGAACTAAAGTGGGCAGAATCTTAGAGTTGAGGTGCAATGCATCCGAAATTTGGAATTACAATGAAAAATGAGAATTGATTTTAACTTATTCTAGAGTAAAAAGTGAAATCAATTTTGACTACTTCCTCTAATATTCTATGCCCCTAGACATCATGTCAATATTAGTGATTATGTTAAATATTAGATTGGAATTGGATGGATCTTGGAGTTGAGAATGCAATATGTCCCAAATTGAAGTTGATGTAAAAATAAGAATCAACTATAATTTAGGGGTGTAAAATAAAGTTAATCCAAAAAATAAAATTCCTAAAAGTTGACATTCTAACCTAAACTTAGCCGGGAGCTGACACAAAGGGAGGAGTGATTTTTTTTTTTAAATGCTGTTTTTCATTATTTTTTTTTAAATCGACAATAATTTATAAATTACTCCAATCTAAGGGGATAGGGAAGGCTTAATTGGGTCAAGATACAAGAGAAATTAATCTCTATCTTAATAATACAAGGTCAGAGATTTAAACGGTCAACCTCATACCCAAATATATAGTCTGTGGCCAACTCGCTTAACACGAGTTGGTTATTAATGTTTTTCATTCTAAAAGTGGTAAATTTCATAGGGGCTGTAGGAGCAAAAAATTATTAATTAACCCTTGCAAAAATTCTAAGCAAGAAATTTAAAAGTACAACTTGTTTGACTAGTTAGGTAGAAACAGAACTAAGCCAAATAGATTTTCACTCTCAAGAATTCTTATTAAATTATTCTGTCTGGTCTTAATTTTTGGAATCTATCTCGATAAATAAAGTCTTGCTTTTTATTTTCAAGTAATCCGAATATAAATATCATATACAGTGTCAAATTTTATCGTTGAACAAGACTACACTCAAATTTTGGTCTCGTAAAATTTTAACATCAACATGTGCAAATTGATGAAAAAGCCGTAATCAGAAGAATTGTAAGATAACTTCAAAAAATTCTAATATTTTCCAGTTATCTTATACACATTCTAGATTGTGTATAAGAGACAGGGGAATTACCCGCCCTCAATTCTATGTGGCTAAAATTGACTGTTCTATATGGTTTTTCTTTAACAAATACTTGCGTCTGTTTTTTTTGGTCATCTACGTACTTTTACTGCTTTTTCCCTCACCATTGATAACAAGCTGTTCAATTCGCTTGACAAACAACCCTGATTTAATTATTTCCTCCAAAACAATTTTATACGACAACCCAATCTCATCCGTCACTCCTAGTTAATATGGATTAAGAAATCTTGTAGATTAGTGGAGTTTAATACAAGATATCCTTATCAAAGTCCCCACTTACTGTTAAAAGGATCGTGTCTTCTCTTTGTTGCATTTTCGAAGAGATGGTTCAATCTTTTTAATTTTTTTTTTATTAAATTTCTACATAATTTCAATAGTTATTCTTTTATGACATTTATGCCAAGCATGCTTAATTAGCTAAATTATATCTTCAGCTACATTCCTTCAATTTTTTTATGCACAAAACTTCAAAATTTCCTGCAGCACCTGCCAAGTAGTCCAATGCTGGATGCTTTTTATGTTACTCCAATCCCTAATGATCCAACCCTGACCACGCTGGTTGAGCCTTTTTCTTTTGGGTGCTCTAACTGTTCGTCAATTGACTTTCAGTGTTCGTTAGTCTGATATAAGAATCATTTAAACATTAATTAACGTTTGATGAATTTTATGAGACTTGATAAATTCGTTTTAACATGCCATTTTATGTCACTTGCAGCTAATGGGCATACCAGAAAAGAAATTTCTAACCTTTACTTCATCTATGGTCATTAAATAACTTTTCTTAAGTATTTGTTCAAAGTTGAAGGCTGCTGAGTCCTTTATTGGAGTTAGAATGTTACTGTGGCTCCTTCTTTGTGCAATGAATATTTATTTAACATTATATAAGCTAGGAAAGTGATAAGTGGTTGACGGAAATTAAGGAATTAAAAAGTTAGATGTTGAATTTGAGTAGGAGTCTCCTACATAAAACCTTCCAAATGTGAATCCATTAAAAAACTCTTTCCAAAAATAAAATAAAAATAAAAATAAATAAAAGCAGAATATTCAATTTTTGTAAATAATTGTGCTGTGAGAATTTCCTTTAAAAGTTTGGGTGGCAAACAAGAGGTTTGTGTTGTCATTACTATTGGGATATCTAATAATAGTGGGCCCAATATGCATGAAACTTTCATAGATCAATGAAATCAGTAAAGTAGTCTGATTATTGTAATAGGTTAAATTTTCAGACTGTTTCGCTATTGTTAACTAGATTTAATGACCCAGGCCCAACGGAGTTATCAAGGCATATATCACTTTTGAAAACTTTTTAAGGATTTAGTGGTAGGTTGGTCGCAGCATCAAGCAGAAACGAAATCATCTACAAACGTTGCATGGCCGCTAATCTCTAATTCTGGACACTTTGGATGAAATCAAAACCATCATCCAATAACATAGACAAAGTTTCCATAGCAAGTAGGAATAAATAAGGACATATAACATCTCCTTGTCTATCTCCTCTCTCATTTGCAAAATAACCAAAAGGAGAATTAATTAATTGTTACCGACCCTTGTTTTACCCATTCAATAAACCGTAAAGGGAAACACATAAACTTTGTTAAAGAATAATCAATTGGTAATAAATGGAATGGCCCAAAGAATTTATTAATTAATCAGAATCTTTTTTGCTAGTCGATATGAGATTTATATTTTTAATACATTTAACACCCCCTCTCACACGTGATGAGAGTTAGCTCTGATACCATGTTAGAAAACATGGGATTCCATCTTAACCAATTAGTAATAAGTGGAGTGGCCCATGAATTTATTAATTAACTCAGGATCTTTTTGGCTAATTGATGTGAGATTTATACTTTTAACACCTTTAACAAGCTTATAGCACATCTTGACACTTGATATTACATGCATATAGATGTATATGACAAACAGACAAAGTAAAAAATTTAAAATCACTTATCAAATCTACCCTATGTGGTAAGTTTACAGCGAATCACTAAATTCTAATTTTAGATATTCGGTTAATTTTTATATTTTTAATCTAGTGACACATTAGTGATTTTGTCACTTTATATAAAAGTATTTTCTAAAGAAATTTGATGGGATTTTCCAAATTTCAGATAACCCCTCTCCAAATCAAAATCATCTTGGCGCTTAAGATTTCTTCTATTTCTTACTTTTACTGAAGCTCTTAGAGTATTTACCTCCCCTATTCATCTGCCTCCCAAGTTCCAACTATATTGAACTCTTAGCTCATATATAGTATAGTACTAGTCTTCTCTGGAATACTGGTCTTGTGGTGTTGTTGGGGAGGGAAGCCAAAATTTAAAGGAAGGAGTAAATGATTTATTCACTGAATATTTTGATGTACAAAATCCTTTTTCTTGTTCTTTATTAGATGGAAGCACAAAAACACCCCCAATCATAACTCCCCAAGTTTACATGTCTTGAGAATAAGCACTTTTTTGGTCTTTTTACACAATAAAAAACAAAATGGGATGTATATATCAAAAAATGAAGTGTATAAATATAACCTACTACACTTTCAAAAAAAAAAAAAGGTGAACAAAAATACTGTTGATGTGAATAACTTCTCTAAAATCACACATCTGCTTAATGCACGCGTAAAACTTTCATAGAAGAGACAGAATGGAATTGTCAGTAGTGCCCAACTTCGCTATATAGTTATTTATTGATTATGAAACTCAATAAAACCAATAAATTATAAATTAATGTATTCGTTTGTTTTAGGATGCTTGGCCAAAAAAACTGCACTTATTTCTTTTATCAAAGTAAAATTTGTAACTACAAACCAATTGAAGGTTCGGATTATTGTGATTATTATACTATAAACTAACACAGTCAAGGACATGTATCATGTCTTCCCCTTTTCAGTTTTTACACACGTACACCTAAAATAGTAAAGGCCAGTAACCACTCAGCTAAAATTTTAGACAAACACTCGAACCTAGATAGGTTTTTGAATTTCCTTTTGTTTCAACTTTTGGATGGAGTGTTTTTTAAGAGAAAAATACCTTAATATTCTTTTACATTTTATATTTATACTTTTTTTTTTAATTTTTCACATTTTAAATGATTCTTTTTTGTCTCTCACAAATTTAAAATACACAATTTTTGTCCATCGACGCAATTCCAGCTACATTTTCATTGACATGAAATTATCATATGAATCACATATCACATTTTTTAAGAATAAAATTGATAAAATATAACTTTTAAAATCTAAACAATACACTACTCGAGAACCTCGCTCAACCACTAGCCAAAAACCTTCCCCTCCATCTTTGCCACCCTATTCGTCCCCCTTCCTCTAGTTCCCTCCTTTTTCCCTCCATTGTTAGTGTATGCCCTAAAACCAATTAATTTTAGGGATAAATTACACTTTTATATTTATGTATATTTTGTAATATGGCATTTAACGAATAAAATATTTATATATAAAATCATAAGGAGTTATGATGTAATTATATTTTATTCGTGTATATCCCTAATCGTAGTGTATGACACTAGTAGATTAGCACATAAGAGTATGTGGATGCTTATTAGAATAAGTGCATCGGATTGACCCGCTAAGAGTATTCCACACGGATTATTATTTAAATGTCAGTGGATTAATCTCATAGACATAATCCCTGTAATGGTCTTATGACTGTCTAATATACTAAATCTTGACTGTGGATTATTATTCTTTGGCTCTATTAGTCGTTACTCTTAATGAGTCTCACATCTTGTAGACTTCGGGTATAATATGAATCATGAGAAGATAAGATATGACCAATAGAGGATTCACCACTCCTTATAATAGGAAAGTATATCCCAAGATGGCCACTTCTTGAAATACGATTCGAAAATTTTATAAAGTGGAAATAGCTAATTTTTTCTATTCATATGTTCATATCTTATTATGTGTATAAGAGACAGCAGATATAATGTCAACTCTTATCGAATTAATTAAATTTTGTATTTAATCGTCGAATTAATATGCTTGATGCTTGGTGAAACAATATTAATTCTAATAGAACTAATCACGGATGGGTGATGTCGAACCACTTGACATATCTCAACACTTGGGTGGTCATGATGCTTTGCTAGAAAGCAATCTTGATCTATAAGTGTAAATTAATTAATTGGAGAATTAATGATAAATTAAAGGTGTTTAATGCTTTATCTAATCCTAATTAATTTAGGATTATAATTTATACTTATCACCAACGTGATTGGGAACCTAAAGGGTCACACACTTAAGGATAATTAATTCAGGATTAAAATGATTTGATAAGTATGAGATACTTATTGGTTAATTTATGAGATAAATTAACTTTTGGGTTTAATTATAATAAGTTATAAATATTAGGAGTTAATATGTAAGACATATTAAGAGTCCTAATTATTTATAATTATTCAAATACCCATGACCCAAACTGATTAGAATTTGTAATTGTCTAAACCCAATTTGATTGGGATTCTAAATATATATATATATATATATATATATATACATATGATATATATAAGATATATGAAAAAATAGTAGTAGTACATATATGATTAGTACTAGTACTATGTACGGCTTTTAGGGAAAAAAAGCCAACAAAATTCCTTTTTAAATCGTGAGAGTCACGATTGAGAAATAAGGGAGCCCGGCCTCTAATGGTATCCACACAGATAACAGGTCAATCAATCTTATGAAGATTCCTGATTTAATTATCTGTGTGGATACCATTAGAGGCCGGGCACCTGTGCGGCTTGTGGATCGACGTCCCAAACATATCGGAGATTTTACTGCAATTTAAGGTACAATCTCTATACTTTTCTTGTACTACGTATAAATTAATCAAGGTGATCCGTGATAGGAAAGTAAAAATTTTAAATTCCGCTGCGTTATATCTGATTTACTTTCTTACATCCATCCCATAAGCACTTCCTCTCCTGCTTTACCTCCCACAACCACTCCCTATCCCTTATCCCAATAGCCCAGCTAGTCCCCTTCCCCGCAACCCCTTCCCCTCTTTTTTTTAGCCCCAGTCCCTCTCATTGGCTCCTGAAGTTCTCCCCTCTTCCTTATCATAGTAGCCTCATCTTCCCCTTTCACTCTTCCTCCTATGCCCCTCTATCTCTCTCTCCCAGATTTTTTCCCTAGCCCATTTCTCTCTCCATCATCAACTCCTCACCCCTTCACTAAATTCTTCTGCCTCACTTCCTTGTAGACTCTCATTTCCTATGACTAGATTGAAACCTCCCATTGATGGTTTTGGATTTGAATATATTAAATTGGGTTTTGTTTATAGTTATAATTTTGATTTTGCATCGAGACCAGTATTTGTTTGAGTTTATGGGTTGGTTTTAAGGTGGCTGTGTTGATGGTTTTGGGGATTGGTGCTGGAATAGATAAGGTTTTGGGTTGCATCGGAAGCTTTTATGAAGTATGATTTTGTCCTTTAAAATTGTGATTTGTGACACACATATGCCAAAATGTGGTTGTGATTTTTTCGATGGATCAAAATGATGTAATTGATATTTGTGAGGGATAAAAATATGTTATTTTAAATATAAAAGGCTACTAGAGTAATTTTTCCTTTTGGCGTTTAAGGCATCGTGAAAGTGCTTTTTTTTTTTTGCGAGCAGCATGTCCTGTCTTGGTAAGTGGAATTTTCTAAGCTTTTTCACTAACAATCAAAGTAATTATGTTTTGTTTATCTTGTACTGCTTTTTTCCTCACCGTCGGCAACAACATTTTTTAGTTATTAAAAAAAGAAAAAAATATAATTTTAATCGCTAAAGTTTGGATTGTGGTCCATCTTAATTTTTAAACTTTCAGGCAAAACATATTTAATTCTCAAACTTTCCAATTTCAATTAATTTAAGACAAATTTGAAAATTTCGTCAATTAGAAATGGAAAAGTCACCTGCAAAGTATGTGACTATTAAACCACAAGTTTCAAACATAAAAAAAATGTAATTTTGGCTCTCAAACTTTGGGTTATGGTCTATTTTAGTCCCCAAAATTTCAAACAAAACAAATTTAATCCTCAAACTTTTTAATATTTTCCAATTTAGGACAAATTTGAAAATTCTATCAATTACAAATGGAAAAAATCAAATCTATCCTGAGATATAACATTTTTCAACCGATTTAACCATATTTTCACTTTTCTCTAACTATCAAAGCTTAACCATTCACCATTCTTGTCTATGTTATGGATATAACACTTTCTTACCAATTTCAACCCATTTAGTGATGGATTTAGCAATAGATTTTTTATAAAAATTCGTTGTTAAACAATTTACCAATGAATTTGATGATGAAATCCATCTGTCGTAAAATGCTTCGTTAGTAAAATATAGCAATAATTTTACCAACGAAATTTCAATGATGGAATTTTTTGTCGATAAGTCGGTTACTAAATTTGGTTTTGAGATATTGTGAATACCTTAAATTAGCGACATGTTTTCTTCTTTTTTTTGGCTAAGAATAACAATTGCGACGAGAAAATTTGTCAGTGATTGATATTTTAAAATATTGATGAAAAAATATGTCACTAATTTAAAAATATTATAAAAGAGGTTATTTATAAGTGCATGAAGTATAAATTTGAATTAATATATTAATCATTTAATATTGTTCAACATTTGTAACTAAATATTGAGTTTTGATTTACTACACCAACTTCAGCAAATATTCTAAAGATTAACCTTAATAAATGAGCCTCATTATACTGTAAAAGGTAAATTTTTATTGTTTTATTATAACTCAAAGATTAAATTTGAATTAAACTATTGTTTTAATTTGTTAGTGAATTATTATTGTGTTATTATTATCATTTCTTTGTATATAAATTTTCTAACATCAGATTAAATGGGTTGAAATCAACTGAGAGGTGTTAATGTTATAACCCAAATTAAATTTAACTATCACGTGCATGGGAAGTATTATAATATAGATAAGAATAGAAAATAGAGAAATGTTGAGAGAAATAGTTAGAGAGAAAAGTGAAAGTATGGTTAAATGGGTTTTAAATCGGTTGAGAAGTATTATATCCTAGGATCGATTTAAAAGTAATGTATAATGCCAGTGATTTTTTCCGCTTGTAATTGATAGAATTTTCAAAATTGTCCTAAATTGGAAGATATTAAAAAGTTTGAAAATTAAATGCGTTTTATTTAGTACTTTATGGATCAAAAAAGATCATGACCCAAACTTTGAGAGAAAGATAGGGATAAAATTTCATTTTTTTTTCCACATTTGAAACTTGAGATTTAAGAGTCTCATGCTTTACACTTGAATTTTTTCATTTTTAATTGACGAAATTTTTAAATTTGTCCTAAATTGGTTGAAATTAACTAAATGTGTTTTGCTTAAAACTTTGTAGACCAAGATGGACCACGACCCAAACTTTAGGGACTAACATTGTATTTTTCCCTTAAAAAAAATCACCTCTCTCCCTATCCTCTAGTGACTGGAACCCATGATTAATAAGTCATAAAGAAAGTGTCTTACCACCTAAGTTGCACTTTGTTATCAAAAAAAAAAGAAGGTAACAACCTATTCATAATTGTGACATACAACTACAAATTTAATTCTTTCTTCTAAAAGAATTTATATGAGAACTATTGGTTCTACACTACAAAAAACCATATTAAGTACAATAAACATCTCTAATTTATGTTTAAAAAAATTAATAAGATTAATCATACCTAGATATTACATGAAAACAGTGAAAATACTTAGTACCATTTTACACGCATGATCTGCAATCAAGAAGTATGGCAGGGTTAAAGTGCATATTCACTCTCTTTAAGACAATTCATGCCCTGATGGATTTTTCACTCTGATGCATTGAGTTATAGCGCATTGCCCCCTGAGATACAACAACTCAACTCATGGTTGTTACTTCCCTTTGATATGCACAATTAAGAGAAGTAGAATATTTCTTACACACTTTGCTTTGTCCATATAATTTTAGTAGTGATAAGTAGAAAATAATATTTTATTAGGGAAGTTGATAGAAAATTTGTTTTTTACTCTTTCATAAACACTTATATTTATAGGCTTTCAAAAATACATTGTCCTTACAATGTATAATGGTTTTTAATTTCAAAACAATGAGAATTATAATTCATAAAATGAATGACTTTTATTTCATAATAATGAGAATTATAACCTATGTAATAAATAAATAAATATTTATAACTAAAATAATAGTGACATAGAATTTATACCAATAAAATTTAAAACCATCATAAATTATTGTCTTAAAAATTTAAAAGGATGTAACTCTTAAAATAAATCTCAATAATTCATCCTTAAATGTCAATAATTTATTTATTTTATTAAAATATTCTAACAAGAACTCAATCTCATCATAATTGTCACTACTAGTTATTACTAATTATGAAAATCTGTATTATTAGTGGACTCAACTTAAGCGCAAATTTACGGATAGATGTCGTGATCAAAGTCCAATACTCTTACTGTTAGTAGGCAATAATTTTGCGAGATAGAATATAGTAAAGTAGTTACAACTTAAGAGTACTCTTTGTAGCATTCTAAAAAGATACGGTTATAGTTTTGTAAAAAATTTACATACAAAATTCCTATAATAATTTCTTTATGAAATTTAAATCAATAAAAGGAAGAGATACAATGATAATTAAAATACAACCACCAACATAAAGTCTAGTACAAGCATGCTTAAATAGCTAAATTACATCTTCAGCTATATTATATTTCAACTTTTTGATATACAAAAGTCCTTCAAAATTTTTTGTGCAACAAATGATCTAACTAGCAATCCAATTTTAGATGCTTTCTGTGTTTCTCCAATGCCAAAACTCGGGTCAAGCTGTTCAAAAACAATTTAAGATTGACATTCACCAGTAAAAGATTAAACATTATACAAATCATGTACCATATCTTAAATTTTTTGAAGTTTTGAATGAAATCTCAGTAAAACTTTAGTAGAATTTTACTCTCTTGCTCCAATTTTTACAATTATTTATAAATGAATTTCTTAATATTCCACATTTGATTCGAGTGTAAAACGCTTTTTAAGAGATAGTATCTTTTTACATCTATTTCCATAGCTGTCTAATCACATAGATATATGTAACACGATTTGTATGTGAGAAGCAAATGTAGAAGTTTGCTATAAGAAATTCAATAAAACTAAAGATCTTGCATGTAATGCACACCTACTCTAGAACAAACCCATAAAATACATTAATTTAAGGAAAAATCGCTGAAATAGTCCCTCAACTTTTGTATTTTAACAATGCATTTTTGCCAGAATATTTTCACAACTTTCCCTTAATGTAATTGACTTTGCTTGCAAACATGTCTCTTATACACATCTATAAAAAAAATAATAGATGAAAAATAATTCCTTGAGACTATGGTAGATAATGTAGTAATTGTGAATAGAAAAGTCAAAAGGTAAGGTTGTACAAAAAAATGGAAAAGCAAAGGGTATCATGTCAAGGGAAACTTAATAAATAAGATTGTCAATCAAAATATGTACTTGCGGATAGGTAAAAGTAATTTACTTTATCGTGAAAATATGTTACAACATATTTTATGCTTTGACAAATTGATTACAATATTGTAAAACCAGATATATCAACAAGAGATTATGTAATGATCTGTAAACTAAATTATTAAAGTTACATCTCATTGTCCAGAAAAATTCATATTATGGTAGTATTACATAACATGTACTCAACGTTATAGTTGCATAGTCAACCACACATATTGAGAAATTTATGAACTATTTAATTATGGTAATACTAGAGGATTTTTTGTTAGATTTGTTTGGAATTTCTCATATTTGATTTTTAACTAAAGATTATTAATGTATAATAAAGTAGTGATAAAATTGTTAATTTACTTTTTTTTCTTTACGAAAAAATATTGGATTGGTCATATAATGGGTTCAAGTGAAACTTTTTACCATGAGAGTATCAGTTATTTTTCTCAGAAGAAAAAGATGATTAGAAAATGAAAATATTATATAGAATGCAATAGATTTCTTTTGGCGTAGGAGGGAGGGGTAGAATGCAATAGAGTCAAGAAAGATACATACAGAAACTTAAAATTTTGTAACTTTCATTTCTAGTTGTCCAATTGAAATCACAAGGAACAAATTGCCTAAAGATGGTACTTCTTGATCAATAGTTCAGTAGAAAGTTATTGCATTGTCGTGCCAGCCTCAGCTGAGAATTGGAATTTATACATGACAATATGCAAGCTTTGCGAGCAACACAACTTTTTCTACCTCTTCCTTACTTGTATATGAAATTCGGGGATACCTTGTGTCTTTCAACAACATATCAAAATTTGTTGATGCTTATAATGATAATAATGCCATCAACATTGATAAAATAAAATCGCATGGATGCTTCCCCATGATCACTTTCAAAGTTAGCACTCCAAAGTTATAAACATCGCATTTTTCGTTCACTTCCATTGTATAAGCAGGATCTACAATTTAAAATAAACACCATCACTCCTATATTGTTGATTGCGATGGATGACTTTCTTGAATTATAGTGGAAAGTATTTTGTTTAAAGTTTGCACGAAAAAATCTTGAAAACTAAAGACTAATGAAAGTCAGAATAAGTGAACAAACTGACCAAAAAACAAGTGAAGTTGTATTAGAATATATACTTTCGGAGTAGCATATCCATAAGTTCCAACAAATGAAGTCCAGTTAGATGAATCCGGATTTAAGAGAGTTGTAGTGCCAAAGTCAGAAATGCGAATTTGATGATCAAAATCTAATAAAATATTTTTGCTAGATATATCTCAATGAATTATAGGTTGTACACAATCATTATGCATATAAAATAATGTATTTGCCACATCTTTAACAATGTTTGTCCTCTTGATCCATTCAAACTTTACGGCTATTTCATCGTTGCTTGATACATAAATCAAGCTTCCTCCTTCCAAGAACTCATAAACTAAGAATGTGTATTGGGTGTGTGAACAAAAACTATAGAAATTTACAATACAATATCGTATTCTTGTCAATGCATGGATTTCATTGGTAAAATCTTTTGGACTATTCACTACTGCACTATCTGTTGTATGAAGTTTCTTCACAGTATCATTTTGACCATGTGACTACTCATCTCTGAAAATACTTCCAAATCTTCCCCTACTAATGCAGTATATACTTGGGGTCAAAATTTTTTTGTTACATCAATAATGTTTTTCATGTACCATTTTTCCATCATATATTTAAACATGGAACAAACATGCATTTATTTCTCTTGGTTTATTTTTAACTTGCCTTTTAAGTGATGTTGCAAAAATGAAAATAGAAAAAACATGGTTCCTAGTGATGAAAAAATAATTAGGAAAGGAATTATTTTGCTTGTCGACCTTCTCTTGGTTCTCATTCCAGTTGATTGAGTGCAAGGCTTTATGCCAACAATTATGCCACATAGACTTTTATTATTTCTCAAGGTAAAAAGCAGCCTTTTGAAATACTATAACATTGGGCTAAGAACCTTCCAATTGATTGGAAGATGTGTTAATAGAAATCAAGGAAGCATACAATTTTAGTTCTCAAAATTTGGCTTATAGTCCATTTTGGCCCCTAAAATTTTATGCAAAACACATTTAGTTCGTAAACTTTTCAATTTCTATCAATTAAGGACAAATTTGAAAAGTTTGTCAATTACAAACGAAAAAAGTTATGTGCAAAGTACGTGACTATATTTCCAAGGTTCCAAACAAAATACAATTTAAACCTCAAAGTTTGGGTCATGGACTATTTTGGTCCCCAAGGTTCCAAACAAAACGCATTTAATTCTCAAACTTTTTAATTTTTACCAATTTAGAATAAATTTGAAAATTTGGTCAATTACAGATAGAAAAAGTCAGTTACATTATACGTGACTTTAAATCTATCCTGGGATATAACACTTCTCAATCGATTTTAATCCATTTAACTATATTTCCACTTTTTCCTTTGACTATCAATGCATAACCATTCACCATTCTTGTCTATATTATAATTCTTCCTATGCATGTGATTGTTAAATCCAACTTCAGTTATAACACCTCTCAACCGATTTTATCCCATTTAATGTGGTGTCGAAAAAATTATATCCAAAGAAATGGTAATAATAACACAATAATAATTGTCTAATAAATTAAAATAATAATTTAAATTATTTCTTCAAGACTAATCATTAAGGTATAATAAAACAATAATAATTAACTTTTTTCAATATAATGAAATTTTATTGAAATTAATCTTTAAAATGTTTGCTGAATTTAGAGTAGTAAACGAAAATTCAATAATTAGTTGCAAATATTGAACAAGATTAAATGATTAATATAGTTCAAAGTTATACTAAGAAACCCGTTTTATAATATTTTTAAATAGTGACGGATTTTTCCGTCATTAATATTTTTTAAATAATTTAAAATATTAATTACTAACATATTTTTCCGTCGCAATTGTTATTCTTAGTAATGGAATTTTTGGACTAAATTTAGAAAAAAATCCATCACTAGTTTAAGATTTTCACAATATCTCAAAACCAAATTTAGTATTCGATTTGTTGACGGAAAAATCCATCGTTTAAATTCCGTCAGTAAAACTGTTACTATATTTTACCAAAGAGGCATTTTCTAACAGATAGATTCTATCGGCAAATCTATCGTTAAATCATTTAATGGCGATGGTTTTTTGGCAAAAATCCACTACTAAATCCGTCATTAAATGGGTTGGGAAGTGTTATAATATAGACAAGAATAGTGAATGGTTAGGCACTGATAGTCAAAAGAAAAATTGAAAATATAATTAAATGACTTGAAATCGGTTAGGAAGTGTTATATTCCAAGATAGATTTAACTGTCACGTGCAATGCACGTGACTTTTTTTTTGTTTATAATTGACAAAATTTTTAAATTTGTCCTAAATTGGTAGAAATTAAAAAATTTGAGAATTAAATGTATTTTGTTTGGAACATTGGGGACCAAAATAGACCATGATCCAAATTTTGAGAGCTAAAATTGTATTTTTTTTCACGTTTGGAACTGGAGATTTAATAGTCACATGTTTTGCACATGACTCTTTCCATTTTTAATTGATGAAATTTTTAAATTTGTCCTAAATTGGTCAAAATTAAAAAGTTTAAGAATTAAATGTGTTTTGCAAGAACTTTAAGGACCAAAATGGAACATGGCAGACCCCAAACATTGAGGGCTAAAATTATATTTTTCCCTAGAAATCAAACTGAAGCAATGATTAAAGGTGGATGGAATGGCACCTGATATTGTATTGTGCAAAATATTCAACTTCTTAATGTTTTCCAACTCATCCAACTCTGGTGGAATTTTTCATGTCAAGTTTTCACTGAAATCAACAGTTCCAAGCGCATACATATTTTTATCATGGAAGAAATATAAACATCCATCAAGTGCATTTTGGCTAAAATTCAAATTCACTGATTGCGTGCGTTTGCCAATTTGTTTAGGAATAGAGCCACTAAGATTATTAGTAAGCAAAACTAGATTTAAAAGTCCAGACATCTAACTGATTTTGGGTTATATTTTGCCTAAAAGTTCCTTGTTGTCTAGTTCAAGTTTAAGTAATAAAGCAAACTTCTCCAAACATTTTGGAATTGTCCCATGTAAATGTTTGGAAGAAAGATCAAGCTTTTACAATGGAGAAACCTTTCCAAGCCCAGTTGCTGTATTTTTCCTGAAAGATTATTGTTGGCGATCTTCAAGCACGTCAAAGTCATTTATGTACTTGAATTCCAAGACAACTCACCATAAAATCGATTATGGTTTAAATCAACATACTCCAAGTGTGATACACGCCAAATTCTTCACATATGTTCCCCAACAGTTGGTTATTTTGGACCTCGACAACTCTCATAAGCTATGACAAATTTTCAAGTTTCATGATATATTACTCACAAAATTACTATCATGGATTGATAACACCATCAGTAAATTATGTACTAATGCAAATATTTAGGGTAAATGATCGCTAAGGTAGTTATGAGATATGAATAGCATTTGTAAATGCGTCGCTTTATTGAACTCATTAGTATGCAAAACTTTAGATCAACTAGTGAGCATTACAACTTTTTGAACTCTAATTGGATAGTCCAAATTTTTTGTTTTCACTAAGTGATAATTTTTTCAAGCTTGTTAAGTTCCCAAAGGAGAAAGAAATGTGTCCAATCACAGCTTTACTTTAAGGTGTAAAACACTTGATTCCTCAAATTTCCAATCCATCGAGGTATCTGATTGGTGAGATGGTTATATGATAATTTCAATTTCTCCAGAGATGTGAGATTTTCAATTTCTTCTAGAATAGGTCCTGAAAGATAATTATTAAAAAGATACAAGTAAACCAAGTTGCTCAAATTACCAATTGATGGAGGAATCCGACTGGTAAGATCGTTATTGCTAGTTTCAGATTCTTAAGAGATGTGACTTTTCCAATTTCTTTTGGAATGGGTCCCGAAAGAAAATTATTGTAAAGATACAAGGTAATCAACTTGCTTAAATTTCGATTGAGGAATTTGATTGCTAAGTTTGTTATTTGATATTACCAAATACTCAAGAGATGTGAGCTTTCTAATTTTTTCTAGAATAGGTCCCAAAAGATATTCATCGAAAAGAACAAGTTAATCAAGTCGCCCAAATTTCCAATTGATCGAGGAATCCGACTAGTGAGATTGTTACTTGATAGGATTATCTGCCAAATATTTAAGAGATGTGAGCTTCCCATTTCTTTTGGAATGCATCCCGAAAGAAATTATTAAAAAAAGCAAGGTACTTATGTTGGGCAAATTCCCAATCGTTCAAGGAATCTGATTTGTGAGATCGTTATATGATAGGTCCAAATCCTCAATAGATGTGAGTTTTCCAATTTTTTCTAGAATAGATCCCAAAAGATAATTATTATAAAGATACAAAGTAGTCAATTTGTTCAAATACCCAATAGATCTAGGAATCTGACTGGTGAGATTGTTATTTGATAGATCCAGATTCTTGAGAGATGCGAACTTCCCAATTTCTTTTGGAATGTGTCCCAAAAGATAATTATTGAAAAGATACAAGATAATTAGATTACCAAAATTCCCAATCTATCGAGAAATCCGATTGGTGAGATTGTTATTTGATGGTTCCAGATCCTGAAGAGATGTGAGATTCCCAATTTCTTCTGAAATGGGTTCTGAAAGATAATTATGGTGTAGATACAAGGTAATCAAGTATCCTAAATTCCCAATCGATCGAGGTATCTGATTGGTAAGATTGTTATGTGATAGTTTCAGATGCTTAAGAGATGTGAGTTTTCCAATTTCTTCTGGAATGGGTCTCCAAAATAATTTTTGAAAAATACAAGATAATCAAATTGTCCAAATTTCCAATCGATCGAGAAATCTGATTATTGAATTGGTTATCTTATAGTTCTAGAACCTTAAGATATGTGAGCTTTTCAACTTCTTCTGGAATCAGTCCTGAAAATTTGTTCATTGCCAAGGATAAAATTGTTAGGCTGCTAAGATTTTCAATAGATGTGGGGATTTCCAGTGAGCTCATTTTCTCCCAAATCAAGTTCAACAAGAGAACTTAAAAGCCCAATTTTCTGGGGGATGGGGCCATGGAAAGAGTTATTAAAAAGGATTAAGTGTCTAAGAGTAGTCAATTTGCAAATTTCGATTGGAATAACCTCAGAGAAATGATTCCCGGGCAAGCTAAGATAGATGAGTTATTTCAGAGAGATTCCCAATGTTTATGGATCCGTAGAGTGCATTATCAAAATGTTCAATGGTAGTTAGATGGGGAAAGGATGAGAAATTGAGATGATTAGGTGTACCTTTGATCCCAAAACTAGTGACAATAAAGATCGCTATCTTTCCAAATTTGTTACAACGAATTCCAATCCAATTGGTGCAAGGGTTCCTTAGAGCTGACCAAGAAGACAAGTTCAACTGATTATTATTATCAAGACCGACTTTCCATACTAAAAACCAATCATTTAGTCTATTTATTATCGAACTAATATTCTCTTCAACAAAAAGAAATCTCGATAGGAGAAAGATATGCGAAAATTAAATCAATAAAAAAGTAAATAAAATATTACTAGCACTAATATACTAAAATCAAAATAGAAAAAAGAAGAAAATATGTTATTCTTTTTTTCTATTCCATAAAATATTGGTAAAATAGTTTGTCTTGATTGCTATCTTTATTTTGAATTCTTTCTCATTCAAGTCTATTGATACGGGTTGATGCCCAGGGTATGTAGAACTTGATCACAAACGTTAAAGATCCCAACTTTATGATAAAAAAAAAAAAAAAAGACGGACTAGAGTTTATATGCACAAGCGAAAGGTAGTTTATTAATAGACCTCCTTGATTAGCCACAAGGCAATCTTTTAACTATGAGCAAGGAATTGATCCAAAGCCTAATTGGCACAAAATCAATACCTGGTGTTGGTTATAACCTCAAGTGCTCAATCTTGAAGCCCCAACTAGATTTCTAGTCTACTTGGACTCGTCCACTTGGATTCCCCTAGAGGAAACAACAAACCCAAGAAACACAACACTTTCCAAACAAAAGTGGCATTTTTTCTTAAAGTTAGCATACAACTTTTCTTGTCTTAAAACAAGCAAAACAGCACGAACATGTTTAATATGCTCATTAAAGCTTTTACTGTAAATCAAAATATCATCAAAATAGACAACGACAAATTTACTAATGAAAGCTCTAAGAACATGATTCATAAGCCTCATGAATGTGCTCGGTGATTAGTGAGACTAAACGGCATGACTAACCACTCATACAAACCATGTTTGGTTTTGAAAGCAGTTTTCCATTCATCACCTTCTCTCATCCTAATCTGCCAGTATCCACTTTTTAAATCTATCTTAGTGTAAATGCTGGATCCATGTAACTCATCAAGCATGTCATCAAGACGGGGAATAGGATGGCGATACTTTACCGTGATTTTATTGACGGCAATTCTATCCATGCACATCCTCCATGAACCATCAGGTTTAGGTACTAGTATTGTAGGCACAGCACACGGGCTCATACTTTCTCTTACACGGCCTTGACTAACCAGTTCTTTGACTAGGACTTGCTGTTGAACCTCCTTAGTCTCCTCAGGACTAGTTCTATAAGCAGGACGATTGGGAATCATGGCTCCAGGCACTAAGTCGATTTGATGCTCTATGCCTCGAAGAGGAGGCAAACCAAAGGGTATGTCTTCGGGAAAGACATCACTAAACTCCTGCAAGAGAGCTTTAAACATACTTGGCAGAGAATCATCTAGGTCAGTGGTAGAGAAATAAACTGGTTATACACAAGCAAGACCATAGACAAATTACTTTTCTGTACTTCTTTAACTTGCAGGGTTAATTTTCTATCTTTTTTCACTTTAGACTTAGCAAACTCCCTTTCATTAGTCTTCTTTGACCTAAGTTCGGCCAAAGCCTTGTTATGCTCATCAACATTCTTTTTAATTTGATTTTGCTCTTGAAGGACTTGTTGGGGAATTTCATAGAGGATGCAACACAATGGTTTTACCACCCTCTTCAAATCTATAAGACACATTAGTGATGGTCATACTAATTGTAAAAAAGTAAATGACTTGCATTCATAGGGACGACATCACACAACACTTTGTCATTATATTTGCCTAGGTTAATTAAGACATGCACTTGCTTAGTTACTTTTAGTTCACCATTGTCATTTAACCATTGCAGTCTATAAGGTTTAGGGTGTTTAAACGTTGGCAAATTTAGCTTATCTACCATGTATTGTGAAGCTATGTTCACGCAACTCCCATTATCAACAATTAAACCACAAGTCTTACCTTGGACATGGCATTTGGTGTAGAATATGTTCTCACGTTGTACCTTAGTAGGGTCGTCAGTGGCTTGAGCCTGCAAGTTTCTTAGTACGACCAGTACTTGTCCATCCATGCCAGTCTCATGGTATTCATTGTCTTCATCACTCAAATCAGTCCTTCTAATGGTGGCATCTGGTCTTCACTTTCACTCGTCCAATTGCCAATCATATGCCAGTCTCATGGTATGTGGAGATGGAGCCACCACATCTGAGTTGTGAATGTCCAAGTGGTTAGGCGCCGAGGTATTACCTTCTGGTTTGGGCCTTTGGCTTTGCAGGAATGGGGTTCTCCTTGAGTTTCTCCATTCTCTTGCTCACAACAGGGTTAGTTCGAGGAAATCTCTAATTTGAACTGGAAGTAGAACTAGACTTGGATTTACCTCGAAGAGCCTTTTCTACCTTGTTTGCCCTGTCTCTTATACACTCTAGATGTGTCCAGAGACTCGTGAAGATCAACTCAAATCAGCAATCTCTTTGTTGAGGCCATTGATGAATCTCTCCATGGTGGTCTCTTCATACACATCTGATACAAGTGAGCTTTGCTCAATGCCATCTCCATCTATCGAGCATACTCCTCCACAGTACGATTCTTTGTCGAAAGATTGGAGTTCCTTATTTATTCTCTGAGAATTCATTAGCAGGTACTGATAACCTCTTTCTAAAGAAAGGGTTTGAGGTTAGTCCAACGAGTTATAGGGTAATCACCTATTCTACGTCGTTCTTTTATTTCAGATACCCACCAAGTCATAGCATAGTAAAAAAAGCAGGATACAACCAACTTATATTTCTTTTCGTCTAAATAGTCATAACAATCAAACAAAAAGTCTACCTTTTGTTCCCAGTTCAAGTATTCTTCAGGATCGGCTTTACCTTGGAACGTGGGCATGTTTGGTTTGAGAGAGCCAATTTGCGTGTCCCCTCTCCCTGGTTAGTGAATCCCCTCCCTTGGTTCTCGTCGAGGGTTAGGCCTTGGAACTTGCTCTTTTCTTTGGATTTGTCGTGGACCACGCCTCCTATCAAAAGACAAATTTGTTAATTCATCATAATCTAAATCATAATCAGACTCTCCTGAGTCTTATTGAGTATTGGTTTTGCGTGTGGTCTCTCGATTTGGAGTAGTTGAAGTAGATGCTTGTGGTTTGCCTCGAAGTTGTTGAATTTCAAAACTCATAGTGGCAAACTTCTCATCAAAGTCCTCCATCTTCAGTATTTAAGATCCTTGCCATTACACTTTGCATAGCAGTTTCTTGCATCTCCTTGTTCCTTTGTTGCACGTCCTTTTCCTGTGCCTTAGTCACAAAACAAAGACTAAAGAGAAGAGGTAAAAAAAAAAAAAAGGTTAGTGATAATCAATAAGAGAGGGTTTCACTCTTTGGGGAGTAATGCACTCAAGTCCTCACTTTGGTTTTTATCACTCTTAATGATCTCACCTTACTCTTTGAAAATCTCACTTCACTCAAAGATTCTCTTATGAAGCCTTGTAAAAACTATGAAAATAGCCAAAGGTTCCAAAAGTTGATCCTCAAAGCAACCAATCGTATTGATTGGAAATAATGTCCAAAAGGATCTCGGATCAATATAGTTTGAAAATTTAGGCTTAACCCTTCGGATATAAGTCAAGGAAAAAATCCGAAAGCAAAAAGGACACAAAAAAAAGCACAAAAAGAACAATAAGATCACAAAATTTAGTAAAGAGAGTTTACTAAATTCGATAGAGAAGATAATTTGAAAAGAAAGAAAAGAAAGTAAATTTTTTTTTTTTTGGCAACAACAACAAAGAGAATAATGAAGACAGTTAACAAAGAAGCAACACTAGATCTTTTTTTTTTTTCAATGAACAGTACCCGGTGAACAATAGTGGTTAACAGTACAGTGCAGTAACTGGTGAATAGTATGATGAACAGAACCGATTTTTTTTTTTTTTGGCAGCAACAACAAAGAGAATAATGAAGACAATTAACAAAAAAGTAACACTAGATCTTTTTTTTTTTTTTTCCAATGAACAGTACCCGGTGAAGAGTAGTGGTGAACAGTACATTGAACAGTACCGATGAACAGTGCGAACAGTGTGATGAACTTACAATTTTGAGTTCTGATACCACGATGATACGGGTTGATACCTAGGGTATGTAGAATTTGATCACAAACGTTAAAGATCCCAACTTTATGATCAAAAAAAAAAAAAAAAGACGGACTAGGGTTTATATGCACAAGCGAAAGGTAGTTGCATTTTAATAGACCTCCTTGATTAGTGTATTAACAATCTTTTAACTATGAGCAAGGAATTGATCCAAAGCGAAAATCAATAGTGTACATGGTAGATAAGCTAAATTTGCCAACGTTTAAACACCCTAAATTTGTAGTCTAGACAAGACTAAAGAGAAATCTAAAATTCTAATTCACTCGTATGAGAAGAAAAAGAAAAACTGAAATTTTATTGCCAAAATTCATTTTTTTCAATTGTGTACAAGACCCCTCTATTTATAGTTGAGGGTGGAGGATTCTAGGACTAAATTATTCAATGTGGGATAGTTAGTTTTAATAGTTGGGCTGGATCCTACAGCCCATTAGCCTCTAAACCCAATTCTTGTACACTTAACTAATGGCCGAAATACATGGCCCAAAAACAAATAATTACGTCTTGAAACCAGCCCAATTAAACACACCAACACTTAAAACAATTGGGCTCAAAATAAAAGACTAGACAACTAAATAAAAGAATATTCCATGGTCGAAATAATGAGGCTAAATTTCGGCCCTTCAGCTTCTCATCCTAGGCTTGATCTTCAATGACTTGGACGTCCATTACTAAGAACATCTTAGACTCTTTAGTGGATTTCATCTCCAAAAGGTTTGTGAGCTCTTCTTGATCTTCAACAACTTCAACTAAGCCCAACATAGCTTTATTGAGGTTCTTAACTCTTGATCTCGTAATTGGACCTTGTGGAACTTGAAATGCGGATTCCGTGAGCCTATATCGAGCCTTTGTGGACAATTGATCACCATCAAGTCCTTGGGATGTATCATTTTCCTTCTTCTCTAACAGCATTTGCATGCATTTCAGAAGAAGCAGCATTTGTAACTTGGAAAGTGGAAAGCAAGTACACATTTATTAGTAGGATTGTTGTGGCTTTCATATTTACTGATTTTCAAGAGCTAATTTTTTTTTTTTTTTTGGTTATGGCCTATCGGATTTATTGATGAAAATATTCTTTGGCTTGACGTTTCTTTCATGCAGATGAGGCTAATAGTCGTCTCTGGTAACTGTTGATTATTTTTTTAACATTGATGGAAGATTAGTTGTACTTTTTTTTCTTTTTTTTTTTTGTCTAGTTTAATAAGAGCTTTTGTTCTTTTTGGGTCAAAATAACATACTGTAATAAAATATGTAATTAAGACTTTTATGTGTTTTACAAAATTTTATTAAGTCTTAACTGGAATGTATTATTCAACATTCATGAAGTTCACTATTCATAGGTTTTTAAGGAATTTAATTGGTATTTTTACCTAATAATTTTTCACTTGCCTGATCGATGTGGAATATTTTATACACTTAATTTCACAAAATGTATGTAGTACATGCAATGTTTCTATTTTTTTTTTTTTTTTTACACCTTTCAATGTGGAGTTTCTAATAAAATATAAAAAACTATTTGGTAGCCAAAATGAGATATTTAGAAAAGTTTAATAGCAAATCAGATTATTTACGTTATTTTATTTGCAATTTTCGAAAATCTCCCACCAAATATACTTCCTTATTAACTAGGTCTTGCAAATTGGAATGTGCACATGTATCCTTGAAACGTGGTGATATTCCATTTTTATGTAGCGTTGTGCTTCCAGATTCCATTTAATTAAGCAAAGCAGATGTGTTTATTTCTTAATTAATTGGTTTTAAAATCAGACTTTGACGTCATATTCATAGTGAGATATTTATATTTAATACTTACTTTCACACGTAATTTGGATTAATTGAGACTCTTTCTGTTGGAAGGAGCTAGAGGAAAAGCATCTTACTATTCAAGCAATAAGTTATTGAAAAATTCTATGGTTATGTTTGGGTGCTATATAGTTATATTTTAAATATTTATACATTATAATATTATGTACAATACAAGACTTAAAACACAGTAGTATAATCTCCTAATGAGATCATATAATTCCTCTAAGTTATTAGCTAGTTGTGATAGAAAATTTATATAATTTGTAGAGTGGAAAAACAACTTCCTCACAACTCATGAGCAATCACAGGGAATTAAAAACATTGTCTTGAGCAGTTGCTCATCTTATTTGTACATTTACCTCTATATTCAATAAATTGCTGCTGGCGTTTGTTAAATAATAATAAGAATAATAATTCCAACCCACTCATCCAAACCTAAAGAAGATTTCATTAACCTTTTTTTTAAAAAAAAAAAATTCACTTCGACATTTTATTAATTTCAAAAAATTAAATAGCTCAATTTCAAATTATTCAAGACTCCACAAGCAACAAGGTGGTCAATTAGGGCAAATACTTAAGTAGACCCGATCTTTGATCCCACTTGTAGACCATGTGGTGTGAATTAAATTTTAGAGAATTTATGACATCAACTGATGTAAGCAAGATTTTTTAAGATTTAATTATGACTACATAGTCTACAGGTGAATCAAAAATTAAAAATCTGGTCTATCTAAATATTTTTCAGTAAATTAGTAGAAAGTCTTGTCATGTCGACAATTTCGATACTTTCTGAAAAAAGTTAGTAGTTCTTAATTACTTACAAGTCATAACACACAATTAACACATAGAATTGTCAATTGAGTTGGGCCGATCCAAACTTGATCAGCTAATATCAGGACCAAGCTTTTTATTAAATGAATTGTGTTGAATTTGAACCAAAATTTTAGGCTCAATTTTTATAATGAGCCTTGAACTTTGCTAAGCTTATCCCAGTGGCTTGGCCTGAATAAAACATATAATTTATATGTGTGTGTAAAATTTTATATATAGGTTTACATATTCTTTGACAAATATTATGTGTGTGTATGTATGTAATGTAATACTTAAAATATGTAGCTAATGTAATACTTAAAATTACTTCATATGCAAATATAAATATATGATTATTAGTTTAAAAAATACTATTTTTTTCTCTAATATATATATATATATATATATATATATATATATATATATGTTATAGCATAACATTCTCGTTATTCAATTTAATAGATCAATTATAATTAAAATTTAAACTCTTATTTAAATTATGTATAATATACGTGATTATATACAAAAATACATGAAAATAGTGAGAAATACAATATTGTATTACTATGGTATATAAAATTATGAAAAATTTCCGATAGTAAATAATTATATGAAAATGAAGTACAAAGTTTTAAAAACATGAGTCTGGGTCCCAAAGCTGATTAATTTAGTCAAGAATGAACCTAATTTTATGAGTTTTGCTGATTTAAGTTTGTGCTTGTCACCAAGATAACTAGGAATTCATCGTAAATCCTCTAATAATAATAATAATAACAACGACGATAAAAGTTTGTCCTTCTCAAAATGGGCCTCACAAAGCCCATTTTACACCCGTAGTATTGCACTGCACATGATGTTCAAGAGTTGGGCCTAAGTAATGGGACCACTTTTAATATTAAAAAAAAATCCACCCCCAACCCAAAAAAGTGCAAGATATAAGTTTTTGTTTATTTTTATTTTATTTTTTTTTAAAGAAAACTCAACCTCTCTTAATAACCACTTAATATGTCGAACTCATAATAATATGTGGGACTATTTTACCGTCCCAAAAGTTGCACGTACGAAAAATACCCAGCAGTGCCAAGCTGGTGCTTCTCTTCTTTTTCATAATTATGAGCTGCTGCCTCATCTACAACAGTCTCCTTCTTGTGGTGGAAAAGGTGGTGGTGGTGCTTCTCTTCGGCCATGATGATATTTGTTTACTAAAGCTACTAAAGGAAACTCAATTATGAGTATAGTTTGTGAAGGTGTATGATTTTGATAGACGACTACTCAATTAGGAAATGACAACACATTCATTCACCTTTGCCAACGCACGATTTTGTGTCTAATTTCATTATTCATCTTCTCTTCGTTTCATTTTATCTTTTGTTTTAAATAATTTATTTTGTCTTAAATTATCTGTCGTTTTAAAAAATTAATAAAGTAATAATATTTTTAATTTTTATCTTTAGTACCTTATTAATGAGGTAAAGATTATATAAATTAAAATATTATTATAAAAGAATAATTCAGTCATTTAAACTAGCTTTTGATAAAATTCATTGTCTTTAATTTTTTTAATCATTGTGCATGAATCCAAAATGACATAAATGACACGGAAGAAATATATAAATGCTTTGTTACCATTGGAAATTTTTAGGTAGCATTGGTCTACCTAATAATTAAAAAAAAGTTTTACACTAAAGGTGACGATATTAGCAATTGACAGAACTCCTAGTTTCGTTCTATGTTGATGTTTCAATCTCTCAATTGTTTGGACAAACATTAGTGCAGCACAAAGAAATGACAACGAATTATTTAGATGTGCATGTCCAAGAAGGTGTAAATTTTTGTGAATTAATATGAAGTTTCATTTCAGAAGAAAGAAAATTTAGTTTCTAGAAAAAATTCATAGGCTGAAAACAATAAACAAGTTTTCAAATCTAAATTAAGCTTCTTTTGGATGTGACGGCAGAAATAAACTAATCTGAAAAAATGAGTTTATTTATTTTCTATAGAATGTAAATTAGGTGAATTCCCCAGTTAATTTTCTCACATTTTAGACACAATTTTCTCACTATTGAGGCCATGGACATGGCAACTGCGAAACAAGGCTCGAATTAAAATCTTGAAAATAACATACAATATCCTTATTTTACAAATATAACCAAAAATTAAGCTTCAATTAGTACCTTCGTTTTTATTATCACAGTTCCCGTTAATAACTAAGTAATTTAGCTAGTCATTTTCACTTATCAATTACGTGTTTCTTAAAAACAAGTTTGAGAAATTAAGCTTTGTCAAATGGATTAAAATGGCAATAGAAAATCTTGAAAATTAAATGTAATTGGATTAGTAGATTGATATCTACATCAATACACATCTAGCTTTGTTTAATATACGACTATTTCGTGCCCACTACCCAATCCCTTGGTGGTGATTTAATCAATGAGATGGTTGAATTTTCAGTGTCAGGCCAGGATTACAACTATTAATTCCTTCTATTCCATTTATCTATTATTCTAAAGTTTTTTTTTTAATAATCAAATTTCAATAATTGAAGAAACAACATTCATTAAAATTAATTAAAAGATAGCGTGAACCTATCGTTTTAAAGTTTAAATAATTTGTTTTAAACCAAATTATATATAACTTTAAAAATTCAAGATAACTTTTAATGCTATTGCGTGCCCGGCCACTCCCCAATCCCGTGGTATTGGAAATTAATCAATGAGACAGTTGAATTTCAAGTGTTGGCAAGCATTGCAATCCTATGTGAATATGCTCCACTATGTCATTACACCCATTACTAGATACTCCTACTACACGAAACACAATTGAGAGGTAGGTTAAAAGCACATTTCTATTCACACATAAAAATAGAGAAAAGGAAACAAAGCACTTTCGATATCCATATACCAACAAAGAAGCACTTCAAACAAAATCATAAAAGGATGTTTGACGTGGATTCAACTTCACAAACTATAGATAATATCGGGCCACATTTGTTTTAATGTCATCAAGAAAAGGCGGTTGCTAGGTACTATCTTGGCATGTATTTAATCACTAGTTGTAGAGTCTCAATAATTTCTAGTATTGGAATTAAATACGGAATAAACACAACTATTGAAAAATAAAAAACGCAACAATTTAACAAAAATAAGGCACAACATAAAATATGAGTGACACACAAGATTTAACGTGACTTAATTACCAAGGCTACATTCATAGAGAGAAAACCGTTCTTATGAGAAAAAATAGACATATAAGAATACAACTTGAATCCCAAACCCAACCCTTATATAACCTCTCTCACCTCCAAAAACACTCTTACTACAAGTGTAAGACTAAATGATTCCTATATTGTATTTTCTCCTCTTGTGTTGTGTCTTTGTAGTTATCTAATCCACATATATATAAGGAACATTACTTGGTCATCACTCCAAGTAATATAGAAAATAACTTGTCTTAAAATCTAAATCCTAACAAATAAGAAATAACTTGGCCATTACTCAAGTAAATTATTAGAAAACTACTTGCTCCTCACATAAAAGAAATTACCTAAAAAAAATTAGGCAATTTCCCACTTAGATTTAACACCCATAGCATTCTTTCAATAACACTCATAAACACATAATACCCGTAAAAGAAGTTTTTTGCAATTTACTAACATCCGTAAACCTCGTCTGTATTTAAATATTCTTTCAATAACATTTTCTTCAAAAGAAGTTTATAACTTGTGAAATTGTTAATTATTCTTAAGTGATGCAACTTTTTCTGCAAATTTAGTTGCCAAATACCAAGGTCAAAATAATATTTTTCAACAAGTAAAATTTTGTTTCAGCTTTTTTAGCTTTTAATTGACAAGTTGAATTGTTCAATTTTATTTGAATTCAGTAGTATTTTCTTGAGTTTTTCATGCTAACAATGTTGATTTTTTTTTTTTTTTTTGGTTACTGTATACCCATGAATTGAAGGTTGATGATTAATAAAAACATAACATCATTTTCAATCTCCGTTCAAGTTTTAACCAAAATTATAACCTTTCCTGTTTGAACCCAACAAGTGGTTTCAGAGTCTCAATTGTTCTTAGAGGATCTCTATGATCCTTTAAAAACCAAGAAACCTTAAAAAAAAAAAAAAAAAAAAATTCAAACCATACATCAAAATGACAATAAACAATATTTCCTTAATAGGTTTAAAGTCTTTGCTAGTGAAAATTATCAAATTTGGTCAATAAAGATGCAGACTTACTTGGAAACATATGATTTTTGGGAAGTTGTAATTGAAGACAGACTAATAGCTCAACTTCCTAGTAATCCTACATTGTCACAAATTAAACCTCATAAAAAAAAAAAAAAGCCAAAGGTTCAAAGGCATGGCTCTCATCTAGATTCAATTGTTGACTCAATGTTTTTAAAAAATTAGAGTTTACATGACAGTCAAAAAAGTTTGGGACAAACTCAAATTGGAGTACCAAGAGAGTGACAAAACCAGACAAATACAAATTTTAAATTTGAAAGGGATGTTAAGTTTCTAAACATTAAGTAGATGAAACTATCACCAAGTGTTTGGATAGAATTTCCTTAATTGTTAATAAAATCATAACTTACTTGGTGAAGAGTTTCATGCCAAAAGAATTGTAGAAAAAGTCTTTGTGACATTTTCAGAAAGGTTTGAAAAAAAAAATTCCTTTCTAGAAGAATTCAAGGATTTCTCACAAATTTCACATGCAAAATTGATGACTTCAAGCACAAGAGCAAAGAATGACCACGAGGCATGAAAAAGTCACTAAACGAGTCTTTCGTGTCCAAAACCAAGAAAAAAGACAGAGACAAAAATGAAAGTTGTGAAGCCTGTGATATTTAAGAAGTATCATGTATGAAAAAAATACTCATCTTGTAGGTTCGGTAAGAAAACTACATGTTTAGAAAAATATTGTTGGTTGAGACATGATGCTATGTGGAGATTTCAAGGAATTAGGCCATATTGCAAAACTGTGCAAGTCCAAAAACAATGAACCACAAACCTAGGAAGCACATATAATTGAAACAGATATTCAGGAAAAGTAACTTTTTATTGCCTCATGTAAAATCTCAAGTCCTTTTGACCTAATTATTACTAATTAACTATTTACTTGATTAATATGACTAATCGTTCACTTTTATTAGCTGCATTAAAAACTAGTTAATTATAATAGTTTAAGAAAATTATTTATTTATTTTCTTACAGGCATTAAAAATTATCTTTAGTTGAATAATAAGTAAAATATGAAACTAATATAATAAAAGAATAAGTATTTTTATCCTACTAAAAATTTGACAATTAATTTGGAAACGTTTAACTAAATGGAAGTTAGCATAACTTTGATTTTTCTATAACTACCCTGTAACCACTAAAATCCTAACTAATGTTATCAAACAATAGAAAGAAAATAAAAGAAGACGCGGTTAAGAGAGCGTGAGAGAGATAGAGAGAAAAGAACGTCAGAGAGATAAGAAGAAGAATAGTGGAAGAGAAAGAATAAGAGAAGAAGAGCAAGGAAAAGAGGGTAAGAAGAAGAAAGGAAACGGTAGAGACAAGAACAAAGAAAATTTTCTATCAATTCATTTATCTTATCAAAGGTAACTTTATCCATTGTATATAATAAGATTTTGTTAGGTAGAATCATGCATTATGTAGATTTAATTATAGGTAATTGTTTGTTAATATGCATTTTATGCATAATCGAAAATTGTTCAAATTAGGGTTGCATATGATTTTTAATTTTTTCTTGTTGTTTATTAATTGATGTAGAAAATTTTAAAATTGATATATACCCAAAATATGTATGATATATAGATGGTTATATGATTTATATGATGATTAGATCCTTTAAATACAAGACATTCAGGATAAAAATTATATAAACTCATACTGAAGTGATAGTAGATAACAAAACACACTTGTAATAAAACAGGCTATAATTATTGCAGAAAATTTGGATAAAGTTCCATTTATTATAAATGAAACTAGACTTTTAGGGTTTTTTCATATAAATATTTATATTTTGGGTACTTATAGATTAATCATGAGAACTCTAGAAAGTTGACTAAGAATCTGTTCAAAAAATTTATCTTTTAATCTATCTTGTTTGCAAATTTCGAATAAGTTTTAGTTGTAATATAAATTTTACTTATTCATAAGACTTGTACCCCTAGTTTCTAAATCTATAAAAAAAAAGAAGCATATTTATCCGATTTATATAACTATAGATATGTTAAATTTTGTAAAACAGTCTAATCGAGAGGATGGTGGTTTAGCTTAACATGATTAATATATTCATGACTTATTTATCATTTGATTAGTCATGAAATAAATTGTCATTTGTTTTATTATCACTTAAGCAACCCTTTCGAATGAGTTAAATGATTTCATTTGACAACTTGCAAAAGACTTAATTAGACATGGTGACCTAAGCATGAATTTCATAGGCTTTGTTTGCCTTGTGGCGTGATAGGCATGATGCCATCATTATATTGAACATTTCAACAACTTGATGGGCTTTTGTGGATTTATTTATACGCCTGTCTTTGAAATTGAAACATATAATAGTAATAAATTACGATGCTCCGATTTAGTTAGAAGCCTGTAAATGGTAAGATCAACTTATTAGCTAGGCAAGCTTTGTTACTAACGTAATCAACGAAATGAGCATCAATTTATTATATAATTGTACCTCATGATGATAATGAATGTACTGACTTTACTGAAATATTCATGAGATCAATAGTTTGAACTTTGAAAGGTTTATGTTGTAGCGGGTTCGGTGCAAATGGTTTAAAACTTTAAAGATTAATCATGCAATTAAATATGATTGTGTTAGAAGTCCATACGAAATCACAAAGAATGGATTAGCCATCATGTACTTAAGGTTTCCTCCATTTCTTACTTCGACTTCATCTATCTACCAGTGCCTAACTCTGTGCATGGTGCCACAGTGGTGTACTGGCCTCATGGTGTTAGTAGGACATAAGCGAAATTTAAAGGAAAAAGAGAAATGATTTATACACACAATTTTTTTTTTATGGACAAAATTCATTTTCTTGTTCTTTATTAGATAAAATCACTAAAATTTATACCCTACAGGATCTACATTCAATTGCTTCAGTGTTCTCAGCTGTTTATGAAAAGCTGTTAGCTAATTTTCAAAAAATCAAGTACATAGTTTCTTTTAAAAATAACTTTTAACTTTGCTAAACAAGAAAAAAAAAATTCACTTTTTGCAAACAAATTATTTTTAAAAAGTTATTTTTCAGTTTTAGAAAAGTTATAAATTTGAATAAGATGTTGAGAACAAGCTCTAAATCCATAAGTTTACATATCCGAAATAATAAGTAATTTTTTAGTCTTTTCACATAATATAAACCAAAAAAATGGGGGTTGTATGTATCCAAAAATGAAGTGTATAAATTATTACACAATGAAAAAACAAAAGGGAACAGAAACACTGTTGATTTGAAGAATTTCTCAAAAATCACACATCTCCTCGATGCGTGTTGTAGAACTTTCAGATACTACATAGTAAAAGTTTTGGAGAAATTCTTCATATTGTAGTGGTCAACTTTAATATAATAAAAGACTGTTCAATATTTTATTAATTTATTAACTTACATAATTCTCACAATTGTTCCTTTATGACATTTATCGAAGTAAGGAAGAGATACTTCACCAAACAAAATACAACCCTGAACGTATATGAAGTCTACAACAAGCATGCTTAATTAGCTAAATTACATCTTCAGCCGTACGACTTCAACTTTTTTATGTATAAAACTATTTCAAATTTTTCCAGTAGTTCCTAACTATGAGTCCACTTTTAGATGCTTTCTACGATTCACCAATCAAGAGCAGAGCCAGGAACCTATGGTAAGCGGGGGTAAACTTTTTCAATACATAGAGTAAAATTATGTTAATGATAAATACAAATACAGTTAAATGAACTCAATAACTTAGTACTTAAGTAAATTTATGACAAAACAAGTTATCATAAATGCTCAATTATGGTAATTATGCATTATGAATATCATTTTCATGATAAAGTAGCATTTTTTGCATATGAAATATTTGTAATTGTTTCATGGTAAAGGGGCCATTAAACATATTTTAAATTTTTAGGGGTCAATACATGGAAATATACCAATTTAAAGAAATTTATAAAGAGCATTTAAAAATTCTAAAGTTTTTAAAACTATTTTACAATTTTACCAAAGTTTAGGGGACAATTGCGTCCCCCTTCCTCAACTACAGGTAGCTCCAACAATGGTTCCAATGCTTTCTGTATTGTGATTCAAAATAATTTAAGAATTTGATTACCAATAGAATTAAGATTAGAGATTATACAAATCATGTACCATATTATGATTTGTTTAACTATTTAAATAAAATCTCAATGAAACTTTATTGTATTTTACTCCTCTAATTTCTACAGTAAAATCCCAATTATCTATAAATCAATTTCTTAATATTCCACTTCTGATTCAAGTATGAAATACTTTCTAAGAGACAGAATCTATTTTCATCAATATTCAGAGTTGTCTAATTAAAGAGATATAAATAACACGATTTGTATGTACGATGTAATGTAGAAGTTTTTTGTAAGAAATTCAGTAAAATATCATAAAGATCTTGCATGCATACATACCCAATCTAGATCAAACCATATACATATACACTTGATTGAAAGGGCTAGAAAACATCCTCTAAGACGATATAATAAAGAAGATCAAAAAAGTTCCATGAGACTATGGTAGATAATGTAGCAATTAGAATAGAAGTTGTTAAGGGGCAAGATTGAATGAAAAAAAATTGTTTACAAGTTAACTTCTATTCTAATTACTACATTATCTACCATAGTCTCATGGAACTTTTTTTATCTTCTTTATTATATCGTCTTAGAGTATGTTTTCTAGCCCTTTCAATCAAGTATATATATATATAAAAGGTTTTATGAAAATATGGAAAAGAAAAGGATATTACATCAGAAAAAATTAATTGTGTTGTTAGACATACAAAATGTGTACTTGCGGAGAGATAAAAATAATTAATCTTATTGTAAAAATATATTATACTGTATTTTTTTCTTTGACAAATTGATTACAATATTTTAAAACCTTATATATCAGTTGACAGGAGATAAGATAAATGATCTATAAACTAAACTAGTAACATCTCAATATCCCAGAGCACATATATTTTAGTAATATTACTTAATTTATACTAAACGTTGTAGTTACATTCTCAATCACACATATTATGAAATATATGAACTATTTACTTATGGTAATACTATAGGGTGTTTTTTTTTTTTTGTTAGATTTATTTGGAATTTCTCCTATTTGATTTTTTAACTAAAGATTATTAGTGTACAATAAAGTAGTAATAAAATTACTAATTTACTTTTTTCTTTATAGATAAAATGTTGGATTGGTCATATAAGGCGCCCAAGTGAAATTTACCTTAAGGACAGTTATTTTTTACAAAAATATGATTCGATGACAAAGATGAGCAGAAGATCAAAACATTACATGGAATGTAATGGATTTTTTTTAGTTGAAGAAAGGTGGGAATGGGGCGCTAGAATGCAATAGAGTTATGAAAGATACATACTGAAGCTCAAAATTTTGTGACTTTCTAGTTCCAGAAGGTGTCCAATTTAAATCACAAGAAACATGCTTCCTAAAGATGGTATTTCTTTCAATAGTTAGGTAGAAAGTTGTTCCATTGTCGGCCTCAACTGAAGGTTAGGATCTATACATGACAATGCAAGCTTTGCCATCAGCACCACTTTTTCTGCCTCTTGCTTAGAGATGAGTGTCAGGATCCACAATGTCTTTTAGTAATATATCAAAATATATTGATGCAGATGATGATAATTATGCCGTCAATATTGATGAAATGAAGTCTCCTGGATGCTTCCCTATGATCATTCCAAAGCCAGCACTCTAAAACTATAAACATCACATTTAGAGTTCACTTCCAAAGTTAATGACTAATAAAAGTTAGAAGAAGTGAACCAAATTGACCAAGTAACAAGTGAAACTGCATTAATATATAATACTTGGAGCAGTATATCCATGAGTTTCGAGAAATGAATTCCAATTAGATGAATTAGGTCTAAAGAAAGTTGCAGTGTCAAATGTTAGAAATGTGAGCTTGATGATCAAAATCTAACAAAATATATTTGTTGGATATATCTCGATGAATTATAGGAGGTAAACAACCATGATGCAAATAAGATAATGCATTTGCCACATCTTTAACAATGTTTGCCCTCTTGATGCATTCAAACTTTAGTGCTATTTCAATATTTCTCAGTACATGCGTTAGGCTTCCTCCTTCCAAGAATTCATAAACCAAGAACGTGTGCTATACACATGTGAATAAAATTCAAAAATTTCACAATGTTACTGTGTTGTATTCTTGTCAATGCCTTGATTTCATTGGAAAAATCTTTTGGATTACTCACTGCAGCACTATCTATTGCCTGAAATTTTATGACAGCAACAATTTGACTATTTGGCAGCTCAGCTCTACATACTTTGGGGTAGGCCAGCAAGAGCGTAGACAACTAAATCTGTAGAAGAGACTGGCAAACCCATAGCAACAAGCGAGTCGACAATATTCTTCAAGTTGTGGAGATGGCACTATGTATCAATAAAGTCTTGTCCCTTTTTCAAGGTTTGAATTTGGAATTTGAGGTGTATCTCCTTTGTCATGGATTGATCAACAAACCGCTTTTCAAGCATCAACCAAACATCCCGTGAAGTTGGAAGAGTATGAACATCCTGGAGTATTTATTTTGTAAGAGTTGCATTTATCCAAGACTTAAGGCTTTGATCTATTCTTAAACATGCAGTAAACATAGGATTGAAGACTAGATTGCCATCCGAATCCAGAATGGTTTGGGGAGGACATGATAGGCTGTCATCGACATATGAGAAGATATCATGGCCGATTAGTGCCGATACAAGTTGACAATTCCAGAGGAGATAGTTTGCAGAGTCTAATTTGATGGACACAAGATTAGTGATGTTAGGAGCCATAAGCATAGTTGGAGAAGTGGAAGGAAGGCCAGAGTTCACGAGAGAGATAGAGGGAGGAACTGGTGACAGGCAGCAATGAAGATGATGGAAATTGCAGCAACGAGAAGATCACTCTAGAGGTAGATGGCTGCATGGCATACTAGTGTGGGAAGGAAGGCATAAACGTAGAGGGCATGGGTGGAGAAGTTTGGCAGAATGTAGCAGGGATTGAGGAAAAAGCATGAACAAAAGAAGAGAGGGGAGAAAACTGTAGAGAAGTTATAGCAGTAGTGGAACAATCATCAAAACTTGAAGGCGCAGCCATGGCAAAAAAGTTGGAGAAGAAAGTTTGTAGGGTTGGCGATTGATACAACGAAGGAATAATTTTTGTGGGTCAACCCTAGGGTGACCACATCTGTGTATATATATAGCATAAGAAAGCAATACAAAGACACAATTGACCCTATACTAAATAGTCTTATAAATGAGTTGTCGAATTCTGATAAGCATATTGTTTAGTGGGTTAGTCTAGGTCATGTATACTCAATAATCTACATTTACAAACTTTTTTCACTTCGTGCAAGTTAAGGTTACTCATAATGATGAGATTTTATTAAGAAATGCAAGTCATTGGTAGTAGATAATTACCATGATTATTCTTTATGCCTTGATTTAAGGGAAGGGCTAATTAAAATGGGAACGTGATAAACTCTTTAAGCATGATTAGTGATTCCTTTATTTAAACTACAAACAATAAATAGACAAAATTAGGAGCAAGGTATATATGAAGAGCTGTTTAGGTTAATGCTTTTTTGAGCAAAATGAGACATTCATTTCTTGAAATCACGGAGGATAAGACAAATGGGAGACCTTACTCAATTCCTTGATATTGTGTTTGGATTGATATATTTGGGGGAGAATTTAAAACTTACTCATTTGTTGGAGGGATTGTAAAGTAATATAAATGAATTTAATTCACCCAAATTCCAAAGTTATTTGAAATCGTTCATTTCACACTTTTTAATTTGGATGGATTTGAAATTAATCCATTTCAACTTTACAAATCATTCCAACCAAGAAACGAGTTTTAAAGCTTTTCTCAAATCCATCAATCCAAACATAACCTTAAATAAATGTGCCACTTGAGTAATTCTTTAAAAGAAAATTTTTTATTTCAAATTTTATTCATCATTTCCCATCATTCCCTGTACCATATCAAAAATTATATTACAAAACTCATGCCAAAGGCTCAATTAGACTTGTGGGTTTTCATTGTAAATGGTGTTGAGATCTCTTAATTCATTCTATAGTTACATTGATTAAGACAACATTGTATATGCTTGCACAAAATTCGAAATATATAGTAGTTATTTTTACATTCTCCAAAGAGTAAATTACAAAGAACTTCCTTGTGGCTTGGCCAACATATAAATTCCACCTTATGGTTTGCTAATATATATTTAACCCCATATGGTCAGGGCTATAAACGAACACAAGTAGATTGGTATTCGATCGGCATGAATTCAACTCAAATTGGTACTCGATCGGCTTGAATTTGACTCAAAACAAACTCGTTCAAATTTGTTCATTGAGTTGTCAATCTAAGACTGTACAACATTTGAGACTCAACTTTTTTAACGAGTCAAGTGGCATAATCCTTATGTTATTCGACTTAATAAGTTCATGAATATAAAATAGAAGATTAGAAGTAGGCAATTTAATCATAGAGTATCTTCCATTTTTCCTACTATTCAGTTATTCTCATTGAACCTCTCTTTCCTTACATCTTGCACATATTTTGAATCACAAGGTTCAAATCACTTCTCTAAACAACCGTAATAGTTATCCATATAACATCCCTTAACCATTGTAATTGAATTCTAGACTCTTATAGATCAAAATTTTTTGGGGAAAAAAAAAACAAATTAGAGTAAAAGTTACTAACAAACTATGGATGTGATCGAGTTTGGCTCGAAATTTATGAGTTAAGCCAAACTTTTCTCAAACAAATTACCAAATATTCAAGCCAATTTTGATCATCGCTCTTTGAGATTGGCTCAAACTTGAATTGAATACAAAAAAATTCTCTCTATTTAATAAGCCAAAATTGAACACATCCTTGTTCGTTTGTTGATATTTAGTTACAGCTATATCTTGTGGTTTAGGGGTAAACTAAAACAGTTAAAATTTCAATTAGTTAACAATCAAAGGATCCAGCATTTTGACTTAAAAAAGATTTTTCTCGTCATTTAAAATAGCCAATGAGGGTTAGTAACGCAATTTATGCACAAACCTTCATCTTCTCCCACTTTTGCCCCTTATTCCCATCCTGCAACACCACCCCCACTCTCTAGTGTGCCCCACCATCACAAATCCTCTGTCTCCACTATTCCCTCCACCTTACCCCATCCCTCATGTCTTCTTCAAGCAACCCCATCCTCCTTGCAACCACCAATCCTACTCTTACACGTCCTCCGTCTTCATAGTGCCATGGTTATCTCTTCCCAACATCAAACGAAAAGATCATCCATCTAGACTCAAATCAGATAACAAGATTTGTTCATATAGGAGAAGTAGAGGATGGACAAGAAGGCAGGGAAGGTGGTAGAGGGCTGAGAAGACGATGATGAGAGAAGAAGATAGGGTGGTAGGTCTGATGACTATGGAAGGAGTTACGGTGTGGAGAAAATGGAGAAAGACAGAGTTGGGGCAAAGGAGGAGATTGGCCTTGCTGTTCTAGCTAGATTGGGAAATGGGATAGAAATACAAGGCTGAAGTGGATGAGAGTAAGGATAAGCATCCGTTAACCGATCGGTCAATTGGTCAAATAATTTGGTCTAAATTTGAAAATGAGTCTCAAAATTATTAACCAATTTCAATTTCAAATTGAATTCAGAATAAAATTAGGTTAACCAAATTTGAATTCGATAATCGGTTTCGAATTCGATCGACCATATTCCCTAATTGGGCCCACTGGCATTAGACCAAAATTATTTGTACAAAAACTGAAAAACCTATCTAATACAAAATTCAACTAGCAATAGAATAGTTCATAATTTCATATTATCAAAATTATATCATAATTAAATGGATGCTATATTCTCTTAATATTATATAAAGTATATGTGTTTGTATACTCGTTGTGTGATTAAAATTTTATATACACATAAATTGTGTGCGTAAGTGTATTCGTATTCGTGTGTACATATATAATATAATTTGTGCGACTATGTATGTATTCTATAAGTAAAAATATATTATTAGTTTGTAAGACCATATGTGTATATTTACTTAAAAATAAGATGCAATGTTGCTAGATAAATATTAAAGATTTTATGATCTGGAATTCGTCAAGTATTTAATTGAATTCGAAACTCGGTTAATTTTGAATTCAAAACTTGATTCTGATTTCAAAACCGATTTCGATTTCAGAATTCGATCAGACCAATTTATCAACCGAATTCTAATTAACCATATTCAAATTTTCATCTAAAAATAAAAATGGTCGCAAATTCGATTAACTTGATTTGTGCTAACCCCTAAAGGAGAGAAATGGCGGGAGGTAAAGGTAAGGGCCGGGAAGGTGATTTTTGACTTTTCAAGCATTATGTGATATTTTCTTATTTCCATCCAGTTTACAAAAAAAAAAAAAAATCCAAACTAGAATTGGTTAAATTTAAGCATATTAGCAAAATCATAAGGGGTAATTTATATGTTGATCAAACCACAAGGGAGTTCCTTGTAATTTGTCCTTCTCCAAATATTAAAAAAAATAAAAAAATTGTACAACGACAAATGAAAAGTAAAGAATGAGATATTATGAGCAAAGAAAAGGCCCATTCAACCAATAAGGGAGTCGGGGCCCATGAGTATGCTTAACTAATACTCTTTTCGTCCTAATATATTTGTTACATTTTGACTTTTTTTAGTCAACAACTCAACTTTTCAATGCCTGATTTTTTATAGATTTTGTAACTTTTTTAAATATTTTAAGTTTTTATAAAGTAATATTTTATATAAATTTCACTTTTAATGAAATAATTTCATAAAAAATAAATAAATCTACATGAATTATTGATTACAAAATTGATCAGTTTGACCATAAAAGTTAAACTATAACAAAATAAATGAAACGGAGATAGTAGAAATAAGTAGAAGTTGTGGACTTATATCTACATGCAAAATATATTCAAAAAGATGAGACACCTATGGGCCAGAATTTAGAGATTCAGCAACACAATTGTCACGAGTGAATCAGACTATAATGTGAAAAAAATATTGATATATCACTAGATTTGAACCAAAAAAAAAAAATTGACAAAATACCTAAAATTAAGAAGTACATAATTCAATATAATTTTGTTGCGTGAACTAACTTTAACAAAGGGTTCTAAACTTATCACCTTCTAAATCATTTTCCAATTCTCAGCCACGAGATTTAAATTTGCTACCATAAAACTACTTAATAAACACTCACTAGTAATCCTCCACTTGGTACACTTGAACATATTTTTCAGTTCATATTGCTTATGACCATTGGTTTGTAGCTGACATGTTAAGCAATATAAAAAGCATAAAACACATTAAAATAGGCTATTCAAAGTAGCTCAATGTGAATGGGAAATGCCTACATGGACTGGGTCCATGATATAGTGCCATAAATCCCTTGATCCATGTTATTTTACATCATTTATACACATCACCTAAGTGAGTGATATGGAGTAACATGGACTAACAGGTTCATGATACTATATCGTAAATTCGGTCCATATAAAAATTTTGCAATGTGAATAACAAATATATTCTTTTTCGTTCGTTTATATACATCTAATTTTCAAGATAGAAGCACTAGAAACGAACCTATATGTTATGTCACTGTCCAAAGAAAAGAAATGAAATTAATAACTAGAAAACTCCCGAGGTAGTTTTGGAATAAATTGATTTAAAAAATTATGGAAATTGAATTTTAATTGGGTAGACACTCTTCTTTCTCATTACCGATTATTGCTGATGTGAAAGAATATAGACCAAATGCCATGATGCTTACCATGAATTCGATTCGGCTAAGAATTTCTCAATTAACTCTACATGATACAAAAAATTGGCAGTAGTCACATCTTGTACTTGCGTACTGTCGTCTTCTAATGTGAAATGCCGAAATGAGGTAAGAGTATAGTTACTAAATTCATGGTACTCTGAGTATACTGGTATGTAATACGGATATGGTTACACAGCATATCACTTCGTAAAAATGTAGTACGTCAGGGGTAGATTTAGTCGGTACGCTATTTCGATACATAATACACTTAGTTAATTTAGTTGACACATTCCCAATATAAATTTTTATACAAACTTAAACTTAAATAGCAAATGCAAATATGAAAATCATTAAAAAATTTACACCAATATAAAAAGTTGAAATTCATTCAAAAAATATTGCATCTTCTTGAAAAACATAAAACACAATACAACAAAAACACAAGAAACAAAATAATAAAAAGCACAAGTATAACAGTTTGAAAGAAATTCTATCATCAAATTTTCTTTACTTTTTGTCTCTTATGCTTCTTTTTGTTGTCTTTCTATACTCTTGGTATAATTTGACGTAGCATAAGAGTGCATCTATACAAAGTGACAAATACAAAATAACAAATAAAAACTACTGATGTGTTACAAGATCCAAAAAAAGAAGGAAAGAAATCTGGCTGAACAAATATATAAAATCAGTAGGGTCGTGATTTGATAAGATCTTGCCATGTAAATTAGTTTTGTCAAGTGGCTACGAATTTGTAATTTTGTATAATTACCTTAAATTATACTACATGATAACATGGAAAAAATTATCTCTTAAAAAGAAGACAACAATAAATATTAGTAAGTTAATTATAATTAATATTAGTATACGTGAGAGACACATACATATATTTTGTATACAAATTATGGAGACTTTGATAATATATTCTACTTCTCAATTGATCAAATTTTCGGCGGATTGAATTTAAAAATGGTACGTTAGATTTGGCGATTCGGTACTTATACCATCGCATTCCAAATCTCAAAAGTACCTTGAATCAGAACGCATGAATTGGTATGCATTTTGCGGGATTACCAAGTGAATCCGGTAATTATGAGCAAGAGAAGGAAGAGGTAGGGGCATTGATTAGCATGCAGTGATATTTCCAAAGGACAAAAAATTGCATTTTTGGTACATTCATCTTAATTCTTAGAAGAATAAATAAAATACGACATTAATAGTACTGTTTGTTTCAACTATTCTACTCAAGAAATTATAGACTTATAGTGGCGGAACAGAATGCTGGAAGACATGAAATAACACAAAAAAAAAAACAAAAAAAAACAAAATAAACAAGTTGTATAAACAAAATGTGAAGTAGATCAGTGGACTTGGTATGCATGGTAGCCCCAAGATTTGCTTTCAGTAAGAAGGAAAATTATTTATAAACCAGAAATACAGGATTATTTGTTAAAGTTACTTCACGTGGTAAATTTATAGTGAATCATCAATCCTTAATTTTAAATATTCGATCAGATTTCATTCATTTTTTTTTTTTGAATATAGTAATACATCAGTAACTTTTGTTACTTTATTATTTTGTATAGATATACTCATGTAAGAATTGAATCATAAACTAGTCATATACGGAAGCAATTATCATTTGATCTTTTATCACTCAAACAACCCTTTTGAATGAGTTAAATTATTGTCTAACTCTTTACTTGCAAAAGACTTAACTAGACATGATGGTCATAGCTCGAACTTGATGGATTTTGTTTGCTTGTTGCCAGATGTGTATGATTTGCATCGAACATTTTGACACCTTGTTAGGCTTTTTAGGATTTCCTGAAATGATGCGTACCCAATGCACTTTGAAGTTGAAATATAATAAATTATGATGGCCCAATTCAGATAAGTCTGCAAATTGTGACGTTGACTTATTATCTAGGCATGCTAATATTAGATTCTGTTGGCATACTAAACCGAGTTCTTTTAATTTAAGAGTTTTAATTAAATTAGAATTCAGCAGTTAAATTTGTAAGGATTTATTTCCGAATTAATTGGTTCCTTGTTAGCTTAGAAGTTGTATTTTGTAAGATTGTAACCTAACTATGATAGTTGAATTCAGTAAGAATTTAAATTAGTTTATGACTATTTAAAAGCGTTAGTAGCTCATTATTTAGGTCAGTCTACCCTTATTTTATCTTATCATTCAGTTGTCTTCAAGTTCCAAGTTGGTTTTACAAAATATTCATTTGGTTCATTCAATTTGTTGCTTATTGAAGCCGTATATATTATCTGGGTGGGAAAAAGACTCATGACTTTGATAAAACACTTGGGTTATATTTTGTGGCTTTGATAATTTAAAAAATTATTTTTAACTCCCACAAAAGGTATCAAAGGCCTAAACTATTATCTTGGGGTATTTGGTATTTACTATAATTAGTGAAAATTGTGTTAGAATACTTAGATATTAGAAGTTAAACTACGAGATATTGATCTGAGGGTACCCGTTCGACAATTAAAGTGTAACAAGATTGACTCTAGTTGAAACGGTGATCTAAAAAGAGGGATCTTATCATGATTATTATATTGGTATCAGACATAAATCCAAAAAGAGGGATCATGTTGCGAGTTAGACAACGATCAGGAAGAAGATCATGTCAAATTGTAGGTTTAGGAGTTTGAAATCGAGATATAAGCAAAGAATGCCAAGAAAGCCAAGAAATTTGTTATATGTGATGTCATTAGAAGGGAGAAGAGTAGATCAAGAATTTGTTAAAAGAAAAAAAGGTTTGAAAAAATTGTCATGGTCATTTTAAAGATATGGTTATGGGATATAGTGTGGTGGAAGAAATCCATTTATTCTAGAATGAATATGTTAATATGAATTAAATTCTTTTATAAATAAAAATTGGTGAAGAAATTATGTTTGAAGTATAATATTCTCTCACCGGTGATAGAGACGAGGAAGAAGAAGACCAACCATAAATTAGAATTGCACATAGATTGTACAGCGATAGAATTTTGAGATTGTGGTCTGAGATGGCATCGGCCCGAATTTCATGGAGGCTTGGTTCAAGGAAGGATAAGTTGGCATATTAAACTAAACTCATTAATCTAGGAAAATTATTTGGGGATTTTACGGCTAAATTATGTTATCTGTGGATTTTGCTGCGGAAAAATAATATGAAATTGACATTTTCGTTCACATTATCTGCAGATTGTTCGCGGATATTACTTGCGATTTTCATCGCTGTGAAATATTTACATGGGAATTTTGCTGGGGATTTTGGTGTGGAATTTGTTGGGAATTTTGTTGGGGAATTTCCTGCGGATTTTTCTGGAAATTTTGTTGCGAAATTTTACATGCAGATATTTTCTACAGCAAAATTCCCATCAAATGCCCTTTTTAATGATTTCTCCACAGAGTGTTGCTACAGAATTTGCCGCAAAAAATATCCACATGTAATATTCCGCAGCAAATTCCACATCAAATTTATCTGGGGATCTTAAAATCAATTATCTGCGAGTTTTTTACCAGAGGATTTTTTTTGGCATCCAAATCTACAAGAAGGCTTGTTACCTACGGATTTTTGGATAAAATCTGAAGCAAAATCCACATGTAATTAATACTTTTTTAGGAGTGATTTAATTTAGGATTTTTAATTAAATTAAAATTCAGTAATTAATTTGTAAGGGATTATTCCCAAGTTGATTGGTTTCATTGTTAGCTTAGAAGTTGTATTGTGTGAGATTATAGCCCAACTATAGTAGTTCAATCTAGGAAGTTGAGGAAATTTGTATTTAAAAGATTTATTTTAGTTTGTGACTATTTAAATATATTAGTAGCTCATTGTTTAGTTGAGAAAAATTGTGTTAATATTTTCATATTAAAATTCGTATTCCTCCCAAAAATTTTGTTTGGCTACCATTACTTTGTTTATCATTTGTTTGTCTGCTTCCAAGTTTGTTTGCAAAGCACTCATTGGTTCATTCAATTTTGTGTTTCTTGAATCCATATATATCATCTACGTGGGGAAAATCTTCACGACTTTGGTTAAACTCTTGCATTATATTTTCTTGGGTTTGATAATTTAAAAGGTTATTTTTAGCTACTACAAAATTTGATGATCTATGATCTATCAAATAGTATCGATTTGATTGGTCACATAAGGTGATTAGTTACATAATCTTAATCTATTGTTTCTTTAAGGAAAAATGTGAGATTAGTCATATAAAGGGTCCAAGTGAAAATTTTACCTCAATCTTGAGGGTTTAAGTTATTTTAACAAAAATACAATAAGATTAAAAAACGAGAAAAAAAATGAAAATGTTATATAGAATGCAATAGAGTTAAAAAAGATATATACAGAAGTTCAAAATCTTGTGACTTCTATTTCCAGACAAGTGAAATCAAAGGGAACATGCTGCCTAGAGAGGTTTCATTCCATAGTTGAATAGAAACTTGTTACATTGTCGGCCTCAACTGAGGATCGAGATTTATACATGATAATGCAAGCTTTGCCACCAGTACCAATTTTTCTACCTCTTGCTCACTTGGAGATGAGATTCGCGGATCCACAATGTCTCCCAGTAATCTATCAAAATTAGTTGATGCAGATGATGACGATGATGCCATCAACAATGATGAAATGAAATCGCCCGGGTGCTTCCCCATAATCACTTCCAAAGTTAGCACTCGAAAACTATAAACATCGCATTTAGGATTCACTTCCATTGTGTATGCAAGCTCTGCAATTTAAAATAAGCATAAGAGATCACTCGTATATTATTCAGGGACGAATTCAAGGGGACAAGCTGGGTAGCTCCCAATTCTAAAACTTAAACTTTTTATCCTTAAAAATTGTGAATATTTGCTTTGTACTCTTACAAAAATTAAATATTGCCCTTAATAATTGATAGTGATGGATGACTTTTTTGAATTATAGTGGAGAGTATTTTGACTTCAAGTTTGCATGCAGTAATCTTGACAATTAAAAGACTAATAAAAGTCAAAATAACTGAACCAAATTGACCAAAAAAGAAAAGAAGTTACACTAAAGTATATGCCTAGAGCAGCATATCCATAAGTTCCAGCAAATGACATCCAATTAAATGAATCAGGCCTAAAGAGAGTTGCAATGCTAAAGTCAGAAATGTGACCTTGATCTTCAGAATCTAACAAAATATTTTTACTCGATATATCTCGGTGAATTATAGGAGATAATCAACCATGAAGCATATAAGATAATGCATTTGCCACATCTTTAACAATGTTTACCCGTCTTGATCCATTCAAACTTTAGTGCAATTTCATCATTGTTTAGTACATGCATTAGGCTTCCTCATTCTAAAAATTCATTTACCAAGAATAAGTGTCGTGTGTGTGAACAAAATCCATAGAGTTTCACAATGTTACGATGTCGTATTCTTGTCAATGCTTGGATTTCATTGACAAAATTTTTTGGACTACTCACTGTAGCACTATCTATTGCATGAAATTTCTTGACGGCAACAATTTGTCCATTTGACAACTCAGCTCTGAAAATACTTCCAAATTCTCCCACTCCAATGCAATACTTGGGGTTGAAATTCTCTGTTGCATCGATGATGTTTTCATGTACCATTTTTCCATCATAGCTCCATATACTAAACATACTTTCATTGTTTCTCTTTGCTTTTTTTCATCCTATCTTATGCGTGACCTTGCAAAACAAAAATGCGGACAATTGCAATCAAAAGAAATATGGTTCCTAGTATTGAAAAAACAATCAAGAAAGTAATTCAAAGTTTTGTGTGTCATCTTTCTCTGAGTTCTCATTCGTATTGATTGAGTGCATGGCTTCAAGCCATCAATTCTTCCACATAGACCTTTATTATTTCTTAGGGCATCAAAAAGAACTTTTTGAAATGCTATAGTGTTGGGCAAAGGACCTTCCAATTGGTTAGAGGATATGTCAATAGAAACCAAACTAAAGCAATGGTCAAAGCTTGATAGAATAGCACCTGATATTCTATTGTATGAAAGATTCATCTTCTCAATGCTTTGCAACTCACCCAACTCTAATGGAATTTGGCATGTCACCAAGTTTCTACTAAGATCAAGAGTTCCAAGCACATGCATATTTTTTATCGTGGAAGGAATACATTCACCAAGTGCATTTTCGCTTAAATTCAAGTTCACCAATTGAGTGCAATTTCTAATTTGTTTAGGAATTGATCCACTATGATTATTAGTGGACAAATCCAAATTTAGAAGTCCAAATTTGACCAATTTCGGGTGGTATATTAATTTATGAAAGTTCGTTGTCATCTATTTTAAGCTCAAGCAATAAAGTCAACTTCAATATCTTTGGAATTGTACCATATAAAAGATTTGAAGAAAGATCAAGTATTTGCAATCGAGAAGCATCTCCAGGCCCAGTGGGTGCTTTTCTAGATAGATTATTGTTGGAGATCTTCAAACTTGTCAAATTCATGTATGTAACTGAATTCCAAGACACCTCACCATAAAATCCGTTATGGCTTAAATCAATGTGCTCCAAGTGTGGATACATGCCGAATTCTTCAGATATATTTCTGGATAGTTGATTTTTTTGGACCTTGACAACACGTAAGCTAGAACAATTTTTCAAACATCTTGACATATTTCCCACAAAGTTATTATCGTAGATCGAGAATTCCACTAGTGATCCACCAGTGCAAATATTATGGGGTAAATGACCAGAAAATAGTTTACAAATATGATTAGTATTTGTAAATGCGTAGTATTATTGAATTCAATAGGGAGGGGATCACTTCCGTAATTGATTTGTGAAAAGCCTAATATCAACTAAGGACTTCAACTTGACCAACTCTGGTGGGATAGCCCCATTTAATTTGTTTTCACAAAGCTGCAATTCCTTCAAATTTGTTAAATATCCAACAGAGGAAGGAATAAATCCTGTAACATTGTTTCCATCAAGATACAAAGAACTTAACTTCCTCAAATTTCCTATAGAAAATGGGATTTGATTGGTGAGATTGTTATTTGATAGTTCTAGATTCTCAAGAGATGTAAGTTTTTCAATTTCTTGTGGAATGGATCCCAAAAGATAATTATTGTAGATACAAGCTAGTCAAGTATCCTAAATTCCTAATGAATTGAGGAATCTGATTGGTGAGTTGATTATCTGATAGTTCCAAACCTTTAAGAGATGTGAGTCTCCCAATTTCTTCTGGAATAGGTCATAAAAGATAATTATTGTAAAGATACAAGGTAGTCAAGTTGTTCAAATTTCCAATAGATCGAGGAATCTGATTGGTAAGATTGGTTTTCTGATAGTTCCAGATCCTTAAGAGATGTGAGTTTCCCAATTTCTTTTAGAATGGATCCCAAAAGAAAATTATTGTAAAGATACGAGGTAGTTAAGTTGGTTAAATTCCCAATCGATCGAAGAATCTGATTGGTGAGATTGTTATTTGATAATCTCAGATCCTCAAGAGATGTGAACTTTCAATTTCTTCTAGAATGGATCCCGAAAAAAAAAATTATTATAAAGATATAAGATAGGTAATTTGTTCAAATTCCCAATCAATCAAGGAATCTTATTGGTGAGATTGTTATCCGATAATGCTAGCTTTTCAAGAGATATAAGCTTCCCAATTTCTTCTGGGATTGGACCATGTAGTCTATTCTCATACAAATGTAGCATGTTTAGTGTTGTCAGCGAAATTTGTCCCGAAAGTTTGTTCACTGCTAGGGATAAATATGTTAGGCTACTAAGATTTCCAATGGAAGCGGGGATTGATCCAATGAAGTCATTTCCTCTCAAACAAACGAGTTCGAAAAGAGAATTTAAAAGCCCGATTTCTTGAGGGATGGAGCCATGGAAAGAGTTATTTAAAAGGTTCAAGTGTCTGAGAGTGGTCAGTTTGCAAATTTCAATTGGAAATACTCGAGAGAAATTATTCCAAGGCCAGCTAAGATAGATGAGTTTAGAAAGGTTCCCAATGTTTAGAGGAATGGATCCGTAGATTGCATTATCAAAAAGTTCAATAGTAGTTAGATAGGGAAGGGATGAGAAATTGAGATGATCAAGTGTACCTTTTGTGCGCCAGAATTAGTGATGTTAATTACCGCTATACTTCCAGCCTTGTTACATCGAATTCCAATCCAATTGGTGCAAAGGCGGCTTAAAACAGACCAAGAAGACAATTTTGATTGGCTAGTATTATCAAGACTGATTTTTCCATGCTAAAAGAGCTTTCCGTACAGAAGAAGCAGCATTTATAATTTGGAAAGTAGAAAAAAGGTGTACTAGTGGGATGGTAATGCATATGACATCTAGATGTGAATAACAAATAATGTAGAGAAATAGAGGAGTTATTCAAGAATATCGTCATATTAATTCACTGAATATTTAAAGAGTAACTTTTCTTTTGGGACCTTATGGTCTGTATCAGATTTCTGCGAGTATTTATAGATCCAAAGATTCATTGGCTTCATTCATGTTATATACAAAAGACTTGGACCCTCCACGACAATTCATCACTCTCATGTAAGTTAATTTGCAACACGTTTATTATTAGGACCAATCCGACAATTTAACGGTAGTTGATTATGGACCGTGAAACTTGCTAGAAGTCTTTGCATCGATGGTCCATGAAAGTACCATGATTATGGATGTATGCTCTTTTTTTTTTTTTTCTAGGATATATACACACATGTATGTGCCGTTCAGGTTAAATTCTTCTTTTTAAAGTTTGTCAATTATGAAATAAATCAATTATTAGAAAAGGAATTCTTTTCTTTTAAAATTATCTTCTCATAGAGAATTTTAAATATAAATAACCAGGCAGTAATCAGTTCTTTTGATTCTTTTATGATCTTCTCATTAAAAAATTACTCTATAAATGATTGTTTGCTACTTATGACAATATTCAATAAATGACTTCCGTATCTTTCGTGTTTTTTTTTTTAATCATGTATGGCTTCCCTGTCTTACCCTAATTTCGTTTATTTTATCCTGGAAATAATTTCAATATGATAAATTAGTAAAATTATTACAATATCTTACTAATCCTGTATTATTTTCTGTATTTAATAACTTCTTTATTTTGCAAGTATGTTATATCCATATTTGTACTTTATTATTAGTAACCAATGATTTTGTACGACAATGTAAATTTAAATTAAGTTAAACTATCAACAATAATTGACTACATTAGTGATTTTAACATAAGGATTTAAATGACAAATTTAGAGCTATAGTTATCTTTCCTACAGCTACAAGGAACAATATATCTTGGCGCAATGCTCTATACGAAGTGATAAGGTGATAAAGTTACTAAGAAACGAAATCCAACGACCAACTATCTAAAATTAGAAATTAGTGATTTAATATCATCTTTTCATGCAATTATTTTAACAAATAATCTTATATTTATGCCTTTTTAAATCATTTTTCATCTTGGTGCTATCGGTTTCAATCCAATTTCAAGGTGGATTCACATGTTCAAGTCTACTTAAAACTTAAAAGTTAAGTCTGGATTTTGCTTTTAATGGAGGAAACATTTTCCATAGTTGTTGAAATTATAGCTATTCTAAACGTTATACACGTTTTATTTCATATCGCAACATATAAATATATATATATATGTTTTGGGTCCTCATCAGACTAATTTATTCTCGTTTCAATGATAAAATAGATCTCCTTTGTGCTGCTTCAAAAAATTATATCCTTTTTTTTTTTTTTTTTGAAAAATAAACTTCATTAATTAAGTAGTTGAAAACATCCGTCCCTTGACGTTATATATCGCTAGCTACTTCCATTTCATAGAAGAAAGAAAGGAATCACTCAACTACTTGGCTATATAATAGTATATATTTGTAGTCTACGTATTGTTCAAATATTTCTTCACCAATAGATTTTCTACTATTTATTTGACTTATTGCTCTATTTTTAGTACATTAACAAAATTGAAAATATTTTTATTAAGTCCAAGTTAATTGGAACTCATCCTTCCTGCCAAATAAACATGCTTTTTCATTAACCTAGTCTGGTTAATCTTGAAAAATGATTTACAAAACAAAAAGTTTAGGACCACTTCCTAAAACAAATTTACATGATAAATTATATTCAATCACTAATCCCTTAATTTAATTTAGATATTTGGTCGAATTTCGTTTCTTGTTTGGCGAATTGAATAACACATCACCGATTTTGTTATTTTGTCACTTTGTATAAATTTCTTTTTTTTTTTTTTTTTTTGGGTAGTAAAAAAGTTTAGGAACTAAGCTACGCTTCACTCTAGGGTCAAGGTAGGCTACCGCTGCATATTTTAATGGTTTACAGTGATTCGTACATCACTCACACTAAATAGGTGATTGAAAGCAACGGAAGCCAAACTTGGACCTTTTGATAAATTGGTTTATAGTGATTCATACATTCACCTACCAAAAGGAGACTGAAAATAACTAGAGTCGAAATTTGAACCTTTTAATGATCTGATTGCTCTACTTACCATGAAACAACCATAATTATTAAATCTGACCCCGCCTAATATTTTACCTGGATAACCTAGTGAATCAACTACTTAAGTGGGCTGGATTAATAGTCTAACAAAAATCAACTCGTTGACTTTTTAACTACCAGTAAAATTTTACTTTTTGACTTTTCAATGACTTAGTAGTTGAACCGTAAAAACCAAACATATGGACAATTCAACCACAATTGAACAGGTTAATTATATACGACCCAGCGAAATCCTATTGTTTCAAGCGCAATTGACCAGGTTAGTTATATGCTGCTGCTAAATTATTTTGTAACCGCAAGGTCTCGATCTCTAGAGTTATGGTGATTGGTAAGGCTACATATACTATTTCTTAACCACTAAGCCACAGCAAATGACTGTGTGTAATATGCTTTCTCATTTTTCTTATGTGTTTTGAACTCCATTAATTTTCTCTACTCTTTCTTTTAAATAAAAGAATAATATAATTATATAGTGACATCCTGTCAACTTATTTGTATAGAAATGAGGTATATAAATTAGCAAAAATAATAATATATCCTTTTTTCACAATAAGAAGTTACTCCCTATAGTATTATAATATTAGAATTTGTAAAGAAATATATCACATAAATATAAAAGTTATAAAGTAACTGTATAATTTGCAATGTTTGTTTATATAGTATTTCAAAATTACATTTGGTCAAAACTTAAATTATCTATTTTAATAAATTTTAATGCAGTTTTCAAAAAGATTAAATATTATAGAATCTATTTACAATTAATTAAAAATTTACAATAAATTTTATCAATATTTTCATCATATATCTTGTACATAATGATTTTAAAGTATTATACATCAATAAAATAATAGACACTATTTTACGATATCCCATTTTTTTTGGTATTGTGCTTCCAGATTCCTTTCAAGCATAGGTAATGAGTTGATTTCTAATTATTTCGTTTGAAAACTCAGATTTTGATGTCATATCATGTATAGTTGCATCATCTAAGCCAACCCCATATTTGGCGGATAATTTGTTCGCAGCATTGTAAGCCTATGGTGAAAATTCCTTTCAAGCATAGCTGATGAGTTGATTTCTAAATTAATTGGTTCGAAAATTCAGATTTTGATGTAATATTCATAGTAGCCTGGCACGAGCCAACCCATGTTAGATTGGCAATATCTACTTACTACTATGTTAAAGAGAAACTTTATTATAAGGAAATCTAACAGAATTAAAAGAATTCAAATTAAAAGATTTCAAATTATTTAAAGTGATAATTTTAAAAATAAAATAAATTAATGAATCACTATTTAAAATATTAAAATTTTATTTATATAAAAATACAATTTGACATGTCACTTATTAAAATGTTGGTCTTATAATAAAAATTTTCCCATGCTAAGGATCTAAAATATAACACAAGTGGAGTGTCATAAACGGAGCCAAATCCTCGGTACTTTTTTTCTCGATACCCTCGAGTACCATTCACTAAAATTTTACACGTTACACACCACATCGCCACTATTAAAACGCTTGTAAATGGTAAAGTAATATTGCTGTATAGAGTAAAAAACATTTTTAATCCTCAACGTTTGGTCTGTTGATATTTTTTATCATTAAAATTTTACAAAAATAAATCAACGTTTCTCACTTTTTAAATTTTTATTAAATTAAGACAATCTATAGAAAAATAGCATAATTTATAGTTAAAATTGATGAAAAAGAACCATTTTTGTTAGTTTAGCTAAGAAAAAATTAAAGATAAAGAGTAAATTTTAAATATTTGCTACATAAGGAATAAAATTTTGTTGACGTAGAGATGTAGAAGAATTAAATGATATTGTTTTTCTATCGATTGTCTTTATTTAATAAAAATTTGGAAAGACGAAAAACGTAATTTATTTTTTGTAAAATTTTGAAAACTAAAAATATTAAGGGGCAAAGATTAAAGAGACAAGGTGTTTTTTAACCCTTGGAACATATCATACGGATCCCCCCTTCTTCATCATCGTTTCCAAAAGCCGTTAGAATTTGGGCCCTGCAGGAGCCATAATATCAAGCAGTATGTAAAGCAATTACCAAGGCTTCTTCCTCCTGAAGGTCCACAATCTTAAACCTATAAACTCTGTGAATTGGGAAGACAATGGTGGTTCCGATAGATAATGGAGGTTTGGTTGCTCCTGTGCTGTATTGATTTTCTTCTAACCAATGTTTTTTTTTTTAAATAAAATGTTGTATGATTATCATAATATTTCACATGTTTGCCAAATCTGGACTTTTAGCAGTCCGTTTATGATTAGATGAGATCTATACAAAGGTTTAAACTTGCTAGTTTTTACTTACAATTTTGGAGTTTAAATTAATTGATCTGAAATAAGAACAATCAATATCATTAGAAATCAACTTGCCTTGCCAGAAATTGGAGATATATTGGATGATTCAACTCTTCAACCACTATCATTCTATCCATAAGAGAATAAAATTAGATAATTTTCTGGAACACAGATATATATATCATTCTGGTTTTAAATTGGGGATATTGAAAAACATTGATCATATAATCAACTATAAATGAATCATTGATTATTGGTAATACGGCAATGCTTCTTAATAGCTACTTCATTTGTTGCAGTGGATCGCAATTGAATAATTAGCAACTTTCAAGTAAGACATCTTGGTAAATAGTTTGACTAGTACCAATTTTACTTTCATAATCTTGTTCACTAACTCTTTAAAGTAGGAAAATATTTAGGTATATTTAGTTTTTGATTTCACTTGTAAATTCTATAATGTAAATTAAATATTATGAAATTTATGATATCAGTTGATGTAAATAAAATTTTATAAAATTTAATATTGACCGTAAAATTTATAAATAGAATTTACGTAATACTACATAATTAGATTTATGATAATATTTTTCTTTAAAATGATGTGCAGTGAGGCAATATTTGGTGTAGGGTACTCTCTAGGTACTGAGAATTTGGCTCCGTCATAAAATAAGAAAAGAAGGTAATTTATTCTCTTCTTAAACTAGAAATTAATATATAAGAAGGGACAATCAATATCATAAACACATTCTTGGTTGGCTGGAAAATACAGATAAATCCATATGTATTTTCCAAAATCCAAAGCTAATAAGAAAAGATTAACTATTCACACACATGTAGGATTTATTCAGTCTATTATTGAAAAACACACACATTATAGAAAATAAATGCATATGGGGAACATTGATTAAAATAGATGGTGATGGTGTTTTCCCTCAGCTTTTTCCTCTTCTTTTTTAGCTGCTTTCTTCTCATGTTTTTCATGGAGTGCAAATCCACCAGCACCAACTGCAACAGCTGCACCGATCTCTTCCTCTATTTTGTGCCTGTGGGCATGCTCTGGGTCCTTCACATTTGCTTTATGCTTCTCATGCTTAAAGTTCATAATTAAAAAGGAAAAACAAAATATCATCAAATTTTCAATTATGCAAGGATTATAATAATATCTTCTTAGTGAATTCAATAACTATAGTATGATTAAATTATTTGATGGTTTCCAATTTTAATTTTCTTATTAGTTGAGTTTATTATTAATTATTAGGATGAGCAGTACTAAAGTCAATGCTTTTTAATTAATTATTCATTTTTTTGGTCGATCTGGTACCATTTCCTTTTTTCTATCAATTTTCATATGTAATTCTTTAGATTCAAGGGGGAAATTTTTAAACTCATCCTCCCATTTGAAGATGGAATTGAGTCCTATTTCTTCTGTCTTCAATTTTGCTTATTTGGTCTCTATGTACTCAAATGTTGTACTGAGTCGAAATTTACTATAGACACAACACTAGATTCTACTAAGTGGTATACTGAAACAAACTTAAAATTTTAGGAAAAAAGTTAGATCATCAGGACACTTTTTTTAAATTTTAATAAATGGATTGAAAGTTAAAACGTAACAAAATTGTTCAAAAAGTAAAAAATATTTTTAAGTCTAGTAGTCTTTCACCATCCAACAACCCAGAAGGAATGAATTATATTTCATGTTAAATTACATAACGAACTTAATTAATTATTAAAAACTTTAAATTACAAAAATATTCTTTTAAATCATTTTTTTTTTTAATTTTGTAACATTCAATTAATAAAATATGTAACGAAGCTCTTTTAATTCAAATCATAAAAGGACGTTACCCAAATCACGAGGGATTTGTTGTAATTTACCCAAAAAGAAAAGAAAAAGTGATTTTACCAAGGCGTAGGAGCCAGCAGCAGCAGCACCAAGCTCTCCAACCCTCTCGAGATGCTTGTGGTGTTTCTCTTCTTTTTCATATTTACGAGCCGCCGCCTCATCTACAACAGTCTCCTCCTTCTTGTGGTGGAAAAGGTGGTGATGGTGCTTCTCTTCGGCCATGATGATAATTGATACTATTATATTTACTAAAGCAAACTCAAATATGAGTATGGTTTCTGAGCGTTTAGGATTTAGACAGACCTGTATTTATAAGTCGTGATCGTGGGATAGATAATACTAATTGAACAAATGTGTTGTCATTTCCTAATTGTACCAACTCACGATTTAATTTGTGTCTAATTTGATTAATGATACATGAATGGTTGTATACCATAGGGGAATTGATTGAGGCGAAAATAATATTTGATTAGAGGTGCATTAATTAATCGATTGGTTAATCAATTAAATATTTTGGTCAAAATTTGAAAATAAGTTTTAAAATTGTTAATCAGTTTTAATTTCGATTTGAATTCGGAAAAAGATTCGATTAACCAAATTTGAATTTGGAAATCGGTTTCGAATTCGATTAACCACATTCACCAATTAAACACATTAACATTAGATTGAAATTCTTTACAAAAATTTTAAAAAAAAATTAAAAAACAATATAAATATATATATACACACAAATACTCTTGTATGATAGATTAGCACTAATGATAACTACATACACGTTATTATATATATACAGATATCTATATATATTAATACATACAACGTGTGACTATATATAAATATGACTAATATGCAATCATTTTAAAATTACAAATTAGTGTTTTATTTTAGATTCGTAATTTATATAGAAGACTATAGGTTTTAATATTATTAAAACTATACTATATTTAAATGAATGTAATGTTTTCGTAAAAAATTATATACATAAATTCTATATATACGTGTGTACATATATAGTATTATTTATGTGACTATATATGTATTCTTAAGTAAAATTAAAATATTAGTTTGTAAAACTATATTATATAAAATGTATATTTATTTAAAAAGAAGAAGAAAAAAGACGCAAGCTTCAGTTTGCTTTGGTGACAACAGTCAAATAAATTAGTTTTGAGAGATCTAGAATTCAATACTTTTTGTCTATATTTTTGCACAACAATTACTCTACATATTTATTATCGCAAATTCGGTTAACATTTGAAATCGATAAAATAGTTAATCAATTTCATTTATCGAATTCCAAAGAATTCGGTTAATTCCAAATTAAAAAGATAATTTTGATTTCATATCCATTTTCGAATTCCAAAATTTGATCGGATCCATTGATCCACCAAATTTTGATTAACTGATTTTGAAATTAAAATTAAAATCGATGGCGAATTCAGTTAACCAAACCGAATTCGTGCCCACCCTTATTTAACACTGATGATACATAGATACGTCGATTCACATGGAACGTCACATAATTAGCTTCAATTGGACAACCATCATTTAAAAAGGAGTATTATTTAGAAAAGTATTATAATTATCTTTTTGAAATGTAATATATATGAAATAAAAAGTGATTAAAAAACATATTTAAATAATTATTGGAAACTATTTATTGTGGAATAATGAATATTGTTACCATCAAAACGGAGCCAATGGATAACGCGGTTTTTACTATTGAATAGTTAAGTACCCTTATTCGAAATAGCTACAAGTAGGACCCATCATATCATCTTTTCTCTATTACTAATAACTTAATACGATCAGTTTTTCTCTACCTACTCCATCTAGCTTTTGTTCCCAATATAGACCTTCCACGTTCGAACTTTGAATACATTGTTAAGAAGCAATTAAGATATTACGGATTTTGAGGGAAGGTAAAGTCTTGATTAAGTAGGATTAATTCAACTTTGTACCTCTCAATTTATACTCAATTATTATTTTACACTTCAAATTTAAGTATTGAACCCTTTGCACTCCAAATTTTTGAATTTGTCCCACTTCAATCTTTTTTTTAATGACATCAAAAAATTAAAAGAATTTTTCTGTATGTACGACAAATTTAACAAGATGTATAATAATATTTTTGTGCACAAAAACAAAAGATTCCGTTAACTTTTTCGATGAGTTTAAAAAAGAGGCTAAAGTGTGATAAATTTAAGAGTTAGGAATACAAAGTGTACAAAACTGAAATTTAGGGTACAAAATAAAAGTTAGTACAAAATGAAAAATGGACGTAAGTTAAAAAGTTCAAAATGGAATTAATGCAATTAAGTATTATAGGTAGCTGCTTTAACGTCCAGGTTCAATAGCTGGTTGAAATAACAAAATGTTTTATTAAAGGTTACGATATTAGCAATTCAACACTTTTTTTTTTTTTGTTCTATACTGATGTTTCAATCTATCAATTATTAGCACAAGGAAATGCTAATACATTTTTTATGTGTGTTCATGAAGGTGTAAATTTTTATGAACTAATGTGATGTTTCATTTCAGAATTAAACAAATTCATAGTTCTGAAAACAATAAACAAGTTTTCAAATTTAAATTGGGTTAATAAAACTTTGCCCCCTGAACTAGATAGGTAATTACATTTTATATCTCTGAACTAAAAAAATTATTCTTTGCCCTCCAATCACATGATTCATCTTTTAAAAATTTTATAATATCAAGTTAAATGATTGAAATACCCTTAGTATTATATTTTAATTTTTTATATATTAGTAATTTTGATGTTTAATACGTATAAAATAATTATCTAAAAAATAAAATATAATAACAAATTAATATTATAATAAAATGATTATTATAATAAAATATAGTAACAAAATAATTAGGGGGTGAAAGTCTGTTAAAATGTTGAATTATATTATAATTGACATTTATAATTTGCACAGGTTCATCCAAATATTAAAATTGTAAAATGTTAAGAGACATCCAAAAAATCACAAATTTTATAATATATATATATATATATATATACATATTGTCACACAATTTCTTTAAAGAATAATTTTCAATAGAAAATTAGCCCATTAGGAATCGTTCAACCATTATAATTAAACATTTAAATTTCAAATAATATAAAATGAAATAACAAAATTTAAAAATTTGACCAAGAAATATATTAATATGGATTATATTAAAATATTATATAATTTATTTTTTATTATTTTTAAATAATTATTACATCATTATCAAAATTTAAATACAAAATAAAATAGTGCCAAGGTATTGTATTTAAGTCATTTAACATGATATTATAAAATTTTAAAAGATAAATCATATGATGGGGGTAAAGTGAAATTTTTTTAGTTCAAGGGGCAAAGTGTTATTACCTACCTAGTTCAGGGAGATCAAGTGTTATTAAGCCATTTAAATTTAGCTTCTTTTGGATGTAACGACAGAAATAAACTACTGAAAAAATAAATAAACTAATATTGGAAATTGAATTTTGCCAGCAAGCTTAAAGACAGCGTCATAATGGTCCAAATCCGATTCCTGTTTCAGTTGCAAACGTACATTCAAATTCAAAATAACTTTGTATTAAAAAAACAAAAAAGAAAAAAATTTTAGGCATTTCTTGTTCTGTAAAAAATAGTAGGAAACAGTTAACCATTGATATTCATTTGGTAGGTTGCTCCGAAAACATCGATTATAACAAAATGAGTTTGTTTTCTTTAGATTAGTAAATTATATGAGTTTTTTTTTTTTTTACCCTCTAACATGTTATAGGAGAAACATCTTACCACTTAAAATGTGTTGTAAATTAGGTGAATTATCCAGTTAATTCTCTTGCATTTTGGACTAATATATCGTGCCAACGGTAAATTTTTAAGTAGATCAAGATGTATGACCCCACTATACACCTTATTGTCTTTTTTTTGCCATATAATCAATCTTCTCTTAAAATTATAAAAATTACAATATCTTATCTCTCTAAAATCTAATAATAGATTATATACTAAATAATAACCACAAAATATATGATGGAGTCATACATCTTCTTTTATCCAAGAATTTACCCATACAAACTGTCGAGGGCAAGTACATGAGCAAGTGTGAAACAAGACTTGAATTGAAAATATTGAAATATAACATCAAAATACTTAATTTACAAATATAACTAAAAAAATTAAATCTCATGTACTTTTATTCGTTTTTATTATCATAATTCCCATCAATAAAAAAGTAATTAGCAACTCCTTTTGACTATTCAAGAAATATTTGTTAATAGGGGTAAGAATCGATTAATCGATCGGTCAATTGGTCAAATAATTTAGTTTAAATTTGAAATGAAACTTAAAATTATTAACAAGCTTCAATTTTGAATTAAATTCGCAATAAAATCTGGTTACCAAATTTGAATTCGATAATCAATCGTGAATTCGATTAATCACATTCGTCAATTAGGCCCATTAATATTGGACTGAAACCTTAATACAATAACTGAAAAAGACTATCTAAAACAAAACCCAACAAACAATAAAATAAAATAATTACAATTCTATATCATCAAAACTATCATATTAGAATGAATATAATGTTTTCTTAGGACTACATATATAAATTGTATACATATACGTGATTGTGTTCGAATCTGCATATATAATATCATTTGTGCGATTATATAATTATTTTTTAAATAAAATTATAATATTAGTTTGTAAAACCATATTTTATATATATATATATATATATATATAAATATATACTTAAAAAGATAAAGTAACGTTGCAAGTTTTCGACTTGTTCTGACGACAAGTACTAAAAATTTTTCTTACAAGGTACTACTATGAATATAAATTTTCAAGAAATATGTGTACGAAGGAGTCAAATACTGAATTAAACTCACAAATTGATTAATTTCTAATTTAAAACTCAATACCAATTTTATAATCAATTTTTAATTTTAAAACTCGATTAGACCAATTAATTGATCGAATTCCAATTGACTAATTTCAAATTTTCAACGTGAAATTAAAAATAACTGTAAATTCGATTAACCAGTTATGTACTTACCCTTACATTTGTTTCTTAAAAAGGAAAACAATTTTGAGCAAGTTTTAAAACTAAGCTACACATAACATCAACGTTAAATTTTCGAAATTGTCGACGTCGTTTCCAACACAAATATACTATCTTGATAAAGCATATTCAAACAATATCTCTACTGGATAATTAACATGATTGAAAATCATGTTAATCCCACATATTAATGTTTAAGAGGAAAAATCGTTATCAGATTACCTTTTATTCAGGAAAGAAAGACATCTATTTTCAAATTTAGCTTTGTCAAGTGGATGACAATGACAATAGAAAATATTGGAAAATTATACGTAATCAGAGCGGTAGGTTGATAATTTGATATCGAATGTCAATTCTCCGCTTTTTTTTCTTTTTCTTTTTTTTTTTTTTGGTGTGTGTGAATTATAACACGACTTTTGGCTTTCACTTTATTTTTATAAAAGCAAGGAAGTGACGCTTTTAAGGCTATATTTCGAAAAATTTGTATTTTGAATTAGAACAATTATTTGTTTAATAGTCGCTCGAGGATTAATGATATTTTTTATATAGAGTAGATGATTTAATTAGTATAAAATAATGATTCACCTATTTTTTAGAAAATAAATCTCCCATTTCATATGTATATTTTTATTAATTCTGAAATAATTACTAAGTATATTAAATAATTACCCTAATCTAAAACAAAATTTCTCATATTTCCAGCCCAGTCCCCAACCCAGTATGGTGGGAATTAATATGTCAACGAGACAGTTGAATTTCCCGTGTTGGCAAGGATTACAATCCTATATGACTACATACAAGTATTGACATATTAGTGGAGCCCGGCCACAGCCCATTGAACTGTCAGCCACCGGGAGTCACTTTAAGTCTTTTTTGTTTTTTTGTTTTTTTTGTTTTAATTGAGGGTTCAGGATCAAATCTAATATTTTGAAAAACGGATCCGGATTGACTCGGTTTGTCCAGGTGGCGATTCAACCGATTTGACTAATTGAACCAAGTCACTACTTTAATTTCTTTTTTTTTTTTTTCCTCAGTATGATATAATTTAAAATATACTTTATGAAATCCATAAATTATAATAGAAATATTACTTTTTGTAAATTTTAGTTCTAATACTCAAAAACACTTGTCAAGTTTCCAACAAGAAAAAAATCAAATTCGTACAAAAATAATATAAAAAAACTCAAAAAATGACAAGTTAATAGTTTAGCTTTTGGTGTGTTCAATGTTTTGGTATTTTGGAGTTTCTGTTTCACGATTTTTTTTTAATTTTTTCTCTTTATTTTAAATCTTTTTTTTAATCTGAAAGTTAAAAAATCTAGAAGGCCAGTTAAACTGGTTTTCCTCCAATTCACGATTTTTTATGGCTTCGTTTGATTTTTACTACAACCCGAATTTATAGTTAGACCAAATCTGTGGAATATTCGAATCGCGGTCTGACCGGTCGAAATGGTCGATCGAATATGTTTTTGAAAACAGTAATCAAATCCTGACATCTTCAGTCAAAGTACTCAAAAAATAGAGAATATGGAGAAAAAAAAGTGTCTCAACCAAAGAGAAAAACAAGCACCCTAGATTAGTATAGTATAGAATTATATCGTGTCATATAATTTGTCTCACGATATTTAAATTTCGGTCTAATTTAATATTAGTATTTCCCCGATATATGTGGGTCTTGATGCTTCAATTTTTATAGGTTTACATAATCATATATATATATATATATATATATATATGTATAAAAGGATAAATTACCATAAATTCCCTTATATATTGTGGTATAGACTTTTGACCCATAACTCCCATATGTTTTGAAAATATACGTTAAACTCCTATACAGTTTGTTTTAAAAGGTAAAGTAGACACAAATCATCCAAATTAACGATGTTTGAAAAGTACGCATCCCGAAGCAAGTTTTTAATGAAAAACATAATTTTTGTTCAAAAAGTTTAGGATAAATTACCGTAAACCCCCATGTGGTATGAGTGCCTAACCCATAACCCCAATATGCCTTTATAAATATACCCTAAACTCCTATGCGGTATGGATTAAATGATAAAATAAACATAAATTATCCAAACTAGTCATATTTACTTACACACGCACACCAATTGCAAGTTGTTGTTTGAAAATTTGTTTTCCTTCCTAAAGGAAAAAAAAAAAAACATTGTATACCAAAACTACCCATATTATTACTTACATAAATATATTTTCAAATTTTCTATACATATCCATCATTTACAACTAAAAAACACAATTACAAGGATGCGTGAGGTATTTTTTCCACATAATTCCTTTTTTTTTTCCGTGCATTAATTTACAAATCTTTAATTGTAATAATAAACTAATATCATTTTTTTTTCATTTTTTATCATGCAAATTGAAAGTTAAAATTTTTAAAAATAGGGAGTGATTAAGTATCTTAATGTTTTGATATTAAATTATATATGGGGTAAAAATATAATTTTAAAAACATAACTTTGGATGATTTTTTCTGTTTTATCATTCAGTTCATACTATATGGGGATTTAGAGTATATTTTCAAAACATATGGGGGTTATGTGTTCGAAAGTCTTACTAAATGGGGATTTATACTAATTTATCCTAATTTAAATGTGAAGGTAACAATGTAATTTCAATCAAAACTATTAATTTGGCTGTTTTCTATCTATTTTACCATTTACTACAAATCACATGAGTTTTTAAGATATATATCTAAATCACATATCGTGAATAAGTTATGCTACATGAAAGTTTACAGTAATTTACCAAAAAAAAAAAAAAAAAAAATGGAGCTCTTCCTGGCCCACAATAATTATCTCAGATTCAGGATATTCTTTCGGTGATATCCAAGTGCTGGAGGATTCTCCTTCAATTCGTCATTTTACTCTTTTGGAAAAGACTTACCTGCCATTATGGGGTAGTGAAATTATTTTTTAATTGAATAATTAATGAACACGGTGATTACAAAAAATCAAAATAAAAGACGTTGTGAACCTTAAGAAAAGAAGTTTTGGTACTATGATTAAGCTATTTAAGATATCATTGTATCTATATAAAGTGATAAATATAAAATAATAAATAAAAATAATTGATATGTCATTAGATCCAAAAAAGAAAAAAGAAATCCAGGCGAAAATCTAAAATTAAGAGGTCGTGATTTGATAAGATTTTGTCACGCAGAATGATTTCTGCGAGTAATTATAAATTTGTGATTTTATAAATAATTTTCCTTAAGATATATAGCCTTATGTATATAGTTAGGTAAATATTTAAGTAGATTTAGCTTTTAACTCCACTTGTATAAGATCTCTTGGTATGAATTAAAACTCATGAAATATATGATATCAGTTGATGTAAGTAAAATTCTATAAAATTAAATTTTGATCATAAAATCTACTAGTAGAATTAAAAACCGATTCTACCTAAATATAGGGTATATAGTTATTTATAAATCTGTGAATTATAGTCACACTGATAAAAAATTTTCGAAAACCCTATACGTTAATTACAACATTACTGGCAAAGTAGGTAGTTATTGAATTCAATAACTGGATAAAAACTTGTAACAATGAAATTGTTTTAGTTTTTTCCTTAATTTAACTGATAAACCTAATTATAGAGGAAACTAGAGTAAAAAATTTCTTCAAGCGAAAGACTACTTCAAAGTTCAAACTCTACTTTTCTAGTCACCCATCACATTAATTAGAAATATTGAAAATTGAATCAAACACTTCACAGTGCTAATGAAAACAAAAATAGGAAAATTTTACGATTCCTTTTAAGAAATATTTTTTTACGTATTAAATATGCACTGTTTAGTATAATATCATGTGTTTTAAAAATTTATAATATACACGATTTTAAAACTAAAGAAATGATTTCTTAAAAAAAATTATAAAATTTTCTATAAAAATAAAATAATATATCTATATTAAATGATTGGAACATACCGACATGATTAAGATGTCAAGTATTTCACGTTAGATATAATTAAATTCACCGAAAATGTTCAATACATGAGAAATGTAAATAAATACGTGTGTCGCTTGAAAGTCGTCCTGTGTTTTTGGGTTATACTATGATCTTTCAAAACAAAGTTCTAAAACTACAGCCACTAGAAAAAGCCTCCAACACTACGCGGCTAAGATTTTGGTTCAAATATAAAATACGGTTAGAATTGAAGTTTTGAGGGTAAAGCATCTAGAATTAAGTCCTACCAATTTTGTAATAGTATGTGGCTTGCTATAAATTTTCTTGTACATACAGTTATTTTTTTTTTTTTTTTTTTAAAAATATACAATGGAGAGTCAAAGAGGACACAATATTGCAGAAATTAAGATAACTCCAAATTTTCTTATACAATAATCATCATTGAACAATTAATTGTATCTTGATGATTGCTTAATAGTCAATGTGAAGAACTTATCTGATGATGAAGAGTGACTCACTTTACCAAATATAAAAAAATTATATTTTTTAAATGAGAATTTTTAATTAATTTTAAATAATTATTAAGATATATATTAATTATTCAATAACTAATATAAATTTTATTAGATTAATAGATATGGTGAATGTTACTATCAATATGATGTATATATGGCAGTGCGAACACACAATTTGATGATAATTATCATCGCCCGTGATTCTGTCATTTTCTTTACACAAAAGCACTTCATATCCCTATACCGAGTAAAATCATAAAAGGATATTTTATTTGGTACGCGTTCAACACCAAAAGCAATATACAATATCGGGCCTTGGGTAGGGCATATTTGTTTTAACGTCGTTGAGAATTGATGGTTGCTACTTAACAAAGCTACCATCCTGACATGAAATACGTGTTCTTTCAATAACTTTTCTTTTTTTTATATTATTTTTTAAATAGGGTTAATAATAAATTTTTATTTTTTTATTAACACGAATGCATCATTCGAATCATAAATAAAATATAATATTATTATTTGAACTGTATTTCGTTGTGATTCACCTTTTTCCTTCCGACGAAGTTTACCTATAGTTTGTCTAAAAATAATGACAACTGAAAGAGAGAAATCGGTAATTATCTGGTACGAATTTTCAACTTACTACACTTGTTCTTCATCGGCCATACTGTGTAGCTGTCCACCGTCGTACTGCCGCGTTTTATGCCAAATAAACAAAAACAGATTGGAAGGAGGACCTAATTGATTTTTGTTTCTTTGTTGTTATTCTTTGTTGGTTATTCCAATTTGATTTTGCAAGATTATATTAGTTTTGTACTACTAATCAACTTAATTAAAAAGAATTTCTTACACGCTGTTAAGCAAAGAGGATAGGGAAACATGGGTTCTTTGACTTTCTTGCATAATTGAGTAATATTAATTGAACGGGTCATGTGGTAATCCAAATAAGACAATTAAAACGAATTTTGCCCGCTTTTACATTTTTTATACTTATCTTATACTATGTGATGGGATGACACGTGTATTTTTAATATAAGAAAATATTAAATAAATAACAAATATCATCCCAACACATAGTATAATATAAATGTAACAGAAATAAGTGTAACAGAAAATCTAATGCCCGTATCTTCGCTCCTAATTTTTTAGCATTTCTCTTGCATCTATTCTCCGGATCCTAACAACAATTCCCATAGTATTAGTAATTTGGACACATTATAGTACTAATTGAATATCCCGTGCTATGTACGGGAGAATCTTATATATTTAATTCTACAATAAAATAATATTAGGAAACTATTAGTGATGACATAAAACCTTTAGTAATTAACCTTACAAAGACAAACAAAACTAAGTAAAATCAATAATATCTATAAAGTTTACTAATAAGAACTTTAAAAATATAATTAGGAAGTATGTATTTGAAATATTTATATTTTTTGTCATATAAATGTAACTGAAAATTAAATATACAACTTAATTATTAGTTGAAATTAAATTAGATATTTATATATTACCATGATTTGGATATATGACTGTATTAAAAACTAACTTATACAAAGTTCCATGCAAAAATAGGTGACAAAACTCATTTTGCTAAATATGAATAAGTATAGTTTTTAATAATAAATGTTCAATCAAAAACTATAATTTAGAAGTATTATTTTATTTAGTATGAATTAAGTTAATTCTGTAGATATAAATTGTCAATGCAAACAACAATTAAGAAGTATTGATCGCTGTTTTTAAAGAGTACTTCTATTTATGTTAATCAATTATACTTGATATGTATTTATTTTTATCAATAAATTAATTGATAATTATAATGATAACTTCCTTAAGTAAGGTGTATCGAAATATTTTTAACTATTTGAAAATTAATTGATAATATTAAGATAAATAAAAGTTTTTGAATATTCAAAAGTTAATGAATTAATCCTTAATTAATATTTATGATTTATTTTTTTGTCCAAAGATTACTTGATAACACAAAGATAAAATTAAATTTTATGAATGTTCAAAAGTTATTGAGATAGTTATATGATTTATTATAATACTTTATTTAGTTACTTATAAACGGAAATGACTAAATATAGTGAAATAATGATGATAGCATAACACTTTCGTATATAAACCAAATAAAAATAACAATACATAGTAATACTTCATCTGTCTTATTTGTTTTGTCCAAGTTGATTTTTTTAGTCAAACATATATATTTTTTTATGAACAAATTGTATTTATTTATTTGATTTTTGATAAAATTTTCTTCAACAAAAGTGGGATATATGTGAAATACTACTGCATAGAAAATTAAAAATTCCTAACAACAATTCCCATAGTATTAGTAATTTGGATACATTATAGATTATATTTATTTTGACTTTACACTACTTTACACTTCTTAATTTGTACCTAATTCTTACTTTATACTTTTTTTTTCGGACATAATGCACCTGAACTCTTATATTAATTTATTTCATTTCAATTTAATTATTAATATCGTTACTAAAGTTAACGGATAATAAGTAAGTGCATAACACGCATTTGTTTGGGGCCTATCACACCACTAGAAGGAGTCATGATTAATTTTATTTTGCATCCCCTAACTCATGATTAATTCTCACTTTGTACCCTTACCTTTTAGATTCATCCCACTTTGATCCAATTTTAATAGTATTAAAAAATTTGATAAATGTTCTACTTTAAATACATAGTTGAAACATCCGTTAATTTTGGTAACGGTGTTAAAAATTAGACCTTAAATGGATAAACCTAAGAATCCTTTATGTAATATATCCAAAAAGTAAGTATATGGTGCAAAGTGAGAATCAAGTACAAGTTAGGGAGTTCAAAGTGTAATAAGCCCTATATTTTTGGCATTTTTTAAGTTTTTTTTTTAAGGTAAATTTTTTTTTTTTTTGATGGTTATATTTTCTTAAACTAATAAGTAGAGGGAAAAGAATTACCTATTCCTTATAATTGAATGGACTAATTCCATTTTTTACCCCTCAACTTATATATAATTCTCACTTTGTATTTTCAATTTTACTTTTGGATACTTTGTACCACCAACTCTTAAGCTCATTCCAATTCAGTCAACACAAATTTAACGAAATCTTTACATATGTTCAATAAATTTAGTAGAATATACAATAATTTGGCACAAGATATTCGGTGCACATTTGAAGATTCAATTAATTTTGATGATGATATTAACATTAAACTAAAGTGACACGAATTTGATAGTTGGGTGCAAAATGTTCAAAATTGAATTAGAATTCTAGAGTGGGAATATGGTATGAGTTATACATTGTAAAGTGGAATTAGTCCTAATTGTATGGAAGAGATTAAAAGACAATTGTATTTAAACTCACAAAGTTTGTTCATATCTGCCACATAATCATAATTAAAAAGTCCACACAACATTTGCTAGGAAAGTCAGCAGCCCAACAAAATAATCAAATATCTCGAATATAAACACGATTTTACTATTAGTTTTTTGGACAGAAAAGCAAAATTAAACATGATTATTGGTAGAACAAGATAAACATTGGAAGTAAACAAGGGACAAGAACAATATTAGAGACACCCCAATAGATTAATTAACTAAAAATGATGGTGGCGGTGATGGTGGTGCTTTCCCTCAACCCTTTTCTCTTCTTTCCTGGCATCCTTCTTCTCATGACGCTCATGGAGTGCAAAGCCACCAGCTCCAACAGCAGCTGCTACAGCAATCTCTTCTTTTATTTTGTGCTGGTGGGCATGCTCTGGATCTTTCTTGACTTGGTGCTTCTCATGCTGATTATTTCATGCACGAAAATTTTAGCAACACATCATAAGCAATTAGTGTACAAAATAAATATTGAAAATATGCATTTGTTATCAATTACTACTAATTAATAGTGTAGTAGTAGTCACAATTCATATTGGTATATTGACAATTTTTACGGGGTTCTTTTTCGTTTCCATAATTTTTGGACGATTTGGAGGGATGTTTCATCCATCCAAATCGTTTCTTTTCTTTCCCAGTTAAACTGCCAAATGAGGGAAAAAGTAAAACTTTCCTCCGTAATCGTTGTCTGTTTCTCTCAATTCAAACGCACCGTAAATCATGTGTTTTTAGATAGGTTGCAGACCGACTTTAGATCTTCTGTTATATATTATATTTTTAAGCTATATCATACTTCTTGTCATGCTAATTAATTTGTGTCACGTATTAAATAATTAGTAAAAATAGATGTGTTAAGTGACTTTGGAGATTTGGTGTAATAATTATATAACACGTGCCATGAATTAATTAGGTAAGAAGATTTGGTGCCCCTAGAAGTGTGTAAGTATTCATTTAATTGAATTTGTAATCAATTTTAAATTTAATTCGATAAATAATATCATTTGATTAATTTTGAATTTGGTTAGAAATTAGTTAATCAAATTCATTAATACAGTTAATGAATTTAAAAATAGCAGATAGGTTTTTGAATTCGTTTAATTGGTTACCGAATTCATTAATTAAAAATAAAGTATTATTCAAATATATTTTGATATATAAATAGTATATCACCAAAAATATAAATATAGTTATTCGACTAAAAATATATTTATTGATAATTATTATAATTAGACAGTGTAATTTTTAACTTAATTTGTATAATTGTTATATTTTTATACATTACTTCATACTTATATTATTCGGTATAATTTTTAACTTAATTTGTATAATTTTTATATTTTTATACATTACTTCATACTTATATTATTAAATTAGTATCCATGAATCACATTAAATAGTTTTGTGATGCATATTTTGTTAATACTTGTAAGGGACATGATATTATAATATTATACGTAATTATATTAATTATTATTAAATTAAATTACATGGTATAGGTTTTTTTTTACTTATTTTTCTGAATTATTTATCAATAAAAATTCAAACAACATATCAAATTACGTGACAAAAATAAAATAAATTTATAAATTTTTTTCTTGAAAAATAGGTTTTTGTATAAGATTTCATCCCAATATTAAAGATATAACTAACACGAGTTAAATTTAGTTAATTAAATTCAAAACTCAATATCAAATTCAAATTTGATTAATCAAATTTTTTATCGAATTGAATTTGAAATCAAAATTTACTAAAAATTTTAGAACTTTTTTTCAAATTTCAATCGATTTTATAAATGAATTAACTGATAAACACCCTAGGTGCCACATGTATGCCTAATAAGTAATTAATCAATAATAAGGAAACTGAAGTATATTCCAAAAGGGATCAAACGACAGAAATTTACCAAGGCGTAGGCACCAGCGGCTACAGCACCGAGCCCACCGAGCTGCTCAAGGTGCTTATGGTGCTTTCTTTCTTTCTCATAATCATGAGCTGCCTCTCCGGTGGCCGACGGCGTAGCCACCCATGCCATCATAACCATATGCGGTCTGTGAATAGGCAACCGCCTCAACTACAGGCTGATCTTCCTGCTTGTGGTGGGAGAGATGGTGATGTATATGGTGGTGGTGATGCTGCCCCCTTTCTGCCATGGTACGTAGTTTTAGTGGTGAATTGTATTATTAAAAAATAATGAAAAATTATGTTTGATGATATTGTATTGTTGTGTGCAAGTGATTGGTTGGCATATGGATTGGAGAGTGCTATTTATAGGTGGTACTTGGTAGGATCGTGATCAACGGTCCCAGTATTTGAAATGTGAACGTGCAATGTGGTGAATTTTTGGTTTACTAATTGTTTTAAGAAAAATAATTTAAAATCACACAATTGATCTGACAAAATCTTATTAACTTATTAGACCGATCAATTCCTTGCTTTTATATATTTTTACCGGTTTCATATCTATCTTTTTGTTTTGTTTTTTTTTCCAAATATGGTGATACGTGAGGTGATCTTTTAGATTACTTTCTCACTTTTTATGAGAGTAATATAAATTTTTTTAATTTTTATAATTTCTTTCATTTTAGCAGTATAGTTATGAAAAAAATGTATAATCTCGTTAAGAAAAACAATTCCTTTGTTTTTTGAAGCTCTGTATAGCACTATGTGATTAAAAATTTATAATATATATGCGCTTAAAGGTGACGAGATTATTTTTTTAAAAAGACCGTAGAAGAATTTCTTGTAGTTATTATCCAAAAATCCCAAATTATATTGTAACAAAAGAGTTTCAATTTTTTTTTTCTTTTCTTTTTCGTTTTGGCACTGATCGGAGAGAATTTGGGATAATCATTCCTGAATAACAAAAGATTTGACAAGGAATAATGGGAACTAATATAAGATGATGACGATGATGAATATTGTTGGGAAGCAGTTCATGGTTTTCTTAGTAATTAAGAATCAAGATATCGAAAAGTCGAAAAGTCGAAAAGTCAATTGTACAGTAACTGTAGTTCTTTTGATTGTTTCAGCTTTTTCGAGTTCTTTTTTTTTTTTTTTTTTAGCTGACCTGACTTGTCTAAATATTTGCAGTCCAAGGCGGTTTTGTGGGGATCGGGGGAGGACGGCCCTACCACAAAATTCTAGATATTGTAAATTTTATTTTTAAATTTTAATTTATATTTTATATTTTTAAATTTTTTAAAAAATATATAAATTAATCTTAATAAATAAGTATCTATTAAATCCTACTATTTCAAAGTATCATTCATGCATGTTATTGTCCAGTATCAATATTGAAGTTTGGTATGATACTGTTGAAGTATTAAGCTCAAGGCCACTCAAAATTTCTAAGTTATTTATTTAATTTTATTTTTCTCATTTCATTCTTTTGAGTTATATTCATCCCCATCCTCTAACAACCTTAGGATGTTCTTTTATTTTTTTTTTCCTTTTTCTGAGAATTCTCCTCGAATGGCAAAATGCTGAATACAAAAGGACGTATTTGTATAACTCTACTACCTGTTTAAAAAAATAAAAAATTCAAGTGTACAATAATTAGATAAATTAAGATGGAGAATAATAGCAACATCAACTACATTGTAATTTGAAAGTCACAATCATCCAAATAAACGTTAATTATAATTCTATTAGATGAATTTTTCATTTATCGTATTAGTGTCTATAAAATAGGGATAGTTATTCTTAAAATTTAGAGAAAAGAGAAAGTGAGAATAATTGTAATAACGAGAATTTAAGTGATAAAACTAATTGAATAAACGTCCAGTGTGTGTCTGTAATAGTAAGATTACATTAGGTAACTCTCTAATTTCGCTAAGATGATTGAAACTACAATTCAATGAATTATATGAGTGGGAATTCCAATTCATGGCAGCCACTTGGAAGCTTCACTGTCTCGGCAACTGGCCACACACGGCTTGTTAGACGGGTCAATATCGAATTAGAATATTACCAAGAAAAAGAAATAGATATGGCCGTCACCATATGATGTTGGTTGGTTTGCCTCTCTTTAATCCAACTTGAATTATTGGATGAAATGTATGTGCATGCATGTTTCATTCCATTGATTCTAGATGTTAACATGATCACGATCTGATGTAATTTAGAAGAGCCCTTGAAACCTAAACAATGATATTCATTTTGTGTGACATGCAATTTTTGTTAGAATATTTTAATGAGTGAATTTTATGGTCACATAAATATTTTAAATAATAATTAATATAATATCTTATATTAGTTAATGGTAAATTATTATCTAAATATGTTTAGATAATTAAAAGATTCAAAATAATAATGAAGGAAGATAAAATTCTATTATATAAGTATAACAATAATTTGATATCAGATTTATTAGTAAGAAAAGATTTCAAAAAAAAAAAATTTAATAACTCATACAAATGGAATTCTTAATCTCTTAACCCCCTCTTCAGTCTAATTTCACATTGATACGTTACCCAGCACTCATCCGTGTGTAAAGATACACTCGTTGATTAAGGTACGCGCTAAATTCGTGTTTCCTTAATTTACAAGTTTAAACTAAAACTCCTATGTAACAATTTCCCCATAAACGATTCGAATGAGAGGTAGGTTAACAGAGTTGGTGAATATTACTAATCAATGTGACGTATGGCAGTGTGTACACACAAATTTGGTTATCATCACCCATCTGTCATATCCTTTAAATCACAGAATAAAATAGAGAAAAAAGAAATAAAAGAACTTTATGCCCATATGTCAATCAAAGAAGCATTTTAAACAAAATCATAACAGATGGGCGGCCCATATTTGTTTTAAGGTTTAACTCTTTAAATTATATTGGATTCTCACTTTATACCATAAACTCTTTTTCTAATATTTTTTACCCTGAATTATCTAAATTTTTTCACTTAAATTTAAAATGATTTTCTATCAAAAAATTTAACTGACTCTTTTTTTTTTAATACTTTCCACCCTGAATTATCTAAATCTTTTCACTTAAATTCATTCTATCAAAAAATTTAACTGTTGAAGGACGCGTATGTAATACTCTTCATTAAGTACAAGTGATAATACACTAAAGGCCTAACTCCACTTTGTACCCCAACTTGTACTGAATTCTCACTTTACACAATAAACTTTTTTGGGATACTTTACACTCCAAACTGTCTAAATCTTCTTACTTAACTCCAAAATGAGATTTTGTCTAAAAATTTAACGGCCAAAATGATATTTTGTCAAAAAATATAACTGTTGTAGGATGCGTTTGCAACACTTTCCATTAAGTGTAAGTGACTAGAAATTCACTAAAAGTTTTAGAAATTTAGTGGTGAGAAATTTTCCCCCCTTTGACCAAAATTTTGGGTTAAAAAATAGCCTCATTTTCTGTTATTCACTCATTTTCCCTTCAATACTCACTCCTTCTTCCTAAACTACCCATTATAAATTCAAATTGAGTTATATTGAATTATTTTAGAAATAAATAAAATTGAACTAAAATTTGGGGTGAAATTAAAAAAATAAAAAATAATTTCTTTCCCAACTAATCATTATTCTCCTCCTCCTCCTCATTCTCAACCATAGCTACTATGTGCCCTAACTCTCCACCCCATCCCTGCAACCTCATCCCAACCCTCTCAACCATAACTATTATCCCTAACTCTCCACCCCATCCTTGCAACCTCATCCCAACCCTCGCACCATATCCCACCATGCTCTTCCATCCCCAGATCTAATAACCTCCCTCCCCCACCTTAGATTTGACCCATCCCGCCATCCTCAACCCCTACTATTTCCCCTTCCTTGCCCTGCTGAACCTCCACCGATCTATATCTCCCCATTCCCAAATCCCTCTTTACCCCAGCACCCCTTGCATTTTTTTTATAAAAAATTTATTTTGAATATTTTGTTCAACTTTTTTTTTTTCTTTTCTATTCATAATTTTTTCTTAATTTTTCATTTTTTGAGTTTTTATAGTCACTTGCATTAATAGAGAGTGTTACACACATGTCCTACAACAGTTATATTTTTTGAAAGAATCACATTTTGGACTTATGTAGAAAGATTTAGACAGTTTAGTGTGCAAAGTGTCCCAAAAAAAAGTTTAGGGTACAAAATGAGAATTCGGTACAAGTTAAAGTGCAAAATTGAGTTAGGCATTATTATATTCACTTGCACTTAATGGAGATTGTTGCACATGCATCCTACAATGATTAAATTTTTTTACACAAACACATCACATTCTAGAGTTAAGTGGGAAGATTTAGACAATTTGGGGTGCAAATTATCCAAAAAAGTGAGAATTTGATACAATTTGGGGATACAAAGTGGAGTTAAGCCTTGTTTTAATTGTTAGACATGATAGAATTTTGACTATAGACTTATAAATGATAGAAGACAGAATTGAGACATATCTTACACCGATGATGAGTGAATGACAATCCATTAATGTTTCAAGATTATTTGATTAACGACAAACGTAGAAGATTATTTGATTTACCGTAGGTTGAGTGGATAGAGGGTCCTATTTGTAGGAGTTCTTAGATATTCTTTCGAAATTTCCTCCTATAGATAAGTCTGATATTAGATATACGTATAGAATAGATTTTTATCTCCTTTTCTCTATTATTATCTTGAATCCCATAATTATCAAAATATATTTATATGGCAATTTGTCATCATTTAATATAGAATATTATATTCATTATTATTTAGAAAATCTACGTGGCCATGAAATCTACCATTAAAATATTCTAACATTAATGTCATTGAGAATTGGTTATTGCAACTGGCTTGGCTAGTAATACGAGCTCTTTCAACAACCTTTATTTATTTATTTTTTTAAAAGGATTAACAGTAAATTTTTATCAATTCTTTTAATGATTCGAATTCACTATTTAAATAATAAATAAAGTGTAATTTTACCATTTAAATTATACTTTATTATCCTTCTTTCAATGACCATTTCTTTAAAAGAAGTTCATATATAGCTTGTGCAATCGTTAATTATCCGGGACGAATTTTCAGCTTATTACACTTGCTCTCTATCCGCCATACTGTGTAGCTGTCCACAGTGGTGCTGCCACGTTTTATGGCAATAAAGAAAAACAGATTGGAAGGAGGTCCAAGATTCATATTAGTTTTGTAGACTGTATCGCTAGCCACAGAATGGTCCTCCAACTTTAATTTTTTAGCCAAGATAGTCCTTTCATGTAAAATTTATAAAAAAAAATAAAATAAAATTTGAAGGACCAGTCTGGCTAAAAAATAAAAGTTAAAGGACTATTCTGGCTTAAAAATAAAAGTCTTAGACCTCAATTCTGGAATGAAAGAAAGAGATAGCCCTTTGCAAAAGTTGAGGGACTATTTTGGCGATTTTCCCTAGTTTTGTACTACTAATCAACTCAATTAAAAAAATTTACACGCTGATGAGCGAAGAGGATAGGAAAACAGGGGTTCTTTGACTTTCTTGCATAATTGAGTGAGGCAAAGATTTAGGTGGATTCGGTTTTGATCCTACTTATAGATCTTGTGGTGTGGATTAAACTTTAGAAAATCTATGATATCAGTTGATGTAAGCAAGATTTTTTAACATTTAATTCTGACTATCGGATTTACAGGTGAGACCAAATGTCAGATTTATCTAAATATTTTCCATTGAGTAATATTAATTGAACGATAGTCATAAATGTGGCACTCTGGATAGGACAGTTAAACGAATTCTGCCCGTAGCCTCCTCCTAATTTTTTAGTCTTTCTCTTGCATCTATTCTCCCGGCCCTAACAATAATTCCTAAAGGGGAAATATTTAGATAAATTTGATTTTTGCTTTTATTTGTAAACTTTTTAATGTGGATTAAATATTATAGAATTTATGACATAAGTTGATGTAATCAAGATTTTATAAGATTTAATCTTGACCGCAAGATTTACAGGTGAGATCAAAAATCAGATTTATGGTGATATTTTCCTTCCTATAGTATTAGTAGTTTGGATACCTTATAGTATTATATTTCCGCTTTACTCTACCTTATACTTCTTACCTTATATTTAATTCTCATTTCATACCTTTTTTTTTTGAACATATTGTACATAAACTCTCATATTTATTTCATTTCAATCCAATTATTAACACCATTACTAAATTTAACGGATATTAAGTAAGTACATATCATGTACTTGTTTAGGGGCTTGTATTGCACCACTAAAAGTAGACACGATTAATTCTATTTTACACCTCATAACTTATGATCAATTCTCACTTTGCATCTCTAATTCTAAAATTTGGACACATTGCACCCTTAACTCTTATATTCATCCCACTTTGATATAATTTTATTAGTGTTAAAAAATATGAAGAATGTTCTACTTTAGATACGTGATGTGCACGGTTGAAACATCCGTTAACTTTGGTAACAATATTAAAAATTAGACTTAAATGGGTAAAGCTAAGAGTTATGGGTGCAATATGTCCTAAAAGCAAGTATAAGATATAAAGTGAGAATCAAGTATAAGTTAGGGGTACAAAGTGGAATAAGCTCTATATTTCCTTAAACTAATAAGTAGAGGGAAAAGAATTATAGATTCCTTATGGTGGTATGGACTAATTCCATTTTCTATCCCTCAACTTATAGAGAATTCTCACTTTTCATTCCCAATTTTATTTTTAGATACTTTGCACCACCAATTCTTAAATCACTCATTCTAGTCTAATTTTTAACATTGTTACTAAATTTAATAGAATCTTTACATATGTTCAACAAATTCAATAAAATATACAATAATTTGCCACAAGATGTTGGGTGCATATTTGAAGATTCAGTTAATTTTTTGGTGATGGTGTTAACGTTTAGACTGAAGTGAGATGGAAATATAGCTGGGGTGCAACGTGTCCAAAATTGAATTAGAATTGCAAAGTGAGAATATAGTATGAGTTAGGGGTTGTAGTGAAATTAGTCCTAATTGTATGGAAAAGATTAAAATACATTGTATTTAATCTCACAAATTTTATTCATATCACATAATTATAATTAAAAAGTTCACACAACATTTGCTAGGTAAGTCAGCAGCCCGGCCCAATAAAATCAGGCAAATAGCTCGAATACAAACACGATTTTTTTGGACAGTAGAGCAAAATCAAACATGATTATTGGTAGAACAGGATAAACATTGGAATTAAACAAGGAACAATAACAATACTGGATCTATTAGAGAAACCATGCACCCCAATAGATTAATTAATTAAAGAAGGTGGTGGCGCTTTCCCTCAGCCTTTTCCTCTTCTTTCTTGGCATCCTTCTTCTCATGATGCTCATGGAATGCAAAGCCACCAGCTCCAACAGCAGTTGCTGCAGCAATCTCTTCTTGTATCTTGTGCTTGTGGGCATTCTCTGGATCTTTCTTGGCCTGGTGCTTCTCATGCTGATCATTTCATGCACGAAAAATTTGAACAACACATCATAAGCAATTAGTATACAAAATAGATATTGAAAATATGCATTTGTTATCAATTAGTACTAATTAATAGTGTAGTAGTGTCCACAATTCATACTTCGTAGTTTGTATACCAAAGTATACCATATATCTTACTAAATTTTATATTGTACAAGAACAAGATGATCCCGCCTAGTAATTATTTAGGCATCAAGTCCTACACAGTTTTATAGTTTGACGAACTGCTCTAATCTGAAATTTGGAAAAAAAAAAATCTCTCGAAATTCTTTAGACTCCAGTGCTTTGAAAAGGGCGCTACAAACGAACCAAAACCATGCATTAGTAGATGTGCAGTAAAAGAATTCGGCCAGATCTAGTACGTATAGATCCGAATTCAATTCGAATTATCGCATTCGGATATTCGTTGAATCTACAAAAATAAATTCATATTTAGATTTTGTTGAATCCAGATGTTAATATTATTTTTATTACCTTTAAAATTTTCATATAGAAATTATGTATTATCATAGAAATTTCTTTTGTAATTATTTAAAAATATTAGTTTATAATTAATATTTTATATATGTATTCTTACATTAGCAATTTATAAAATATATATATATATAGATAGATTAATATTAATATATAAAAATAATTGATTTATATGTATTAAATATTTAATAGAATACAATTCCTTATCCGGTCAAAAAAATAAAATTTATATTTAATCCATTTATTATAATAGTTACAAAGATCTGAATCAAATTTAAATAATCAAAATTATATATACATAAGATTCAAAACCTGAATAAACAGATCTGGAACAAGTCAAATCTGATTCTAAACCTGATTCGTTGACAATCTTATGTAGACAGACGGTAGGCCCTTCGTTACACTTTTACTAACTAAATTAAAGTTCTTGTTATACTGATTAATTTATTTCACGTATTAAATAATTAATAAAAATAAAATTTTAAAGATATGGTATAATAATTATATAATATGTGGTATAAATTGATTGGGATAACAATAAATATAAAAGAGAAAGTGTAAATAAAATTTGGTGGCCCATACCCGTGCAGGCCTAATAATTAAGTAATTAATCAATTATAAGGTATTTCCAAATAAAATAATAAGGAAATAAATTATAATAAAAAAAGGATCAGATGGCATAGATGTACCAAGGCATAGGCACCAGCAGCTACAGCACCGAGCCCACCGAGCTGCTCAAGATGCTTATGGTGCTTTCTTTCTTTCTCATAATCCTGAGCTGGCTCTCCGGCCACCACAACAGTGACTAGCTTCGGTAGCCTCGCCGTAGCCACCCATGCCATCAGAGCCATATGTGGTCTCTGAGTAGGCAACAGCCTCAACAGGCTGCTCTTCCTTGTGGTGGTGGAAGAGATGGTGATGGCGCTTCTCTTCTGCCATGATAGCTTTAGTTAGTGGAAAATTTTGGATATTTTGTTGTGTGCGAGTGATTGGTTGGCATATGGACAGTGGTATTTATAGGTGACAAAGTTCAATAATTAGCTTGAAAATTAGAACAAAATACATCAATAATTATTAAATTATTAATTATTTGTATATGAAATTATGGAATTATAATTTTTGTAAAAATAGTCACTAAATTATTAAAAATGTGATTTTGAGATCATTTCATATGTTTAATCCGTTAATGTTAACGTTAATTAACTTTTTGAAGGTTAAAACTGTCTAATCACAATGAACTAACATCCTTAACAACATTTGGGGTCAAAATAGAAAGATAGAAAACAAGTCAAAATTATAAGGCAAATATTTGTAACGAAGTAGATCCGATTTTTAACTCTATTTGTAGATCCTGTGGTGTAGATTAAACTTTAGAGAATTTATGATATCAGCAAATGTAATTAAGATTCTTTAAACTTTAATTCTGACCACAAGATCTACAAGTGGGGTAAAAAACCAGATATATCTAAGTATTTTCCAAATTTATAAAAAATGTCATCTTTAAAAGAATATTGGGTAAAAAATTAAATCAATTTAACTTATCAAATTTGCAAGTGAGGTCACTGAGTGACCACCCAACCCAGCTAGCAGCCACTTCTATCTCTCCAAGCCTGACACCACTACCATCTCCCCTCCCCTCTAGCCAAACACTGCCACTCCTCTCCCTTCTCTTCCTCTCCCGCCATCCCCTCTCTCCTTTTTCCCCCAACCTCATCATTCTCCTCATTTTCCTCTCTGTCACCTTTTTCCCTTCTGCCACTCCTAATCTTAGCCATCACCTCCCTTCTCCTCACCGCTCTCGTCGCCTATTCCCTCCATCCCTGTTTCGAAACCCATACCTTTCCTCCCTCTTCCTCCAATCCTTAATACCCTTTCCCATCTGCTTTGTCGTGATCAGTCCTTCTCCCCTCTGTTTCACCGCAACCCCTTCTCTCACAACCACCTGCTTCTTCCCCATACAAATTCCCAACCCAGATCTGACCTCCCACCACCATATCCAACCACTCCCACCCTCATCCGACAACTTCCATTCGAATTTGTCCCCCTCAACCACGAAAATTTGATCATCCACATGCCAGATCTTATACCACCTTAGATTTGAGTCATTTGACTACTCAACCACGGATTTGCTCCCTCTTAGTGTAACTTTATTTCTTTAAAACTAAGTCGTTTTATCTTATTTAGGTTTAAATTACGTCATTTTGATAAATGATAAAGGTATAATCACAAAAGAAAGAGTGTTGAGATAACTTTACTCTATAAAATATCACTTTCCGTCAGAGTGACAACAAAAGAACACTTTAGAGAGTTCGATGTTCTCATTTGCAAAAAATATAATTTGAACTGTGACCTCATTTATAATTAAGTAATAATTCAATGATCATTACTGCATTTTACGCTGTCCTTACTCAGGTTAGGTGGAAGGATCGTGATCAACTGCAGTATTCGAACATGCAATGTATTGAAGTTTAATTTTATTAAATTATCAACGGATTGATCTCCTAATTTTTTAGATTTTTAGATTTTTTTTTTTAGATCTAGAAACACTTCGGTAATTTTTATTACTTTCTCACCTTTTATGACTGGCATAAAGATCTCAAATTTTTATAACGTTTTTTAATGGTGTAGTTATTAACCAAAAATCCCAAATTAACAAAAGGATTTCAAATTTTTTCTTTTCTTTTTTCGTTTGGCACTTGTTAATCATTCCTGAATAACAAAATATTTGGCCAGGAATAATGTGAACTAATATAAGATGACGAGGATGATGAATATTATAGGAAGCAGTTCATGGTTATCTTAGTGATCAAGGATCAAGATCTCGAAAGTCAATTGTACAGTAATTAGATCGACATAACAACTATTTTAGTTTTTTTTTTTATTTTTTTTTAAAGCTGATTTGACCTGTCTAAATATTGCTGTCCAGTAACAATATTGAACTTTGGTATGGTTTTGTTGAAGTATTAAGTTCAACGTCACTCAAAATTTCAAGTTTTTTTTCCTCATTTTGTCCTTTTAATTGACTTATTTCCCCATTCTCTCAAAACTTTAATTTTTTTTTTTTCCTTTTTTTGGAAATCCTCTTGGAATAGCAAAATGCTGGAAAAAGAAAAGGTCGTATTTCATATAAATATGCAACTAGTTAAAAGAATTCAATTAGATAAATTAAGATGGCGACATCAAATTAACATATAGTAATTTTGAAAGTCGCAACCATACAAAGAACTGTAATAACAAGAATTTAAGTGAGAATAGGGTAACATGATCACTCTATTGACTCTATATTTTAACATGATCACGATCTGTTTTAATTCAGAAGAGCCCTTTAAGCCTAAACAACGTTGTGCGGCATGTCAAGCTCAATTTCCCCATAAACAAAACACGAATGAGAGGCAGGTTAACAGAGTTGGTGAATATTACAACCAATATGATGTATGGCAGTGTGTACACACAAATTTTGTTATCATCGCCCATTTGTCATGTTCCTTAAAAAGCACTTTATATATGATATATCAATCAAAGGAGCATTTCAAACAAAATCATAACAGATGGTGGCCCATATTTGTTTTAATATCGTTAAGAATTGGTGGTTGCTACCATCTTGGCATGAAACGCGTTTTCTTTCAATAAATTTTCTTTTATTTTTTTCTTCTAGAGAGGATCAACAATGAATTCTTACCTATATTTTTAATGACTCGAATTCATGATTTAAATTATACGAAAAACGTATTTTCTTTAAAAGGAAAACCACTATATTAGTCCCTCACATTATACATTTATATTTATTTAGTCCCTCATTTTTAAAATGATAATTTTAGTCCCTTACATTACACATTTGTATTTATTTAGTCCTTCACTTTTAAAGTGATGATTTTTAGTCCCTCACAAATGTAAAATGTTGAATTTTGGTCCTTGAATCAAATCTCAAGCATTTTGACCTAAATTTGTCATGTCCCTCATATATATAAAACGTTGAATTTTGGTCTCTGAATCAAATCTCGAGTATTTTTTGCCTAAATGTGTCATGTATTGTTCACATGACATATTTTTTGAGCACAAATTTATAAATTCATCTGAGTAGAATGTTTTATGAGTGCGAAAGATATGAAGTAAGTGATTGATTAGCAATTTGTTTGTATTTAAGATTATTTCAATATTTGACTTGTGGTATTTTTTTTTTTCAAAATTTATAATTCAATCCGATACTCAAGTTTTGTGTTGGAAAGGAAAAACGAGTTCCTAAATTTTATTCAAAAAATATGTCATGTAACAACACACGATTAATGCAGACCAAAAAGTGCTCGGAATTTAGTCTAGGTACTGAAATTCGACATTTTATATTTGTGAGGGACTAAAAATCATCATTTTAAAAGTGATGGACTAAATAAATACAAATGGGTAATGTAAGAAACTAAAAATCATCATTTTAAAAATGAAAGATTAAATAAATACAAATGGGTAATATGAAAGGACTAATAGAATAGTTTTCCCTTCTTCAAAAGAAGAAGTTTATATATATATAGCTTGTGAAATCGTTAATTATCGGGACGAATTTTCAGCTTAATACATTTGTTCTCTGTCGGCCATACTGTGTAGCTGTCCACTGTCGTGCTGCCGCGTTTTATGGCAAATAAACAAAAACAGATTGGAAGGACCTAATTGATTTTTGTTTCTTTGGTGTTATTATTTGATTGGTTATTCCAATTTGATTTTTCAAGATTATATTAGTTTTGTACTACTAATCAACTCAATTAAAAAATTTTTACACGCTGATGAGCAAAGAGAATAGGGAAACATGGCTTCTTTGACTTTCTTGCGTGATTGAGAAATATTAATTGAACGAGTTATATACGTGGCACTCTAAATAAGACAGTTAAACGAATTTTTCCGATACGTATCCGGCTCCTAATTTTTTAGTATTTCACTTGCATCTGTTCTTCAGATCTCAACAACAATTCCCGAAGAGTTAGTAGTTTGGATACCTTATAGTATTATATTTCGGCTTTACTCCACTTTGCACATCTTAATTTATACTTAATTTTTATTTTATACCTTAATTTTTAGATATATTATATCCTGAACCCTCCTTTCAATATTTCAGTCCAATTATTAAAACCGTTACTAAAATTAACGGATGCTAAATAAGTGTATACCATATCCTTGTTTAGGAGCGCATCGCATCACTATATGTAGTCATGATTAATTCTATTTTGCACCCTTAACTTATGAACAATTCTCATTTTGCACTCCCAATTCTAAATTTTGGACAAATTGCACACATAACTCTTAGATTCGTCCCGCTTTTGTCTATTTTTTAAGAATGGTAAAATTTTTGATAAATGTTCTACTTTAAGTACATGGTATACACAGTTGAAACATTCGTTAACCTTAGTACCGGAGTGTTAAAATTAAACCTACAATGGGTAAACCTAAGAGTTTTGCGTGCAATATGTCCAAAAAAAAAGTATAGGTTGCAAATTGAGAATCATGTATAAATTAGGGGTACAAAGTAAAATAAGCCTTATATTTCTTTAAACTAATTAGTTATTAAACCTGACTCGAGAAGGAACCCGACAAGAAAAGTGGATCCATGGGTTACTGGTTCAACCGGTGGATTACTGGTTCAATCGATAGGTCATTAATATAATATTTTTAAATTATTAGATACAAGACAAATGTTGAAAAGAATTTATAAAACATATTTATCAATTTTCTAATCAATTATAAAGAATTTAGAATTTTTTTTTTTTAAAACTACAACAAAATATACTAAAATGTATATGTTTAGATTTTTGTAGTATAATGATGCATAACAAATGTATAGAAAATATATATGTGTTTAGATATCTTGTGATATATCTAATGTATAAAAGTTTACCAATACGAAAAATATTTTATTATTTAAGGTAACTTATGTTTGCAACTTTTTTTTAAAAATATCATTTTTCTTATTATTTTGAAAATAAAGTTGTAAAATATTATAACTATGATTTTATTTGAGAGATAAAAAAAGAGAGTAAAGATAAAGTTTATGAATATTATAAATAAAAGGAGAGAAAACATCACCAACAAAGTGGATGTCTTGGAGGCAGGAGCTTAGTTCCTTGGAGGACCTTTCCAAGGTTCGAACCTGGACAGTGAAAATTTTCAATAATTTTGGAACCCACGGTATACTCAACTAAACCGCCCGGATCAATAGTTATTCCTATTTAAAATGGATTAATCGAGTTTGAGCGAGTCTTATCCTTTGGAACCCATGGTATACTCAACAAAATCGCCCGGGTCATTAGCTATTCCGGTTCACCGAATTAACAGGTTGAATCAATAACTATGCTAATAAGTAAATGGAAAATAATTACTGATTCCCTATAATTGTATGGACTAGTTCCATTTTTCACCCCTCAATTTCGTATATACAATTCTCACTTTATACTCTCAATTTTATTTTTATATACTTTGCACCACCAACTCTTAAGCTCATTCCAGTTCGGTCTAACTTTTAATATTGTCATCAAATTTAACAGAATCTTTACATACGTTCAACAAATTTAGTAGAATGTACAACAATTTGTCACAAGACATTAGGTGCACATGTGAAGATTTGGTTAATTTTTGTAACAATGTTAACTTTTAGACTAAAGTTAGACAATTTAATATTTGGAGTGTAAGGTGTCTAAAACTGAATTGAAATTGCAAAGTGAGAATAAGATATGAGTTAGGGATTGTAAAGTGGAATTAGTCCTAATTTTATGGAAGAGATTAAAATACATTGTATTTAATCTCACAAATTTTATTCATATCACATAACTATAATTAAAACGTCCACAGAAGGTAAGTCAGCAGCCCCAACAAAATCAGGCAAATATCTCGAATACAAACACGATTTTAATTTTGTTTTTTGGGCAGTAAAGCCAAAAAATCAAACATGATTATTGGTAGAACAAGATAAACATTGGAAGTAAACAAGGAACAAGAACAAGAAACCATGCACCGCAATAGATTAATTAATTAAAAAAGGTGGTGCTTTCCCTCTGCCTTTTCCTCTTCTTTCTTGGCATCCTTCTTCTCATGATGCTCATGGAATGCAAAGCCACCAGCTCCAACAGCAGCTGCTGCAGCAATCTCTTCTTCTATCTTGTGCTTGTGGGCATTCTCTGGATCTTTCTTGGCCTGGTGCTTCTCATGCTGATCATTTCATGCACGAAAAATTTGAACAACACATCATAAGCAATTAGTGTACAAAATAAATATTGAAAATATGCATTTGTTATCAATTACTAATTGATAGTGTAGTAATGTCCACAATTCATACTTTGTAGTTTGCATACCAAAGTATACCACATATCTTACTAAATTCATATTGTACAAGAACAAGATCATCCCGCCTAGTAACTATTTAGGCATCAAGTCCTACGCATTCCTACTCTTGTTAGTTTTATAATTTGTCGAACAACTCTATCTGAAATTTGGGGGAAAAAAAATGATTTCGAAAATCTTTAAGACTCCAAAGCTTTAAAACGAGCTATTACAAACGAACCTAAATCATGCATTAGTATATAGGTGGTAACCGGTCCGATTCAAGCCGAATCTAGTAGATTCAAATTCAGATCCGATTTGAATTACTGCATTTGAATATCCATGAATTTACAAAAGTAAATTCATGCTCAGATCTTATCGGATCCGAATCATAACAATATTTTTATTACTTTTAAAATTTTTTTATAGAAATTTCTTTTGTTATTTATAAAAAATAGTTCATAATTAATATTTATAGAGGTATTCTACAATAGAATATGTGTTCTATTGGCAATTTATTAAAATTATATTTTATAGATTAATACTAATCTTAATTGTAATAAATATTTTAATTAAGGTTAACGAATGTTTCAAGGTCGAAACAACAAAATTTATACACATCTATTTGTTATAACAGTTAACTAGGATTGGATTCAGGTAATCGAAATTATATATGAAAATCTATTCAGAACTCGAATAAATAAATCTGAAACAAGTTGGATCTAAATTTGGACCCAACTCGTTAACAACCCTATGTAGACAGACTCTAGACCTTTTGTTACGCTTTTCATAGTTACACTATAGTTCTTGTTATACTAATTAATTTATTTCAAGTGTTAAATAATTAATGAAAAGATAATTTTAGAGATTTAGTATAATAATTATACAACATATGGTATAAATTAATTGATATAACAAGAAGTATATAAAAAAAGAAAAAAAAAGTGTAAAAAAAAATTTGGTGGCCCATACATTTGCATGCCTAATAAGTAATTAATCAATAATAAGGAAAATGATTTATAATTAAAAAAAAAAAAAAAAAAGATCAAATGGCATAAATGTACCAAGGCATAGGCACCAGAAGCAACAGCACCAAGCTCACCAAGCTGCTCAAGATGCTTGTGGTGCTTTCTTTCTTTCTCATAATCATGAACTGGCTCTTCGGCCACCACAACAGTTTCGGTGGCCGCGGCTGCAGTCACCTATGCCATCAGAGCCATATGTGGTCTCCGAGTAGGCAACAGCCTCAACAGGCTGCTCTTCCTTGTGGTGGTGGAAGAGATGGTGGTGGTGCTTTTCTTCTGCCATGGTAGTTTTAGTTGGTGGTGAATTGGATGTCGAAAAGCAATGAAACTATTGTTTGATAATTTTGTATTGTTGTGTGCAAGTGATTGGTTAGCATATGGACAGTGCTATTTATAGGTGAGGGTTCAACAATAAGCTTGAAATCCTTAATCATGTTAGGTGGAGGGATCGTGATCAGCGACAGGTATTCGAACGTGCAACGTAGTGAAGTTTTTGTTTACTAATTTTTTTTTTTCAGAAAGATAATTTTTAAAAATATATTTTATATAACAAAATTTTATTAAATTGTAGACCGATCGATCTCCTAATTTTCTATATCTTTAAGAATTTTATTTTTTTTCAAATTTAGTGATATCTCGATAATCTTTATTACTTTTTCAACTTTTATAACTGTGTACACAAAAATCTCAATTTTTTATAATGTTTTCCATTTTAGTGGTGTAATTATTAACCAAAAATCCCAAATTATTGTAACAAAGGGGTTTCAAATTTTTTCTTTTCATTTCGTTTTGTCACTTGTTAATAATTCCTGAATAATAAAATATTTGGCAAAGAATGGTGGGAACAAATAGAAGATGATGAGGATGATGAATACTATAGGGAAGCAAGAATCAAGAGATCGAAAGTCAATTGTACAGTAACTAATCGATAACAACTATTTTCTTTTTTTCTTTTTTAGGTGATCTGACCTGTCACAGTAACAATAATGAAGTTTGGTATGGTTTTGTTGAAGTATTAAGCTCAATGTCACTCAAAATTTCGAGGTTTTTTTTTTTTTTCCTCATTTCGTCCTTTTAATAGACTTATATCCCCATCCTCTAACAACCTTAGGATGGTTTTTCCCCCACCCCTTTTCTGAGAATCATCTTCGAATAGCAAAATGCTGAAAAACTAAAAGGACATATCACTTGACACAAATGTACAACTAGTTTTTTTTTTTTTTTTTTAAAATACAAGTATACAATTTAGATAAAGGATTAATTTCATTTTACACTCCTCAACTTATACCAAATTCTCACTTTAGACCTCAAATTTCAGTTTTGGATACTTTTCACCCCTAATTCTCAAATTTGTCCCACTTTAACTCTCTTTTTTTTTTTAAAACTACCATAAAAAAATTAACGAAATCTTTGTTTTTACATGCAAAAATATTATTGTACATCTTACTGATTTTGTTGTACATACGAAAAAATTTCTTTAATTTTTTAGACGGCGTTAACACAAAAGACTAAAGTATGACGAATTTGAGAGTTCGAAGTGCAAAATATCTAAAACTAAAGTTTAGAATCTCAAGTAAGAATCTAGTATAACCTGAAGGTGTAAAATGTAATTAATCCTTAGATAAATAAAGATGGAGACATCACATTAACATACTGTAAGTTTGAAAGTCGCAACCATCCAAATAACTATAATAACGGAGAATTTAAGTGTTAATAGGGATGGTCATTCTTAAAATTCAGAGAAAATAGAAGGTGACGAGAACTTAAGTGATAAAAATATTTGAATAAACATCAGTGTGTGTGTCTGTAACAGTAAGATTACAGTAGGTAATTCTCCAATTTCCCTAAGAAGATTGAAACTACAATTCAACATGGGAATTTCGACTTATGGTTTGCCACTTGGAACCTTCAGTGTCTCAGCAACTGGCTACACACGCCTAGTTTGCAGGGTCAATATCATATTAGTATATTACCAAGAAAAAGAAATAGATGTGGCCGTCACCATATGTTGGTTTGCGTTTCTTTAATCCAACTTGAATCAAGGATATTGGAAGATGTGAATGCAGGCATGTTTCGATCCATTGACTCTATATTTTAACATGATCACAATCTGTTTTGGTAGAGCCCTTAAAGCCTAAACAAAAATACTATTCAGTTTGATTGGTATGCAATTTCCCCATATAGTAATTTATTGCAAGTATATACATTTCACAAAACAAGGAAATAGTCTAATAGAATATCAAAATTTAGACAATCAAGTATAGTTTAGATAGCAAAACATTTCTTTTATGATCTATTGATTATGGATTCAAATTATTAAACGATAATTGAATGGTGGTTTTAAAAAAATAAATATCAAAATTTAAACCCCTTAGCTCCCAATCATTTTTCAGTAAAAGATTTTTTTTTTATAAAAATATGTGGTTAAATGAAACAAAAAACGAAAACAAAAAGATAATTCCCACTAGGCAGAGATCATACTACAAATTTCCAATTAAATTAGGTTTCTATACACAGTGCAAAAAAATTTGGTAGACTTTAGCACCCTTTAATTTATGTTAGCGATGCTTTCAACTGGTGATAGATGATCATTAATGTACATGATTTTTTCAACATATTTGTGACGACCCTCGCAGTCACAGATTTCAATAGTGAAGAATGTTATCTGGGGAGGTCAAGGTCTGCTTTTCTTTCCAATTAAGAAATTGGTGGTCGGTATGCAACTAGCAAGTGTCAGTCAAACACTTACCAATCGGATTGACCAGAAGATAACTTGTAAGGCGGAAATATTTTTTCGAAAATAATATGAGTATACTTATACAAAAATGACAAATTCCCTAATATATTATTAGAGTCAGAAAAAAATGAATAAAATTCGTTTAAAATCAAAAGGTTGATAATTTGATATAATCTTGTCATGTAGAATAACTTTAATAAGTGGTTTTGAATTTACGAATTGTAAATCATTTCTCATATGATATACGGTTAATTACTTAATTACAGTAGTAATATTGACTTTGTCTTACTTTGCCCCTTAAAAAAAATTTAATCATCACTTTACCTTGTTTGACTAATGGTCAAAAGAAATAGTTAATTTAACAGTTAATCAATGACAACAAATAACTAAAATGACCTAATATTTAGTTGATGTATCAATTTACCATTTTCATGGGGGGAAAAAGGAAAGATTGGGCCTGTTTGGATACCAAACAATAGGTACTATTTGTCAATGTATAATATTTGGTTAATGATAATTAGTGATTGGTTAGCAAAGTATTTTTTCTAAATAATATTTTGCACTATTCATGTTTTGTCTTATTCATTATTCACACAATCCATTATTTGAACTATTCATATCATATTCATTATTTATATTTTTTAAAAATATTCAATTAATAATTACGTAAATGATTTTGAATAATGTATCTTCATCAAATACAGTTTGGTGAGACTGAGTAAAAAATATTCACAATTGTCACTTTTTTATTTGCATAGTTATTTTGTAAACTATTTGGTAATAATTGAAGTGCAGCTCCGATTAGACATGCAAATGGGTCGGATCCAAGCCAAATCTTGCAAATCCATATCTAAATCCGTTTAATATTATCGGATTCAAATCCGTATTCAAATTTTTTCTGGATCTATAAAAAGAGATCCATATCCAAATTCATTAGACCTTGTCGGATCAAGGTTTTGATAGTATTTTATAAATTTAAAAAATTATATATAAAAACTTCAATTTATTATAGTTTTTTTTTGTAATTGTTAAAAAAAAAGATTTAATTTATATTAATATTCATGCATATATTTTACATTAGAGTAAAAACTATATTGGAAAATATATATAACTAAATTGGAACCACCAAATCCATATTCGATTTATTTATTATACAATAACTAAATTTGAGTGATCGGATTTATACATTAATTTAGACCCAAATAAATGATTCTTAAAACGGGTCTAGACCCGGTTTGTTTACAGGCCTACTCCCAATTGCTCACAAATTATAATGCTATATTTTGTAGGCTTAAATTTAATTTAGAAATGTCAAATAATGTCCTTTTTTTTTAGAATATGTTTTAAAGATCGATACTCTATTCTCAAGTACGGTCTAATGTTAAAAAAACGGACAAATTAAATAGGTGAGTGGAAGTATTTGATAATTATAATTCAAAATATGTAACTTGTTTGGCGAGCCGAATTACTCAAAATCTTACAAAAAATGAAAACTCAACCACCGTAAATTCAGGGAAACCAATAAAGGAATTAAACAAAAAACCATTCATAGTTATTTAATAAGTTGTGCAATTATTTTATTTTTATATGGGTCCAACAATTAATAGGTATTCTTTATTTTCAATCCAAATGGTTATTTCAAAATATTATTGTTTATCCAAACAATTATTTTATTATTACAATAGTCATCTAGATGTTTATAAGAGACAGGCTTAAATGTTAAATATTATTCACTAAATAACACCTCATTATTTGCAAAAATAATATCTTTAGAATTGTTATTATACCACATCTATTGTGTATAAGAATTGACATATATTATTTGCAATTCAAAAAAAGAGAAAGAAAAATAATTTGTTATATAAAAGGGAAAAAATCCAAAGTGAAAGAAAAGAAAAGAAAAGTCTAAAAAAAACTATATAAAATATAAAAAGAGTTTTTTTTAAATAAAAAGAATTGTACATCAGTGAATTTGTGCTTCAAATCTGGTAAAATAAGTTTTCGTATATACGAACTCCTATAAGCATCACTGGTACAGTTTTTACTTCCACTATTTTATACGTAGAAGCAGTGTTCTAACCAACTACTTAAATTTAAACTTTATATTTAAGATTTAGAAATTTTTCTTTAATTTAGTTTTCCCTCTTTTATATGGAAAATTCAATATATATATATATATATATATATATATATTTGTATTCACTCATATACCATGTACAAATTAATTTTTCTTCCAATAGACTAATATTAAAAGATAAATATATCTTTTGACACAAAAGTAGTAAAAATAGTCAACTAAATGTTATAGGTTATTATGGTCTTTTGTGTCCCATTCAACTAACTCTCAAAGTAACTCTTTCTGTTGACTGTTAGTCAACGGACAAAGTGATGATTAAATTTTTAAATATTCACAGAGACAAAATGAGACAAAATTCATATAGATAGGAGGATATATATATATATATAAATATATATATTATATATATATATATATATAGTTTAGTCTATTTTACATAACTCCCATCTGGTAGTAGAATTAGTTAATTAATCGGTTAATTTGTCAATAAAATCGGTTAAAATTCAAAAAATGAACTTAAAAATTTTAACCAATTTCGATTTCAAATTTAATTTAATAGAAAATTCAATTAACCAAATTGAACTTGAGCCAATTGAGTCCTTGACATATGGTTAAACTCCTGTACAAAAAATATGTTGCTCAAATAAATTTTTTTTTTTTAATTTTGTTTAGTTTTCATTATATACTTTGATGTGTGTGGCTTTTATTGATTAATCTAATATAAATATAAAAAATTATACCATGTAACTTAATTCAATACTAAGCACGTATAAGTAACTACCAATATAATTGTATGAAAGTACATAATATAATACATAAAAATATAAAAAAACATTAAAGCACATTAAAATATTTTATCAATAGAATATTTTTAAATATATTTAATGTATATGTGAAATGTAATATATATATATATATATATATATATATATATATATATATATATAACACACTAGAAAAAAGCACAAGCTATTGCACGTCTAACTCTCTTAACTTGATGAAAATTTTTATTTTTTTTAAAATAAATGAATAATCAAATGAATGATAACACAAAATTCAAAGTATAAGCATTTTATTCGTTCAGTATTTTTATGAAAAAATTATATATAAGAGACAAAATATATATATTTAATATTTTGAGTATTTTTATGCAAAAATTATATATTTTAATATATATATATTTTAATATCTTTGTTCTTTTTTTCGTAATTAGTTTTTCCTTTTTTTTAAAAAAAATTTCACTGTTATTTTTTTATTTGTTACAACATTATACATCAATTCCATTTCTTCTCAAATATAAACAAACTTTGTCTTTTATAAGAACAACATATGAGATTTGCATCTTATTTCTATTTCTTTTCTAGAAGCTTAGATTATGATTTCCTATAGTGACACCAACAATTAATTAATCAATTAAAGATAAAGATATTTTTCATATTATTGATCTTTTTAAATATATTTATATATTCTTTATCATTACTAATATTAAGATAAAATCACTATCAAATACCAAATATCATTTTATAGATGAAGCATAGATTTATTTTTTTATTAGCAAAAAACATTTACAAGAAATCAAATGATATATGGATAATAATTAAAAAATTAATTAATTATAATTTCAAAAAATAAGAAAAATAAATTTGAATAAAATGAAAAAACTAATACAAAAAAATCATTATAAAAATTAAAATCTAATTAAACTAATTACCAGTTAAGCTATACTTCGTTGTTTTAAACTTATAATAACATTAGTTTCAGTATTCTATTATAAACTTTGAAGTTTGAACTCTTTATTCATATTAATGGCACAATATGCGGTTAGTTCCAATCTAAAATAGTTTTTATTTCTCTTTTAGATTCCTAGGTTATAATTTATTATAACAACATCACCAATGACTTGATCATTTAAAATTAAAGATTTTTTTTTCATAATGTTGAACATTTTAGATGTATCTGTATATTCTTTATCAATACTTAAAGATAAAATTACTATCATAAATATCAAACATTATGTTATAGATGAAGCATGTTAAAATTCTTTTATCAGTATGAAAAGATGAAAATAAAAAATTTGTTCTTTTATCTTACTCTAAAATGTATAGAACATTAATGAAAAAAATCCTTTATCTTACTTTAAACTGCAAAATAAAATATAATTTTTATATAATTTCTATTGCAATTAATATTTTTAATATATTGTGTAATCATGTATCAAAATAGAGAATATATTGATATTTTTTGTGTTTCTTAACTTTATAATAACATTCACTTCAGGAGTTTATTGACGTTCTAAATTCTTCCCTTCATCTTAAATGGTATCTAACATGGTTAACTTTGAAATTATATTTTGATATAGTATTTTACTATGAAAGTAAAATTTCAATTTATTAAATATATAAATAAAATTGAAACAAATAAAAGTGTGTGAATTTAATTTTTATTTTTTGTGTACTTTTTGGATTTCCATATATTGTTTACCAAAATATTAATCTACATGTTTATTTTTTTGTTAAATAGTGTAAAATTTCATTAAAGTTTGCAAAGTTGACATGCAACACAATTTATATTTGCAATTATTTTAGAACATTTAATAGTATGAATTTATTTGCATAATTTATGTTGTCTTTTACATTACTTACCTACTTATTTTTTTCTATATGTCATTCCAACAATTTATGTGTAATATTCTTATAGGTTTTACAATGAATATTTTAAAATATTTTGAACAGATATCATACTATTGGTTGAAAATTTTCTAACTCATCAATAGTTACTCTAAACCAATAGTTTTTGTCAAATACTATAACAACTAGCATTATAGTTTTCAAAATTGACATCTAAACTCAGTATATACCAACAACTATATAGAATATTTAATAGTATGATTTATTTGCACAATCTATGTTGTTTACTTACCAAAGTATTTTTTTTTTTATATTAGCATCACAAATTATGCATAAAATTTTTGTATGTGTTATAGTAATTATTTTGGAATATTTTGCCAGTATTGCACCGTATTTTGGGTTGAATTTATTTTATACCTTATCAATAATTACTGTAATCCCTAATATTTAAAATAATTTATTAAAAATAAGGATTTTGTAATCAAATATTATAATTGAGGAAATATAAAATTAACAAATTACTTGGTTAATTTTCTTTTTTTGGTGTATGGAAGGGAAAAATCTAAATTCATCGTAACAAAAATTTAAAGGGTGTAAGAAAATAAGATTATATACTCCACTATTTTTTCACTTTTATAAATATTAAATTTTTTATTTATATTATTATTAATTTTGTAATTTTTAAGTTGGAGGAAAACTTTAATATTAAAATGCTAATAAATTTGAAAATCTAACAATCTAACTTATCTGCTACGATGAACAACTAATTATTTATTATACATTGATTCTAATCCACAATAAGTTCATAACATAACTAAAACAAATACCTAATTAATTATATTAATTATAATAGATAGCTATAGATTTTATTGGTATATGAATGAAACAATATATAAAACAACAAAAATGAAGTAATTAACTAACATACAAGGCGTACTTGAATAAATAGTTAGAGAAAAGAAAATAAGTATTTCTGAATTTATAATATATATAATAGTTGTAAAAGACTGTTTTTATTAGGAATAAAAAAATATAAACAATTAAAATAATATTTTTATTTATTCTTTGCTCAAACATAATTAATTTTTCTATTCTTCAAAATTTATACCTTCTTATTACATATTTATGCCAAGTTTCGTAATAATTGAGGAAAAAACAATTTGAAAATATATAACAGCTATAAAAATTACTTTTATTATATTTTTCTTGAATATAAATTATTTTTATACAAATAATTTTTTTACCATCTTATTATGCTTTTGTGCCCAAATTTTCATATAAATCTAAAGAATTATGTTGTGGTAGTTTGAAATATATATAAGTAATAATAGTAGTATTAGCTCGCTTCTTCAAATTCCGTTTGCTGCTTCTCATTTTGATAGGAGTAGGTGGACTACTTGCTGTCTACTAGATGAGCCTTCACTGCCCGCTCGGCCCTTATCTTTAATCTTAAATGGATAGATAATCTTATTATATTAAATGGATAGAGAATCTTATTATATTAAATCGATATAGTATTTTAGATAGGCCAATTATATTCCATGAAAAGCATATTAGATATAACTATTTAATTAAGGATATAATAGGTATGACAAAAAAGGAGAAAAAAAAAAGATTATCTTGAATAGGTAATGTCAATTATTCTTCATTAAGAATATGTTAGGAATGAAACTATTTAATTAATGATTAATGATATTAGACATATCCTGAAAATAGGTAGAATACACGATAATTTAATTATATTTTTCTATTAGGAATTAGAAATTAATGATTTAATTAAAGGCGGATTTTTTAGGCATCACAAAAAAATGGGAAAAACACTTAAAATATACTATTATGTTTTTTTTTTAGGAATTATATTTCATTAAGGGCGAGTATTTTAGACATTACAAAAAAGGGGAGAAACACTTTGTTGAGGGGAGATTTTGAATTTGGATTGGGTGGTTGGTGGATTGAGATTTTGAATTTGGAGTGCAAGTCAGGTGATCAATAATTCAATACAATGAGTTGTAACAATTATACCCTGCAGGAAGAGAATTTTTTTTTTTTTTTTTGTTAAAAATAGGAATACCGTGTAGTAGTAGAAAATTGCCAAAATATGTGTTTTGATAGGATTTATGTTTCAAAGGATGTGTTTCAGACAAAAAGGGCAAGAGAATTTTTGTTCAAAATTGGAATACCGTGTAGTAGTAGGAAATGGCCAAAATGTATGTTTTGGTAGAATTTGTGTTTTAGACAAAAAGGGTAGGAAACAAATTTCTAGAATAAATAATAGGATTTGTATTCTTTGAAACAAATTTTAATGAAGGATATATTTCGAATCACATAAAAGGGGAGAAACAACATTTTGGAGAAACAACTCGCATATATATAATAGTAATATATATATATACCAAAATCAAAGACAAAATTTTCAACACGTGCTTTGCACGTGTAACAATTCTAATTTATTAAAAAAATTTATTTTCTAAAAAATAAATGAGTAATCAGTGTATGATAACCAAGTATGAAAATTTTAACTATTGAGTTTTTTTATACAAGATTTATATATTTTTAATATCTTTGCTCTTTTTCATTGTAATTATTTTCACTTATCTTTTTTTTTTATTTTCAATGTTGTTTGTTATTTGTTACAAATTATATATAAATTTCATTTTTCTTAATAATTAAACAAATTTTTTGTTTTATGAAAACAACGTATGATAATTACATTTTTTTATATTTCTCTTCTAGGTGCCTAGATTATAATTTTCATATAGTGTCACCACCAATTAATTAATAATTAAAAATTAAGATATTTTTCATAGTATTGAACTTTTTAAATATATGTGCATATTTTTTGTCATTACATGAAAAGATAATATCATTATCAATTATCAAACATTATATAGATGAAGTATTTTGAAAATTCTATTAGTAACAAATTTAAATATTAATAGGTAATCGAATTATATATAGATAATAATTACAAAAAATGATTAATAAAAATTTCAAAAAATAAGAAAGAAAATGAATCTAATTAAAATGTAAAGAATATATAAATCAAACAAAAATTATATCTTATGTATAGGATAACTAAATAAATCAACTACTTATTCTCCGTACTGTAAATAGGTATTAAATAGTATATTAAATTATTATAAAAATTGAAATAATAAATTATTCTTTTGTATTGTTATAAAATGCAATGAATGTTAAATAAAACAATCCTTTATCTTACCCTACAATACGCAAAATGCTAATGAAATTGTAGTTTAAATATAACTAAAATTACAGATTATTACTTTAAGTGAGATTTTATATATAATTTGCATCGCAATTAATTTTTTGTTAACTTATTGTGTAAAATATATATACATACAGAGAATATATTGTTATGTTATCTCTTAAAATTATGATAACATTCACTTTAATATTTAATTGAAGTTCTATAAAACTCTTTACTCATCTTTAACAGTATAAAATGTAGTTAAATCTAATCTAAAATAGTTTTTATTTTTCTTTTAGGTTCATAGACTATAATTTCTAATAGCAACACCACCAATAATTTAATCAATTATATATAGACAAATCTTTTTCCATAATATTGAATTTTTAGAGAGATATATATATATATATATATTCTTTATCGTTTGTAAAGGATAAAATCACGATCAAATATCAAACATCGTATAATATATGAAACGTGTCAAAATTCTTTTATTAATGAAAATATTTACGAGAGATTAAATAATATATAGTAATAATTACAAAAATGATTAAATAAAATTTCAAAAATAAGAAAAAATAAACCTAAATATAAAGAATAAAGATATCAAACAAAAATTATGTTTCCGGTATAAGAAAACTAACAAATTAAACTAATATATTCTATATAATATGAATAGGTGTCAGGTAATGTAATAAGAACATATTCAAAAGGAGAAAATAAAAACTTTATCCTTTTATTTTACTCTGAAATGTATAGAAAATTAATGAAAAATACTCTATATTACTCTTAATGCACGCAACTCGAATAAAAAATATTTAATTCTAATGACATCCAAAATAACATAACATGTAATTTCTATAATTTCTATTCTAATTATTTTTTTAATATATTTTGTAAATTAATTATGTATCCAAATAGAGAATATATTGGTATTTTTCATGTTTCTTAATCTTATGATAATATTGACATTTTAAACTCTTCCATTCACCATGAATGGTATCGAATGCGGTTAACTCTAAAATTATATTTTGACGTAATATTTTAGTATGAAATTAAATTTGTATTTATTAAATATATACACAAAATGAAGGCTAATAAAAGTGTATGGATTTATTTTTTTTATTTTTTGTTCTTTTTCAATTAATTTCTTTTATTATATTCCAAGATATTTAATCTATGTCTTTATTATTTTGTTAAATAGTAAAGAATTACAATGTAATTTCTAAAATTGCATAACATGTAAAATCAATCTATATCTGCAATTATTTTAGAGTATTTAACAGTATGACTATATTTGCATATTATATGTTGTCTTTTTGAGTATTTACTCGCTTATTTTTTTCTATATTGTCATTGCTATAATTTTTATGTAGTATTTTTATAGGTTTTGTAATAATTATTCTAGACTTTGAGCTTGAATCATACAATCAGTTTAACATTTTTAACCTCATCGATAGTTAGTCCATACCAATATTTCTTTGTTGTTATAACACATAATATAACAACTAGTATTGTAATTTTTGGGTATATGTATTGGATCATGGATTGAACTTATTTTCTAACTCATCAGTAATTCAACTAAACTAATATTCTATAAAATGATATTATTAAACACAAAGATTTAGTAATAGAAATACTATTAAAAAGATATAAAATTAACAAATACTTTTGGCAAATACTTAGGTAGACCCGGTCTTTGGCCCAATTTGTAGACCATGTGGTGTAGATTAAACCTTAGATAAGAATCTATGACATCGGCTGATGTAAGCAAGATTCTTTAAGATTTAATCCTGACCACATGGTCTATAGGTGGGATCAAAAACCATATCTACCTAAATATTTTCCAATACTTTTATATCAATTAAAGATTATGAGTTTTTTATTTTGTTCCTGGTCTTTACTTTTGTTGCTTGGTTAATTTTTTTTTCTTCATGCAGGACTGAAAAAATAAATCTAAAATTAATTGTAACACAGACTTTAAAAAAAAAAAAATAGTATTATATGTATTCCATAAATTTTCACTTTATATAAATTTTAATTATTTATTTGCATGATTATTAATTTTGTGATTTTTAAGTTGAAACATACTCAAAAATTCTATACTCATGGGTATATCTCTCCTGTTAACTAAAATTTCAAGTTAAAGAAGTCACTATAACCAAGAGCCGTGAAACCATTATAATTGACCATCAGTTAATGAAAGGTGTGCTAAAAAAATGTTATCAGCTAGATTGTCATCTTCATCCATTAATCCATTCCAAAAAGGCAAGCAAAAATGCCAAATTCAACTTCAATGCATTTTTTCATCAAATTTTACATGAATCAAATATTCTCTTTATGAAAAGTTTATTCATCAGACAACATTAAACAAAAAAAAAATATTAGAATATAATAGGGATAAAATTGTCAACATGTTTAGTTGACATAATAGAATGACTTTACTGGTCAATAGATAATATTAGGTATTATCCTATCAATGACACTAAAAAAGGGGTGAAATGTAATTAAACTTATATATAAAGCATGCAGGGAGAAGGATCTAATTAAATTTTACAAACTGGGCATACTTGAATGAACAATTAGAGAAAAAAAATAATTTTAGTGAATTTAGAATATTTATAATAGTTATAAAAGAATGTTTTTATTATGAATAAAAAATAGAAACGATTTGAATATTTATAACAGTTACAAAATATAATATTTTTATTTTATTCTTTGCTTAAATATAAAAGATTTTTCTAGTCTTAGAATTATATACAACTCTTATTATGTATTTATGTCAAAATTTTGTAATAAGTTAAGGAAGAAACAATTTATTTCATTAGCATTTCATGCATTTTAGAATAAGATAAAGGATGTTTTCATGAACATTCGATGCATTTTAAAGCAAGATAAAAGAATAAATTATTATTTTAATTTTTTATAATGAATTTAATATACTATACTATCCATATCCTAATACGGAGAATATATTAATTAAATCAGTTCAATTTCTTGTACATAAGACATAATTTAAGTTTGATTAATTTAGTCTTTACATTTTAATTAGATTCATTTTTTATTTTTTGAAATTTTAATTTTAATAAATATTTTTATATAAATAAAAATCTTCCATCTTATTATGTATTTATGTCGAAATAGATGGTTGTATCTTAAACAATAGGTAAAATAGATTATGAGTAATTTAATTAATTATGTTTTCTTATTAGGAAATAGAAATTATATGATTCATTTTTTTATTTTAATTTAATAAATATTTTTACATCACAAATAAAAATCTTCCATCTTATTATGTATTTGTGCCAAAATAGGTGATTTTATCCTAAAAAGTAGGTAAAATAAATAATGAGTAATTTAATTATGTTTTCCTTTTGGGAATTGGAAATTATATTTCATTAAGGGCGGGTATTTTAGACATTAGAAAAAAAGTAGAGAAACAATTAAATATGTTTTCCTATTAGATATTGGAAATTATATTTTATTAAGGGCGAGTATTTTAGACATTACAAAAAAGAATGAAACACTTATATATGTTTTCTATATGGAATTGGTAATTATATTTCATTAAGGGCGGGTATTTTAGTAAAAAAGGTGAAACATATGTTTTCTATATGGAATTGGTAATTATATTTAATTAAGGGCGGGTATTTTGGTCATCACAAAAAAGAGATAAACACTTTGAGGGGAGAAACAAAAGTTGGAAGAAACAAAAAATTGAAGAAATAACTCGCATATATATATAATAGTATAGATTTATATTTATATTTTAAATTCGATTAATCATATAATACTAGCTCACCCCTATTCATATACCAATTTTTAACTTAGGGTAAAAAATAATTTTAATCCCTAAAATTTACATTATCGACATATTTAATCCCCAAAGTTTAACAAAAAAAAATAAAATAAAAACAAATAGCATCTCTTATCTTTGCATTTTCAACGAAAGTAGGACAAGTGACAGAATTTTAGTGGAGAAACCACGTGATAAAAAATTTCACCTTCCACCGCTTTGCATTCTCTTTCCCAAATCATTTTAACCCGAAGAAAGTACACAGTCCATCAATTTCACTTTGCTCCTTCCTAGGAAATTTTAGCAGAAGTCATGCTAATCTTCCATCAGTAAATTTTTAGGGTTAAAATGATTTGAAAAAAAAAAAAAGATGAGATGGGTAAAGGTCACGTGGGCATCTATGTTAATATATCCAATTTTCTATTAGTTATCCTATTTCCGTTGGAAATACGAAGATAACGAATGATTTGTTTTTTTGTCAGAACTTTAAAGACTAAATATGCAATAAGAGTGTGGTGCAAACTAAGTGGTGCAAACTTTAGGAACTAAAACTATTTTTTACCCTAAATCAAAATGAAACAAACTAAACACTTGAAACATTTTCCTTGAAGACTTGTACATAGATATTGTGTATCTCTTTCTTATTGCACAGTTCTCATTTATTTTTTGACATACTGCAATAAAAGACCTCTCACATTGCTTCTTGACAATCATACAATTTCTCTTTGTTTTTCTTGTAAAACCAATAGATTATTTATGTTGCAAAATATATCACCATTCATTTTAACTATAGTAAGGCTCATTTTGCCTTCACAAAAAAGGGATATTAACTGTCTCTGCAAAAATTCTCTATGTATACTCGATAGAATGTCAATTAAACAGAAACTTTTATGTTAGGTTCAATGAATTGGACTAGTTTAAAAGAATAAGAAAATGTTAAAGAACATTTGTGGAAAGTGTCATTTGTGGAAAGTGTTTCAATGAAATATTAATAATGTTTAATGTCTATAAGGGTGCAATATGACAAGTGGAGGGCAATGGTTCACATACTGGATGGATTAAGGCCTTGGGGAGATGGAATCAGGTGCCTTATCCATTGTTTTTGGATCTTCCCTATTGGCTATTGCCCATGTTTAAGGCCTCCTTAGAGAATCCAAATCTGCAATTGCAGCCTAATTAGTGCAACAAGACAATGAGCTTCCACCCCGAATGCATTATTTATACAACAGAAAATAAATTCTAGTTGCCTAGGGTTCCAGAATACAGCCAAGAAGTGTTTTTTCAACATTTCTCAACCCTATAGATACCAGTTGAATTTCGTCGCCCGATTTTCATTACAATTTTAATCAACAAGTAAAACAATTTTGAGTTACATGTTTTGACTTGATGAATAAGTCATCAAGAAAATGAATAGTTCCACTTGCTTCTTCTAGGACATCAGCAGATATAAAATGTATCGTCTCATAAAATGTTATATCAAATCCAGCAATATCTCTTGCATGTTCACTTAACCTTCTATTTGACCTGGCAAGAGGAGGGGAGGAAAATGGAAAAGCAAGAAGAGAAGTTCAGGATTCCCTAAACAAAGATTGTGACAACAGAGACAACTTGATTAGCGGGGAGATGAACAAAGAAAGCTCAACATTACAGCTACTGTTTGACTTTCAGTGAGGCTCCGTCTTATGCGCTGTATTAGTTGGTAAGAGCCGTAAGTGCACCCTCCTGGAAATATAGAAAGAGAATGTTTATGTGCAGAGACCTTGATATGCTAATAATGTTCAAGTTCAAAAACCAACATAAAAAAATTAAAAACAGAAAAAGAAGGTAGTAGTGCTTTGAGAAAGTAGTGTAAATTTTCTTCTAAAAACATTGTCATATCTCTCATTCACAGGTTAACAAAGTGCACTGAACTTCATCCGCCAACTTCTTTGTTCTTCCTTTGAGCACCCAGAGGGTAAGGGTACATCCAAGTAAATTGAACCTATTAGCTCTGGGTTGTGAAGCTCTTATCTCCTAAGGCAGTGCCATTAGATTAAGAAGTCCTTGGCAAGCATTTGACAGTATTAAAAAATGAGATGTGGGAATCAGTACACATGTAAGCATTCTAAAAAAAAAAATGGGGCACTTACAAAACGATCATGAGGTTTTCCATCCTTAAATATGATGAAAGTGGGGAGTGCTTCAATTCTGTACTTATCGGCAATGCTTGGGTACTTCTCAGTATCAATTTTCACCACCTGGATCTTGTCTTTTAGTGAAGCACTGACCTCATTAAGAATAGGAACCATGAACTGGCAAGGACCACACCTGCAAAACAGATCCGCGGTTAATTCCAAATATCATGAAAGCTTTGCCTAAATGAACTTCTATTGATGGATTCTATCTCACAGCTCTGAGTAAACCTTAAGAGAATCTATCCTGCACATTTTGTTACTAATACAGAATTTCCATGAATCTAGATGTTTTAGAATGTCTAATTCTTGAAGACATCACGAATCAGACTGCCAATTTATGCTCGTGTCTTCATCTTCATAGCTCATCCCTTTTAGTAGATTGTTTAGAAATAAGATTTGATAAACGCCATTCACAAGTGCCAAGTGCCTCTCAGCGCTCCATTCAATTCTCAGAGTTCCAGCGCAATTGACAAGCAACGTGGATCTAATGTTATCTCTGCTTAGAGTTCAAATGGCTGCATGCAAAAGGATGAAGAAAGAAACAAAGTAACAGAAATTACCAGGTAGCATAGAAGTCAACCAACACTGGTTTGTCTGAATTTTTCAATAAATCATCGAAGGAGGAAAATGTCTCCTTCTTTGCCTCCACCTAATTTCAGCAAATATATTCAGCTATTAGTGAAAAAAGATTTTGAAGTTATCTTACTCTAGCCATACCATCAGAAATTGATGACGAAGCCTGTAGCAAATAGAAATTGAAAAACAGAAAAATGAATTGAATGGGAAAAAAGTTCTTATATAGTTAATGTCGGCAGCAGACTGAACAAACACGGAGACATGGATAAAACTATAAAAGGACAAAAGACTTTTAGAACTAAACTTGTGAACCAGTGAGTGGAGGGCTAGACGTTCATCAACATCAATGTACAACCATATCCATAGGTAAAGCAACATGTGAAAGGGCAAGTATCATATTACTCCACTCAAATTCATTAATGCTTAAAAACCAATTTGCTTTCCTCCACTAATTTAAATGCTTCAACTTCAAAAACCATAGCATTAAGTGAGCAATTTTCAAGATGTCCTAATTTTGAAAGCATGTTAACACCTTTTTCCTTTTGAAATATCTCCCTCATGATTCCTAAGGTATTTTTGTCTTCTTGGATAGTTTAAGCTAACACCATAGTATGTATTTTTGTTCCTTACAACAGCTAATAGTGGAAAGGTAAAGACATCTTCCATATGTGAGTCTTCACAGCTCAGACAATGTTAAAACAGTTATTATTATTCATCTTTGGCTTGGGAATTTTGTTTAGGTAATTGTACATTACTTTATGCGGTAGCCAATGAACTTCTTTGAACTTTCAAATCCCATGTTAAATATGATCATCGTCTTGAATTGATAGAACGTAGCAACACCAATTTGGTGCCTAAATATTTAGATATTCCCAACACCCATCCTCAATCAAGCTCATATAAAGATACTTATTTGGTTTGTTCAAGCAGTGTTAAAATGGCAAGGTCAATGGTTACTTGAGCATGTCTCGAGTCATAGCCATTGATACAAAACTTTCCTTACTAAAGGTAAAAGTGCGCCTAAACCCTAAAGGCTTAAATCTCTTGGATCAGGAAACAAGGAAGAAGCTACCAACTTTTGGAAACCACTTAAGGCATTGCCCAACAGGAGTCAACTTTCAGCTTTTCATCTCTTAGACATTGCTCAAGACCAATTTTCTTGGTCCTTCAAAATTCTCACTTTTTCCTATGGCTCATCACGACTCTCCCTCTGCAACTTACTCAGCAAACTCATCCCCATCTATCAGTCAGAGGCACTTAACCACATAATTTCAGGCCATTTTATCATGCTGTCATAAACAAAACATAAATTCACAATTAAAATGTCACTAAAGAATCTTCATTCTTTCCTAAGCAGCCTCACTTCCTAGAACAATAACCATCCATTCAATTCTACTACTCTTCCTACCTGCACAAGAAGTCCTTTCATTGTTCCTACTTACCAAAGCCAATTGCATAAGCATCTATTCATTTTCATCAACCAATAAATCTTAATAAATTAACCGCATTCCAAACCCAACTAAATCTTCCTAGAACGGTCCTCCCCAACTGCAAATTTTCGTTCCTCAACCACATATACCGGTTGGATAACACATCCAAACATTCAAGAACTTAAAACACAACCACCCTCAATTGCAGCAATAACAAGCTTTGCACAAAACCTCAAAACTATTTTAAACAAATGCAAAGCAAAAAGAAAAGGGATAGTGAATCATAAATAGAATCCACAAAATCACCTAAAAATAGCCAAAAATCCCAAATCTCTAAATCTCCAAATATCTCCAAATTCATGCCAGATTATTACAGTAAAAGATTCATATTCCAATAGAAATTTCACTACATAATAAAAATTACAACAAAAGCACCAATCTTGAATTCAAATTAACACTAAAAACAGAATAGTTCTTGGGATACCAGAGTAAGAGTTCTTGGAGGCGGGTGTCTGGATTTAAAGGCTTGATGATATCCAAGTCCAAGACGACGAAGGGTTCTTGGAAATTGCAGAGAAGATAAAGTAGAAAGCTTTGTTGAATTTGAAGGGGAAGCAAATGAAGATGACCCAATTGGGTCTGAATTCAGTGAACAAACTGTAGCTGCTGCTGCTAGAGAAATCGCCATTTTTCCAGTAAAGAAGGGAGCCCAGAAGATTGGAAATGGAGATGAATGAAATTAAATAGGCTGACAAATATTTGTTTGATGAAATCAAAGGGATTTGATGATATTCGGCCGTCGATAATAACGAAAATAGAGTCGGATAAATATCTGTTGTTGTCGGAATATGAACACAAAAGAAAAGTACTTCAAGCAAAGAATTTCCTAAGAAAGGCGTGAAGATTGTAATAGTTACATCTCTATAGCTAACTAAGACGTGAGTTTGAATACCCGAACCTACCACGCCTTCGCGTGGTTGTATTTTCTTTTAAAAAGTACAAAAAATTACACTTTCCAAATGAAAGCAACTGTTTCAATGCACTGTTTTCAAAATAATATTTTCTTATCTTTTTATTAATGCATTTTAAAAAAAAATCTTTTTTATAAAAATTAATTTACAAAACTACAAATTCATAATCAAAATTATAATTAATCACTAACCCTTACTTTTTAAATATTCGGTTAGATTTTGTTGTTTCTTTTCAAGATTTGATTTAGTGACAGTGACTTTATTATTTTGTTACTTTGTATGAACGTGAGGTTTTTTTAATATAGTGTACAAAAAGTTAAAACTATACTTATTGCAAATAATACTTAGTATCTTTTTTTATTAGGTTGTAAATAATACTATAATAGTAGTTGTTATATGGAATTTGGGTTAATTTTATAGCATATATTGTCATGTAAATTTTTTTTTTACATTATTAAGTATGAATGTATATCACATATATAAAAATAACATTTAAATTTAAACAATATACACATCACATGCATCTACACACTGACAATATAAAAAATTTTCTCAAGGATTGAACAATGTAATAGTCGGCATTGTAAATTCCCCAACAAGTACCAGTTACAGGGGATTCAAAAATTGCTAATTCGAGGAATTGGCTTTTAAATTTCTTTTTATGCAGAAAAAAAGAAAAGAAATTGGCTTTTAAATTTCTTTTAAGTTTTGTTCATTAATAACAAGCTTTTTAGGAAATTAAGCAATTTAAGTTTAATTTCATTCATTATGTAGTAAAGAACTAGAAAAGCTGTCATATTAGTAGTAATATCAAATCTGATTTTCTCAAAGAAATTACAAAGGTTAATTTTTAAGTGGATAATTAGATATACATTTCAACCGAGTTGACTCAGTTGCAATCTAGCATATTAATGTGCATATACATGTGATGTGACAAATCATCCAAACAGCGTTTCAAAATGGATTATTAGTCTTTTAGTACAAAATAAAAAACTTCGCCTAATAATTTAGGCCAATCCGCAATCTGTTGGGGCACTGACAAATGTACAGAACAGCCCACCAAAAAAAAAAAAAAAAAAATTAAGTCATGTTATGTTGCCAATTTCTGAAATATATACCAAAAAGCGATGGTAAAATTGCTATGCCTTTACCAAGAAGCAAAGATTCTTTAGTGAATCCATGGAGAACACATCAACAGATTTCTTCAGCAAATATAACATCAAATATCCCTTGCACTGCACGAAGAGGAAAAAAACATCATAAAGGGCAAAATTTGATGAGAATGGAACACTAAAACGTCCAGAAAAAGATGATGCTAAAGGTTTTGAAAGAATTTTGAGACCCACAATACAATAAAAATATGTTGGAATGGAAGATTTTGACAAGTCAATTATAATTCCAAAGCGAACAGACTGTAGCAGGTTCATTCCAACCCTACAGTGATTGAGTTCTCCTACGCCAAAACCATTACCTACCTTCCTCACTTGGGATGTTAGGTTGATCAACAAGGAGTTGTTGAAGGGCACTTAAATCATCATCAGCACTGCAATAAATTCCAGCATAATTTGCTATGATTAGAGAAAAGATAACCAAAGCTTATGTATAGCAAACAATCGGATATTAGAGAAAGAGAATCAAGGGGAAAAAAGAAACAGATAAGACAAGTAACATACAAAGCAGACTGCTGAATAATGTAGATTATAGTCATCACATATGATGAACACAGAGTAACAGTCAATTAACTTATACTAGACATTTTCAACTCCCAATCTCAACATTTTTATCCCTTGCATAAACAATAAAACAGAAAAGAGATGAGCCCAGATTTAAGTATCTTCAAATGTGGAACCATTAATATCTTCGCTTGCCCTTTTGGATACTTTGGCAAACCATCCATACACAAAAACATGCAGTGGATCATTGTAGTCAATGTAAGAAAACACTATTGAAATCCTAGGATATTCTGGTCCAAAGATTTACTGAAGTGATGTATCAAAAACTTTTATATCAGAATTCAAGGGGTTTATTTCAAGCCACCAACAAAACAGTCCATCATCTATTGGGTTTGAAGTTCACGAAAAGCCTCAAACCAACAATAATATATATATATTAGATTACTTTAAACAACAGAATTTATTCTATTAAAAAAAAAAAATCAACACTTAAAGCCAACTGCTACAGCCTTAATCTGCATTTATAGCATCTGAATTGTCACTTATTTTTCAAACAACAACAAAGTAATATTCTTTTGCCACATTTATATAAGAAACAAATGCAGTATATAAAAACAATAAAAATATAACTTTGGGCTATTGTTGAAGCAAACAAATTTCTCGCACAAAGTTGGGTGAGATAGGAAGAACTCCACAATGCATACCTTGGCTTCAAAGCAACCTTGGCAAGTGCTGATACCAAAGAAAATTTAAGAAGGTTGTAGTACCTAAAACAATATGTTGAATAAGTCACTAACAAATAAAGTGTTATAACCATCGATTTGCAGGCAATGACAATTAGCAACAACAAAATGAATAACTGCAAAGCGATGAAAAGAGGAGAATATAGCTTTGGGGAATCTGGTTACAACCTTCTGCATGTGTAGTATAGAGCAATCTGAAATATTGTAAATCAAATGTTCTTAAGTGCTAGGAGAAATAGCAGTCTAAATAATCTAATATAGTTCCAGGAAATTCCAAAGAAAATGTTGCGAAGTCAGAAGAAATAGCAGCGTAATGACATACTTATTATGTAAGGTTTAACATTTTATAAAAAAATTAAGCTGCATCTTACTCAAATCAAGAACACAGACTAAAAAGGAGCACTTCTCTACAATATGAATTTAGCTACAAGACGATATCACACAATCAGGTTAACCCAACCTTTGACAGCTTTGGATTCATACTATTGTGAGTCTTTTTCTTTACAAGTTATTAATATGAGGTATTTCATAAAGATAGTCATTTTCCCAACTCAATCTCTAAGGAGAATAGCAAATAATTGTAAGTTAATTCTGAGAGAATTATAAGAAACTGGAATCATGCATACTCTGAATGGTGCATCTCACTTAGAAGTCTAAGCCCTTCCAAACAATCTGCAACACTAGGTTTCACACCAACTCTTTGCTGCAGCTGTTTTGCTGTTGCAATCGCAGAACCCCCTTTGACTAGCTGCTTACCATCACGAACAAGCTTCTCAAGGGATGAAGAAACACCACGGAAATCTTCCCTAGATTATGCATGGGGGGAAAAAAAGAACAAGAAGAAGAATTGAAAAGTAAGCTACCTGAAAATGAATACATTAACACTCAATTCAAGAATGAACACATAGTAAGCAATTGTCAAGACCAAGACCATAATTCCAAAAGGTCTATAATTCACTTACTCAAAAGTGCATATAAAAGTTGACAGGTCATGGAATGAAATTAATGGAAATAAAAACATCTATAAAACATTCACCAATCAAAAACTCTTTTTACAGTTCCATTAGAACAAGTACATGTCAACAGTTCTATTAGAAAAAGCAAATGTGAACTTTTGTTCTTTGATTTTTTTTTTTGTCATACAATACACAGAGGTTAGAAAAAGAGCTCTAAAGGAGACAGAAAACATGAGAAAAGAAAGCATACAAGGTCTTATTCATGGAGAGCAAAATAATTTGTAGTGATTCCATTTGCTTTGCCAAGAGAGCATCTTGAATGCCCTGAACACATTCTAATGCACCATACTTCTTTGAATCTTGAAGTACCTAAATGAGAAAGTTAAAGAACATCAATATAATCACAAACAGAATAGCTACAGAAAACACGTTTCTTCAGGATACTGTAGAAAGACCTGCAACCTCTGGATGATGGCAGAAGCACTGGTGAATTGGGAAATCAATCGAGATTGAAGTTCTTTCCATCGGCCCATCTCTTCCTTCACCTTCCTGAACTTCTGCTGATACTTTTTAACCATTGCTTGCTCCATCAGCCTCAACCCTCACCTATTACCAATCCTAAATCAGATATACATAATCAATATTACTTGCTATCAATTGTCTCCCTAATTACCTTGTGGTTAGGAGCAAAACTTTTTAGTATATAGTAAGGGAAAAATTATATTAATAATAAATATATATCTATACAACTAGATAAATTTGATAACTTTCCTTGGAAAAATATAAATTCCATAATTTTGGACTACATTGAAATTGTGGTAAAGCAAGATATAATAAATATTTAATTATGTTAATTATGTATTATCAATAATTTTTTAATCATCAAGTAGTATGTTTTGTGTGTTTAATATCTATGAGTGTTTTGTGATAAAGGGACTTTATAGGAGCAATGTATGAAAAAAGACCAGTTTTAAGAAATTTAAGGGAACAGATGAAAACAACTTTAAAAAATTATAAAATTCTCTAGGCTATTTTACAATTATTCCAAAGTTGGGGGTAATTGCCCACCCTCATACGCATGTGGCTCTGCTGCTGCTGATTTCACCTTCCCTAGCAATAATAGCATTTGCTGCCATCCTATTGCTGGTACACTTTCTTTACCTTATAAGCCGTTAAAAACCTTAAATTTGAAGCTAAAACGCGGACTTTAACGAATATTAACGATCATCGATGCTGCAGAGAATTTGAAAGTCTTGTAGAACAACTCGAACTCGTTCACGCATATAATCAAACATGTGGTGGGCATTCTAAATAATACACTAATGAGAACTGGAACAAGAAAATTCGAATGATACTTTTACCGTTGTTTTCTCCGGTTATCAAGAGCCCGTGAAGCTTTTTAATTATCCTCCAATTGGCTCTAGAATCAAATGCTGTGGCGTATTCCGGCGGAAGAACGACCGGTTAGGCAAATACTAGTATAAATTTGCTGGGCATCATCATGCAGATGCAGTCTGTTTGATGCCGAAGCCAATTCCCTTAAATGACAAAAATACCCTCCTCCAATTAACTCCCTAATGGAAACGTAGTAATTCTTTAATGGTGGGGAAATACTGGTTTCTTACCCGTCTTATAATATAAATTAAAATTTATGAAATAGATAATATTTGTCAATTTAAATAAAATTTTAATTATAAAATTTATAAGTGGAATTCAAAACTGAATCTTAACTATCTTAATATATATATATTGGCGGACTTGGAGCAGTCAAGAATAATGGACAGATGATACATTTTTGCATGGATTTTGTCCATTATGGAGACCATGTGAGATTAGATGCACAATAAGACTATGAAATCTTCTGTAGCGTCTTCTGAGTGTATGCATCTTTGTCTAAGTAAAACTAAGCCAAAATGTGAACCAATTTTTATTTCACTTATTGGTTTAAATTTTCTTTTTTTTTTTGGCAATTATATTAATCTAGATTATAATTTGGTTTCAATAGTTTTTAAAAAATGAATCAAACCACATTCTCAAAACTATTAAAGCCGATTCATTAGATGGTCCGGTCCAAAGCATGTCTTGGACCATTTCGGTCCATGTGATATTTTTCAATATGGATCATAGGGTCGTAGGTATAGTGCATTGGCCTGAGTTCATTTTAGAATTGTTTGGTCATAGCCCATCATTATATAAATTTTTATTTATAGTTCATTAATTTTTAAAGTGCGTTTGGTTCTTTAATATTAGAATTAAATTGTAGTTCTTTTCAGGTTTGCAAATGAATTCAAAATTTTAAATTACTCAATACTTAAATTGAACTCGATTCAATAAAAATTTGTTCGAATTTGATTCCTCAATAATCAAATCTACCTTGAACAAAATTTAATGTTATTTTATTTTTTGTATTTAATTCAACTCGATTCGATAAGTTAAAATTTTTAAATTTACTTGTAAAAATTTCAAATTAGTTGAGTTTGATTTGAATTCAGTTCGATAAAACCTTGTTTAAGGTTGACTTGAATGATAAAAAGCCTCGTTAAAATAATTAAACAAATTTGAATATTAAAACGTCGCTCGTTGATCTTCATTTACACCCAGAGAGTTCTCTTTCTCTAATTTGAGTTCCCGATCCTAAATCATCAATTTTGTGGGAGGATGCAATACCGGTACCGGCCCTAAAACAGTTACAACTAATTAGCTCCTCTCCTTTGATGTGACAGCCAAGGAAAGAAAAAGTGGAAAACAAAATGTTCAAGGGTGTAATAGCAGCATCTTAAATGCACAAAGAAATAAAATCTTGGAAGGCATCTAAAGTCTAAACTTGCTCAAAAAAATTGGTCGAATTTCAAGTGTTAGAACTACACACACCTAGCGAAATGGAAGTCATCAGCCCTTTTGAGTATAATAGACAACAGTATTGTGGAATTTTGGTCATTCATTTAATCTTGAATTATGGAGATCAACATTACAAGAACATTTAAGACGTGGCCTAATTCTCGTGTGTGCACAAGAATCTTTGCTTGGAGAACTATCTTGTCTACACAACGAAACAGCATCTCCAAGTTAGAAAATTTCAAATGCCTAAAGCAGAAACTGGAAGTCTGCTCCCCATCACATGTATTCATACAACGAAAAGCAGTTCACACGTCCCAGCCGCAACGAACTCATCAAATTTCGTGGCAGGATACATCTCAAGACAGAAATATTACCCATCAGATGTTAATGTGAAGGCAAGAAGCACCATGGTAATGGTGAAGACGATAGTCGCGCCAGAAAACAACCACATAGCCGTGCTCTTAGGATTCTGCTTCACTTGACTGTTGCTAACTTCAACCTCTTTCAGAAGTTCTTTCACTTTATACATATCTAGTCCTTTGCAGCTTGCATCAGTCTACCTTGAACTTTTTCGAGTTTATTTAGCCTTTTGTTTTTGGATGCATCTTTAGTAGGCCAGAAAAGGCCTATCATCTTCCACAGAAAGATTCCCATATAGATGGCTAACAGACAATCAACACTGTAATGATGGCGTTCCCGTATTTCTCTTTGTGCACTGTGAAGTACAAGGAACCAGATTAAAATGGAGCTTAAGCCACCATATGCTTCCTGCTTCCTGGCGCATGTATGCCAAAACCAGATTAGGATGGCACATTTATTTTTTAACAATTCAATTTTAATTCAGCAGCTAACAAATGAACAGCACACAGAAATTGCATTATGCACACATACCATCCAGGCCATAGCAGTCAGTACTGATACAAGCATGTGGCCACTGTATATCAGGTCATTGCAGCCACCCCCGGCTTTCTTTAGCAGATGGTACCATGGCGTAGAACCATCAGGAGCTGTAGGTCGTAGAAAATCAATCAGGAAGCTCATTGAACCCCAATTAGGACGAAAATCAACATCATACTCTCCAGGATCAGCTGCAAAACATGGTTGAAGCATGTTTAAAATTAGCTTCAGTTAAGAAGAAGAGGATATAAAGAAAATATTGGATCAGTTTTGACAATGGGACAACAATTACTTCCTCATGGAACAAAGAAAAGTCAAACCAACAGCATAAATGCAATGAACAATAACCAAGACTGCAAGAAAAATATATGGCTAAAGTGGCATAGTTTATTTTTTTGGACATACCTGCCAATTTATCAAACCTGAAATGACAAATTGATTATACAGTAAGGTGTCTCTAGAATAAGATGTAAAAGCCTGAATCATGTGACCAAGAAGAACAAACATTCTCATCTTATCAACACTTCCATGAACTATTATCTAGACAAGGGATTTTTTAAGAAATGAGTTACATGGGAGTAAGAGGAGGGGTAAAAGAAGCATAGTAAGACTCATAAATATGCCAAGAGTAGGTGGCAAATACCATAAGCAATATCATTATGAATAACTTGGTGAATAGCATATGAATCTGTTGCATATGGAACATAATATTTTTGAGCCCAAGGATGAGGGTATGCAGGAACATTGAAGCGAGATGATGCACACCAGGGCCGAGGTGATGGCAAAATTGTAGACACAAAAGCAAAGGCCCGAAGAAGCCGTCCGACACCCATGGTAAACATGTATCTTGCACCCAGACCAAGACCAGGAGCTTCAATGGAGTCAAATAAACACTGAAAAACCAAGCATGACAAATAACATCAGGTAATGGTGTAGTCCAATTATGCGAGCTCTCAACAAATTGACCACTGTCTGGGGTAGCTTCTCGTTCAACGCGAGCAGCAACCACTGGCCAACATCTGGAAGAGGCTGTGCAGCACTGTCCGGCATGATAAAGACTATTATATAGGAACAAAAGCTTAAGCAACTAATAAAGTTAAGTTGCGTTAATAAACCATTTAAAGTCTCAATATGTAAACTTTAATGTCTTTGCGCAAATTTCAGGAAATATTGAAGTTGTTTAACTACTCATATTATAATTCAGAGAGAGAGACATAGTCAGGCATCCTTAATCCAGAAAAGCAGAGCACTTAAAGTCATGAATATTCCGTAATGATTTCTCTAATGACTAAAACTAGAGTTGTGCTCACATTGTGAAAACCAAAACAAGGAGAAGCGGAATATTAGCAGCTCTCTTCCAACGCCCCCGGGCCCTGGAATGAGTATCTAATTGTAAACTATATTATCACTTGCAATAACAGGTACGATATCATCTGAATAGTTTTCCAATCCCCTTTCGTCACCCTCAGCCACCCCATTTCTTAGAATTACTAAATAAATTTCCTAAATGGCACAGCATTTATTAATTGCTGATACAGAAAATTAATTTTGTGAGTGTCATGATCTGCAACTTAACTCCAATCCTTTTGAGAGCAACGTTTAAGTTACTAAATCATGCGGTGATTTTACAGCATAATACAGTCAATTAAGTGACCATGATGTACTTATGATTAGCTTACTTCATCTCAAACTTTTAAACTACAAGAAGCATGTGTTACTATTTTGCTGGGATGCTCCTTTCCTAACACTAAACTAAAAAGCACCAGAAATGAAAGTTCTTGACATCTGGCACTAGCGAACAACGGTAACCGAAAGCTAAAAACCACAAAGATCCCAAATTTATCTTCTCATCAAGGATATCTAATCCGACCTCATTAATAAATACTAATCACAACTTATAAGGCATCAGGTGTATAAAAAAATGATTACCAGGAAAACAAATTTTGCTAGAACAGAATCAAATACCCACAACATTTCAAGAACCAGGCAATGCTTTGTCTTTTCGCCTGAGAGAGAAAAAATTAATCTAGAGCTACCATTCAAACCACCACCATTGCTCAAAAATCTCGAAAATAACAGAAAAAGGAAACTTAATTACTAATCTAAACTAGTAAAAATCCCACTTAAAGACAAACAGATCTTAACTAACTTAACAAAATCCACTACCTAATAAATGCAAATCCAAAACATTCTTGCTAAATCTGGTAACTTAATAAGCAAAATCAACCGATTCAAACCAACAAAACTCTAATTAAACCAAAACCCACAACAAATCACAACTTCAAAACAAAAAACCCACAAATATTTTCCCCCAAAAACAGCATAAAAACACAAACTTTCCGAGTTAAGTGCTTACTTATGCCAATCAAGACCAAGAACAACCGTCACAAACCGAACGGAGATGGCTTCAAAGAGGAGTACAGTCAGCAGAAAGCATAAAGACCAAGGAAAAGATGAAGGGCAGAGCAGACCGGAGCTCAGACGACCAGTGCTTATAGACAGGCACACGAATGATGGCTGCAATGGCGAAAAAAGTCCATAAAAGTGGTTGTAACCGCCCGTGCCATAGCGGAGAGAGGTGGCGGAGATAGTCAACACCCACGTAAGCGATTGCAGCAAGGCCTAAACCGCTTCGCCGGCGCCACCACGGCGACAGCCTCATGCCGGTGAAGGTAATAATAGTTGAGAGTTGAGAAAGTCCCCTTCGCCTTCGTAAAGCTAAAGAAAATACGCTTAGTAGGAGAAAGTTGAGTTTTAACGATTTACAGACAAGTTTTCAACTTTCACAAGTTAGAGTAACATTCTTAGTTTTTTCATCAAAGAGTAAAACATTTATGTTATTTTTGTTTCTAATTTTATTAATTTTTTTATTTCCAACTTAAATTGTTTTGCTTGTATTTTGGCATTTTGTCGAGCAGATTGAATATACGAATTTTGTATATTAATTATTGATGTGTGTTTCAAGTAGAATAGTTAAATCAGAAATAATCACAAATATATTTTTAAGATAATTACAAGCAAGATAAAAAATAAACAAAATATACATGTAATACAAGATAACTATATTTAACAATTAGTATATGCTAGTATGTTAATGTTTATTTTTGTCAAAATCTTTTTTGTTTGAATAATAAAAAAAAAATTTAACACAAGGGTAAGTTAGAGTCATAACGTGTGTACTTTAACTATGATTTTTTATAAATCACCCATTAACAATGAATTGAAGACACTGACAATAGAATTTTTGTTAAAGATGACATTTGCACTATTGAAGTTGCACTTGAATAGGAGCTTGTAAGATATGTGAGGAATTCGTATTTAAATATTGTATGATATTATGAATTGGTGTTGAGATCGTAGTTGTTAGAATTTCGATCCTATCCTTATGATCTTATGATTCTACGATTTAAATTTATAAAATCGATCTCGATCCTAGGAGGTAAGATCGCTATTATAGATAAAGTCTAGTTTGTGCCATTAGTCATGTAATTTATGTATATATTTATTGAAGTTAGGTCAATATTTTGATAATTTTTCATTTAAATATTATATTTTATGAGTTTATACTATTCATATTATTTTTTTAGTTTTTAATTAAATAACAGTATTAAATTTGCGATAACGCATAACTTTTTACAATACGAGTATATAATGTCAAATGTTATAAATTTTAGTTAAAGAAACTTATTTTATGATGAATATTAGCTTTAAAAATAAATAAAAGTTATATTTTTGTTCTTTTGATAGGATCCTACGATCCTACGATCCTATCTATGATCCGATCCTATAACTTTCAAAACGATCCTACGTAGGATCCCGATTCTACAAACCTTGGTTGAGATTGATATTGTTACGTTTATATAGAAATAAAAATTTTTAAATCTAAAGAATTATTGAATTATAATAGAGGGAAAATAATTTTAATAGTTTTTTATATTTTATATTTGTATTTTTTTAATCTCTTATATTCAAAATAATGTATTTTAATTCCTTACAAATTCAAATGCAATATTTTAGTCTCTCGACATAATTACATGCATATTTTGACATAAAATATTCACATGTACATCGAATATTACATTTTTTCAAGAATAAAATTGACAACACACAAAATTTTAAACACTAAATGACACTACCTAAAATCTCTTTAATTATCACCCTAAATTTCTTACTTACCATTACCGCACCTATTCCTCTGCCTCTCCACTTTTCATCTACCACCCCTAATCTAACAATCTCAATTCTCTTTTTTTGGGACAATTTAAAATTTAATATTATATATCATCAATTTTATTCTTAAATATATTATATTTGATACGGATGTGAGTATTTTAAATAAAATATGTAATCGTAATTGTATTGAGAGACCAACACAAAATATTTTAAATTTGTGAGAAATTAAAATATATCATTTTAAATATGAAAGATTAAAAAATTATAAATATGATAAATATGAGAGATTATTAAGATTATTTTTTCAATAATAAAAACAAAATTAAAAAGAATGAAAAATGTTACGTTTTCAGTTGGCGGTTTATCTCATCTGCCATCTTTCACCTTGGAATGGAAATATGGAATGGAGTCGCACTTAAGCATGGAAACGGTATTGGTTTTGATCAAGAATTCAATATCCCAATTTCTTAATTTTAGGAGGTGTTTGGTTTATTGGTATGAGAGGGAGGAATGAAAATCAAAGTTAATGATACCTATAAATGTTGTTTGGTTGAATACTATGAAAATCATTCTATGGGAATGAAAGTGTTAAAAAATGTCTACTTTCATTCCCTACTTGTAATATGGGTTTCAAAATAAGTAACTCATTAACATAATGAAACTCATTCCTATGTTAAACCAAACAAGTAAGGAGAAATGATAGAAACCCATACCAATAGTGAGATTTCTGATTCCCATTCCGATTCTGATTCCCGAATGTGAACCAAACACCTCCTTATATTATCCATAAAGAATTCTTTTGTAATCCTAATTCATTCCACTCTTCAATTCACACTCTTCAATTCACACTCTATATAGTGTGAATCTGGTCACCACCCTCTTATCATGTGTTTCACTAACTATACGTTGTGGAGGATCATGTAACCCACCCTCAATCCCACTCTTTTTTTTTTTTTTTCAACTTACTATTATACGATTATTTACAGATTTTTTTTCCTCTAACATACTATTACAGGATTGTTTACAGATTTTGGCATGACACACTTATAAAAAAAAGAAATTCAGATATTCCTTCATCCACTAATGATTCGAATCGATAATTAATAAATTATAAAGTAAACGTTTTATCACATAAATTATAATTTATTATACATATATACTCATATCAAATTGCTTATTTTTTAGCTTTTCTCACCCTTCCTTTCCTTTCTAAACAAATAATATTCTTGAAATGTAATGTCTAAAAACAAAAAAGAAAAATTAATGGATAACGTGTCAAAGTAGCATTTTTTAGTTGCAGGGAGGGAGTAGTGGGGAATAGTAGGGAGGATTGAGGATGAAAGTTAATAATATAATATAAAAAATAATTAGGTGAATTCAATTTTGAATTTTACTGATAAATTTTGTGATAGGATCAAATATTAAAATTTTTTATTTAAATCAACTGATATTATTTATTTCATAAAATTTAATTCTTACCATGGAATTTAAATGGGACAAAAGTAGTTCAACCAAAGTGTTTCCCCTGTAATATAGGTGTATTAGAAACAATTATATTTGACATATACATATCAAATGTCCAGTTTTTGAAATTTTCTCATTTTCTTTTTTAGCAATTTAAAGAATTTATGTTCTTGAATTTAAGTCGAAAAGTAAAAATAATGGATAATGGGAATAGTGGAGAAACATAATGTAGGGAAATTACCGTAATATAGGTTATTACTCTTTCAATTTCATTTTAACTGTCGTTTTGGATTGATGTATAAGAATTAACTAATCCTATTCACACTCTCGATAGTGTTTGCAAAATTGTATCAAAAATTTCCAAAAAAGAACAAAAATAAAATAGAAGTTAAATTAGGGATGTGTGTGTAATTATGGGATGAATTGAAGGAAGTTATTTGAGAGAAAATGAGAAGTTAAAAAAGTTATATCAAAATTTAAAATTATACCAAATATGCACTTCCATTATTAACATAGTAATAATAAAGATATTAAAATGACTAAATTATCTTTTCATATTAGTATTCATCAATTAATAATTCTCTTTCCATTAGTATGCTACTTAGGGTATAGTTAAAAAAATAAAAATAATAAAATAATAAAAAACTCACTATTACTTTTTGAAATCCTAAAATGACAAATAATTTAACACAAAGTAAATTATCTAAACAACATTTAAAATGAAACGAAGGAGTACACAATAAAGGCATGCTAGAAAAACATTGAATTTGTTCTCTTTCTATAAAGGCTTTCATTTAAAAAAAAAAAGCATTCAACTATTATCGCCACTGTCCTATTTTTTTGAGTAACTATTTTCCTTCCCTTCCCCATCTCCCGTTGCTTTGCCAAAAAAGACCGAAAGAGAAATGGGATAACAATACATATAACAAATACTGGGGAGTAGTAAATTTTATAAAATTAAAAAAAAAAGCTAGTTTTGTTATTAATGTAAAATATTATTTTAAAATAGGTTCAAAGGGAGTGGTAAATTTTAGGTGTGCTATAAAAATTTGGACCGCTCATCTTGTAAAGTATTACTTCTTCCCTTTGATTTTAATTGTAATTTTAGGTTAGTACACAAGGGTTGAAAAATCTATTAAATTGCATTAGTTTTACAAAAAATACTAATGCAAAGTGATTGAATTACCTTTTTGCATTACTATCTTTAATTACATAATCCTCCCTCCATTATTATGTCTCTAAGGTTAAAGTTGAAAAAATATCATTTAATACTTTCTTGATTTTCTAAAGCGACCTGTAATTTGATACAAGATAAGTTATTTAAAGTGACAGATAAAATGAAATGAAGGGAATACTTATACGAGCATATGTCTTTTCTGCATAGTCATTAAATCCAACCTAGACATCAATATGGAGAGAGGACCAGATGATTTGATTATCGGTGGTTCAACTAGTTGGTCACCCGGCTGAACCGATAGGTTCCAAATAATTAAAAATAATATAATTAAATTAAAAATAGTTTTTGTTCACAGTATAATTATAGTATGAGATCATTAGATACAATCTTATATTTATACATAAAAATTTTCACAAAAGCATAATTAAGTATTCTAGAAGTTAATATTAAAATATAAAAATCCTGTCTCAACAAACATGAGAATTAATATTTTATTTTTTCTCGTTAAAAACGAGTTAAAAATAAGTAAATATATAATTTAAATATCACTAAGTATTATGAAACAAATTTTAAAAAATTCCTGTCATAGGTTAAAAAAAATCATTTTAAGGCAAATTTCTCAAACTCACTGAATTTCACCAAGCTTGTCCGATCTCTTAATCTCCAAATTCAATATATCAAGTTTCACTACGGCACCACCGGATTCTTTCTTGTCCAATCATTTTAGTAGACTGACTCGGTTCTATGGCTAGCTCACCGAATTAATCGTCCAGGTCGTGCTGGTTTAATAACTGTGTTTTTTGACATTTTGTTCATAGATTAATTATCAAAACTTATCAAATTCCACAATTTAAGTGTAGGACAGAAACCACAGCCGAGCAGGACAGTTACATACATCCAAATGGTCCAACCTTCTTCGACTACACAAACTAAAAGCATAAATAAATATGGTCTTAGTTCTCATCCTCAAATTTTGGTGAAAACCAATTGCTCATTTTGCAAGAAAGTACACATTTTGCCATTCTTGAGGGCATCCCATTTAGTGTAATTTAGCCATGAATTTTTCCGGCGGAAATGTGTTTATCATCATAGCGTTCATTACCGTATTCAAATTAAACAATCTTCTTTTGCTATGTTTTGCCGATCCCACTTCCGGTTTCACAAACGTCCCTCTAACAGAAGCCAACTTTAGTGACGTGAGAGGCCATATAACGTGCCACTCGAGGACCGATATAGCTATGTAAACGGAACTCACAGGTTCTGGGTTTACGCCGACGATAAGCCATACGATCCCGGTAGTCTTACACAGCCTCGCACGGAGATTCACGTTCAGGCAAGTAATGTTCGGAGAAGTCATATATCGGATACTCGTGATATTGTGTTACAAGTTATTGGAGGATTTTACAAATTTCAAGCTCTGTGTTTCAAAAAAAAAATCCTTTGTCTTTCAATTATGTTCTTTCACAATTCACATATTCAATTAATCATATTAATAGCTTAACGTCTCTCTATACATAGTCTCACAATACTCGTATATGAGTAGTTCTTTACTAGTCACTTTATATAATGGAATGACCATCACAAGTATGAAATTATCTATAAAATATGGAAGTCCATCTAAAAGTAAGAGTTCAATTATGTTTCAATTATATTCGTTCACAATTCACAACTTGAGATAATCAATTAATCATCGTAATGTCGCTTGTGGACATATGTCTTTATACATAGTCTCACAATATTTGTATATGAGTAATTCTTTACTAGTCACTTTACATAGTGGAGTGACCGTCACAAGTGTAGAATTAGCTATAAAGTAGGAAAGTCTATCTAAAAAGAAAGAGTTCACTTGTTTTGTGGATGATCTGAATTGTTGTTAGTCAATTTACAATGCAAATTGACTAACAAAGAATTTTCCATTATATAGCACCCATGTTTCCTAATTACCTTATATCCTGAAACCATATTGTGCAAACAGGCATAATTAGAACAAAAAAAATCCCGCAAGTTTTTATCATCTCATGAGTTTTAATCTTCATGTAGGGGTACGATTACTCATCTGGAGTATGGCAATTTGAAGGTTTTGCTTTTGTGCCAAATGGAACCTCTGGTGCCACAATAGTGCAAATTCACGGAGCTGCCCATGGTAACACAACTATACTACTAAGGATATATGAGGGTCAAATGAGGTATTACAGTAGTGAATGTTGTGGATACTGGCCTTTATGATAAATGGTTTAGGGTAAATTTGATCCATGATGTGGATGGAGGGAAAGTCACAGTTTTTATTGATGGTGTACAAAAGTTTCAGATACATGATCAAGGTCCTGGAGATTTGTTCTTCAAATTTGGAGTGTATGCTGCACCAGCAAATATTAGCTATTATATGGAATCTAGGTGGAGAGATATTAAACTATATAAAAAGTGTTGATGAACAACTCAAAATTTTATGGAATAGTGAAAGTAACATGATTTGTGTTTACGTTACTCAAAGAAATAAATAGTTTTTCTTTTGCATTCTGTTATTTTCAAGTACTTATTGTCAATATCATTTTCTAATTAATACCAACAAAACATATTAATTTTGAGCAACTTGTTAATGCCAAGTATATGGTAACCAAAGGAAATGGAGTACGCAACGTAACTTTTTGCAGTTCACAAATAAGGTGCAATCAACGTTCTACATCTATATAAAATTATAGTAAATTAGGATCAAAACTACTTAATAAAATCACTAACGTGTCATTATATCTAAAAAAACAAAATTCACCAAGTATCTTAGATCATGGATTAATAAAATTTTGATTAGTAAATTAGTTTTAACAAGTAATTTTTAATTGTGTGATTGAAAATAATATTCCGAAATCTCGTGCAAGTAGTATATGCAAAGTACAAAAATAATACTCCTATTTACTAGTACCAAATTCCATCCAAGGAGTGAAATGAGAGATATGGAGACTGGAGTAGGGCGTGATTCCCAATGCTTTGCAAAATTGTGAATGATTCCATCATCAGCCCAAGAGAATTGCAGTCACTGTGAGAATATTAAGCAGCTGATTCAAGGGAGACTTTATTTTTGGTTAAATCCATTTTTACCCTCTAAACTTGTTATCATTTATCACATTCTATCCTGAACTAAATTTTTGATCACTTTACCCCCCAAAGTTTTTGTTTCTTGATAGTTCATCTCAAATTTTGACGGAAGTTATAAAAGTTGAACCAAATGTTTTGTGAATTCCATGTACGCGTTGTTATTCTAATGTCAAGGGCTTTAATAAAATAAAATGTTATGTTAAATGCCGTAACATACTCTAATACGTGCATAGAACTCGCGAATATTTCGTTACTTTTATATCTTCGGTCATAATTCAGGGTGAAGTACCAAGAAACAAAAACTTTAGGAGGTAAAGTGATCAAAAAAATTAGTTAGAGATGTAATATAGTAAATGGTGATAAATTTAAGAAATTAAAGTGGATTTAACACTTTAATTTTAGTCAATTAGAAAATATGAATCTCACAAAGTGTAATCTCACAAACAATACTTTTCAATACTCAACCTTCATTCTTAAATTTTATGTTAACCCCACCACCTAATTTTTTAATATTTATTCGTTAAAATAAAACTTTCTAGTATCTGAAATCACAACGTTTGTGATGTAAATAATTGTCTTAGTCACTTGCATAGAAATTTTAATCAGTTGGCGGGTTTTCTTCAATGATTTTAAAAATCGGATCGGACATTGAACTGGTGGTCTATTCGGTTCATGGTTCAACCGGTCTAACCAGTTGAACCGATCGGTTCGCTAATTCAAATTTTTTTTTTTTTTGAAAGTTTAAAATGACTTAAAATATATTTTTATGAAATCCAAAATGAAGAGAAGCACTATTTTTTTGAGAATCCAAATTTTAATACCCAAAAATATGAATCAAATTTCTAATAAGAAAAATGAAACTTGTACAAAAATAAGTATAAAAAAGATTAAAAAAAATAATAACTTAATAATTTAAGATTTGGGGTGTTCATTGCTTTGGTATTTTGGACTTTATTTCACGATTTTTTGATTTTTCTCCTTGTTAAAATGATTTTTTATTCTGAAATTTAAAATACTACCAAAGACTGGTTGAACCGATTTTCTATCGGTTCATGATTTTTTCGGTTTTGTCCACTTTTTTTATACAGACCGGAAATATAAATAAACCGGATTGGTGACTCTTCCGATTCGCTGTCCGTTCACTAGTCGAACCGGCCGGTTCAGTTATGTTTTTAAAATACTGATTTTCTTAAACGTATGAATATGATCACCAGTCCATCCCATGTTATGCTAAAGGCTTGGAAATTGTAATTGAAAGGTCGGGCTCTATGCCCCCTTTCTTTCTTCTTTTTTTTTTTGCCCGCTTTCTTTATCCAGCTTATTAATAAAATAACTATGTCTGTACTTTCAACCAAAAACAAAAATACAAGCCTTTGATGCATAATTTTTAGGAAACCAGGTTTAATTAATGGATTTTCTTTTAACATTATGGATTAAAATTCAAGCTAGCTAACCTAGTCCAATGGTGAAATTAGGAGCCGGCTATATATATATATATTACAAAAAAAGTGACAATATTTTAGTCACGGCTGACTCAGAAAGTGAATACAACAAGACTAGGTTGAGCCGGTGGGGAAAAAAAAAAAAACAGTGCATGAATTCAATAAGAAAACTTCATACGAACAATTTCTTGAAAAAGAAAGAATTTATATATATTGCTGATTCCATCATGCATACAATGATACATTACCTGCTATTCTTGTACTATTCATGAATCCCACTAGCTAGCTAGGTTGACTGAATTTGTCACATACTGTAATAGATAATGGTCAAAGATGGTCATTTTGAAGTAGATGTAGATTACGCATCAATAAGACGACAATTCTTTCATAAACACTTTAAATTGTATGTTCTTAAAATATAGAGACCTTATAACTATTATTCTACCAGACTCTTATGATTTAGGAATTTCTCCAAAATTTCCCTTAGAACAAACTTTGAGCCATGTTGCCATCATCCTCTTCTACCCATGTCGTGGTTTTAGGATTTGAAAATCCTCGTCTTTTAGTTTCTCTTTATTTATTGCTCATTTAAATATATCTAAATAATTGAAATTTAAAAATATAATTTCAACATGCTATTAATTTTATCTTATTGAATTGATCATCACATCCAAAAATCAATTTATTTAGAAAAAAATTTATTGTTGAATTTTATACATCACATTTAAACGGTGCAGAAATTTTTAAATTTTGATCAAATATAAAGTAGTTTAATCAAATGATAAAACATTATTATTATTTTTTGCAAAGCATTTATATAAAATATGATTTAAATTATAAACAATTTTAATTTTTAAAAATATTTTTTAATATTTAATTTTTAAAGATAAGTTGAAGCTCCTTCAATTACTCCGAAATCGAGAGAACCCTTGTCCCTCGTATTATTAAGGTTACCGAATTAATCATTGGAAGAGTTGAATGGAAACGACAAGGTCCATGACGCCCATGAAAATGATCTAGTAAGTGATCAAAAGTATCATAGACCATATGTGTAATACGTCACAACATCGATTGGGAAAATATTTAAGTAGACCTGATCTTTGTGTAGATTAAATGTTATAAAATTTATAATATCAGTTGATGTAAGTAAGATTTTATAAGATTTAATATTAATCATAAGATCTACAGGTGAAACCAAAAACTGGATCTATGTAAGTATTTTAAGTAACTCCCATCAATTGGGCAAGGTGTTTGTCCTTTGATTTGCAACAAAAGATATACAGCCAATACGAACTTTTTCCCATTATTGAAACTCAGGCTACTAATATATAGTCGCTCTAAAAGCGTGCTTTTCCACCCCATAGGACGTTACGCCTTTGTCTAAATAGGAATGGAAAATTCCCGAGTTTACAAGTGTCTAACAAAGGCGTGATTTTCATTTCCCAACTTCGCAGCTTTATAAAATCTTTGTTCAAAGACGTAAAATTGTCAATGTGCTATAATCACGACTTTATCTATTGAAAGATCTGACGGAGTTATAATAATTTTTTTTAGTAAATTACAAGGAACTCTCTTGTGATTTGGTTAATATTCATATTATCCCTTATAATTTGCAAATATATAATATGTTCCCTTGCAATTTTGGGTTAAAGTAAAATTATTAATTATGTCATTGAGTGACCAATAGGAAGCTAAAAATTTTGATTTAAAGAGTTATTATTGTAAGTCTCTGAGATAATCAAGATTAGTTATATATTTCAACATAAAATACAATCCCTCCTTTACAATAGAGGTGTTTTTGGCCCGTGGACAGGTTGTTTAGGAATATTTTGGACTTTTAGCACAAATGCATTAAGTTTTTAACTTACCCATTTAAAAAAAAAAAAAAAAAAAAAAGCCCAACCACAAAGGGGCAGAGGTTTGTAAAGCATAGGGGAAAAATCTGAACACTAATCAAACAAACTACAAGAGATTTCTTATAATTTACCATATATATATATATATATATTAAAAATCCTGCAAACAAAAGAAACTAATGGTACTAAAAAGTAGAGAAGAAATATGCTTAAGCACGATTAATTTTACAGCTTAGACCAAGGTAATATTTTGTGACTTACTAATAAGCTTCAAACGGATCTAGAGAAGCGTTTGCAAATTAGCATCGTTGTGTTTCTTCTTAGATTACCAAGTTTGTCAGATTCCATAAGAAACCATAGCCGTCCAAGACAATAATATTAGTAATAAGATCTATATTTTACTCAAATCAAATGGTTTACCTTCTTACACTATATATATGTTGTTTAAAGTCATAGATATTTCTTCAGTCATTTCTCATCCACATTTTTGTTAAAATATATATATATATATATTCTCATCATTAAGCTATGAAGTTTTTCAGTGAAAATGTAGCTTCCCTCTTACTGGGATTCATTAGCTTATTCATCATGAAGAACAGTACTTTCTTCTTGTTATGCTTTGCTGATCCAACAACTGGTTTTACCAATATACCTTTGACAGAAGCCAACTTTGAAATTCAAAGGCCGTATGATGTGCCACTCGAGGAAAGATATAGCTTTCAAAATGGGGTTCGAAAGCTGTGGGTTTATGCTGATGACAAGCCACACGACCCCAATAGTCATACCCAACCACGCACCGAGGTTCGCATACAGGTATTAATTTATGATGGATTTGCTTAGTTCTCGCAATTCTGTTTAAAATCATAGAGTATCAAAGTGTCTTATCATACTCATTCTACGATCATGATACTCCCTCGTAGACTATTTTGGGAAGACAAAATTTGGAAAGTTCTAACTGTAGAAAGAATTTGTGCTTTTCATATATCGAAAAAGAGAAAAATCTTTGAATAGTGTTTTTTTTTTTTCACTAAAAAGTTTTGGAAGAAGGATAAGTTAACCTCTGTCTTTTATGTCAGGGTAGGTCATCAACACATATTTTAACAGTTTATTGTGGAATTTAAAAATTGCGTACTACACAAAAAATTGAGGATAATAAAAATCAAACTTAGACTTTTTTTTTTTAATGATCTGATTGCTCTACTTATCGTCTAACCCAATCTACCTTAGTTAAATCTTTGAATAGTTAAATTTGTATGTATAGTGAAGTGTGGGGCGGGGAAGGGTGGCTATCCCCAAGAATTCAAAATTTGTGTTTTATCCCCATGACATTTTATAAAATTTTAATTACACTCTTACAAAAATTAATTTTTGCCCCTCTAAAATTTTTAAAAACTATAAAAGTATTATTATAAAATAAATGCTTATGTAGTCTTGTCTCCTAAAAGATTCGAAATTATATTATTTCCTTTAAGATGTTTTTAAAAATTTAGTTGCATCCACATGTCTCTTATACACAATTCGATGTACATAAATTATTTTACACAGTTTGAACTTAGAAATTGCTTGTAATGGTGAATAACCAAGTAAGCTCATCTAATCTTCTTATTTTTGAGTCTGATCTTCAATATATAAATTCTTCATGCAGGGGCTTGATTACTCATCTGGAGTATGGCAATTTGAAGGATATGCTTTTGTACCTAATGGAACTTCCGGTGCAACAATAGTGAAATCCATGGAGCTTCTCATGGTGCAACAACTATAATACTAAGAATTTATAAGGGTGATATGAGGTATTACAGTAGTGAAGTTGTGGACACTGGCCTTTATGATAAATGGTTTATAGTTGATCCATGATGTAGATGGAGGAAAAGTCACAGTTTTTATTGATGGTGTACAAAAGTTTGTGAGACTCATGATCAAGGTCCTGGAGATTTGTACTTCAAATGTGGAGTCTATGCAGCACCAGCAAATATTAGCTATTACATGGAATCTAGGTGGAGAGACATCAAAATTTACAAAAAGTGAGGATGATTGAGAAAATTTATTAAGAAAGTCAAAGTACAAAATGAATCATGAAGTACACTTCCAATTACTTGAAAAAATAAAATAAAATAAAGTAAACTCCTTTCAGTTTATTATTTTATTATGTTCAATTGCGATATGATTACTGTTATATTAGCCAAATGAAATACCAGACCGCTGACGCGGACAATCATATCAAATCAGTGCTTTCTAATTTTAGATACTTCTATAGATGCTGATTTTTTTTTTTTTGACAAATTCAGTGACATATAGAGCTATAAATGAATTTAAGTAACTCGTTATTCGATTTGAATTCGATTCAAAACAAACTTGTTTAAATTTGTTTATTGAATTATCAATCTAAACCTATACAACTTTTGAGGCTCGTATTACTTTTTTAACAATCCAAACACGATCGTCATGCTATCCGACTTAATAAGTTCTTGAACATAAAATAGAATATTGAAAATAGACAATTTAATTGCATAGAGTATCTTTCATTTTTTCCTACTTATTAGTTATTTTTCTTATTGAATTCCTCTTTCCTTCTTTTATGCATATATTTTGAATCACAAATTGCAAATCACTTTTCTAAATAATCGTAATAAGTATCACATCATATATTTTAACTATCGTAATTGAATTCCAGACTATGATATAGCAAAATTTTAGGACAAGAAAATAACAAATTAGAGTAAAAGTTATAAATAAACAAATTATGAATGTATTCGAATTCGGATAGAAAGTTGAGCCAAGCCAAGCTTTTCTCAAATAAATTATCAAATATTCAAGCCAAACTTAATCATCACTTGTTGAGATTGGCTCGAATTCGAACTAAATACAAACAATTCTTTCTATTTAATACGCGAAACTTGAACATACCCTTTGTTCAAGTAGGCACTTGTTGAGCATGGATTATTGCCTAGAGACACATTAGTTTATAGGACTAATTTCATTTTGTACCTCTCAACTTATATTCGATTCTCACTTTGCACCTCAAACTTTAGTTTTGAACACTTTACATCCCAAACTCTCAAATTCGTCCTACTTTAGTCCTTTTTTAATGCTGTTTAAAAAATTAATGAAATTTTTCCTTATTTATGACAAATTTAGCAGGATGTAAAAAATATTTTTGTGTGCAAAAACAAAGATTTTGTTAACTTTTTTGACGGTGTTAAAAAAGGGGATAAAGTGGAACAAATTTGAGAGTTGGGGGTGTAAAGTGTCCAAAATTGAAATTTGTGATACAAAGTAAAACTTAGGTATATGTTTAAGTGTGCAAAATGGAATTAATCCTCACGTTACTTTTTATAGAAATGCGGCAAGAAAAATAGGGTGTGAATATGCCCTGAAATTTTTTTATTGCAACTACATACAAAGCCTAAAAGTAGCATTAAGATCAATGCATACTAAGATTTCAACCAAACACTGGAAAGAGATATACGAATACATGTAGTTATTATGCTGGAGTATTCATTTATCTGAAGCCAAAAACCACAAAAGGATACAATCTATTCAATAAGCTTACTACGCGCGGGAATATGTAAAGTAATCCAAGAATTAGGCAGAAATTTTGTGATTCAGGAAAATAAACTATATCAAACGTTTCACTAGCGAATATAGTGAAGAATGCAAACAATAATATGTGGCATCAGTAAGCATAATTAATAATGAACACTATTGGTAAGAGATTTGTATCTTAGGTAGATTGTGTCCATCATAGACCATGCATGGAATACTTGCTCCTTTTGTTTGGTCTGATTGTTTTGTTTTGTTATGTTGTGTTAGTAGAATCTAGTTGTTGATCGGAAAATTCGTATATAGATCGAATTTATGATAAGTGTCATATATTTTTTAGTTTATAATTATTCACATCAATATAAGAATATTTAGTTTAATAGTTGTATGAGCATCTATCATAAATTCGATCTTGTTGTTATATGTACCTAGATTGCTAGATCTTGTGTTATTACGTATTTCTGAAATTGTAGTAGGTCTTGTCATCTTCTGGTGCATTGTTATGCTTGTATAAGCTTATTGCCAATAATCAATAAAAATTACCTTGTTTACTTAAAAAAGTAGTAATAGTAGCACGAAAGGCTACACTTTGAAACTAGTCAAAAACATTCGAATAAAATTTAATTATAATTCTTTGAGATGAGTTTTAAATTCGATGAGAAAGTGTCCAAAAAATACGAGAAAGAATTTGGGGAATAGTACAATTGATGTGAGATTATGTTACATAAAATTTCTAATTTCCGAAAATGAAAAACTTCATTGCCTTCAAGATTTTTACAAAGTGTAAAGTGAATCTAGTCCATATCAACAGCTATAATACCTGTGGTACAAAGTTTTTCTGCAATATTTACACCTATCCAAGTGCTTTCCAAGATTAATAAGAAATAATTGCGCTCTTTTATCAGACTTGTATAATGTGGGAATTTAAAATGGATGAATGTGGATTTGGCCTCTTCTAAAGAGAGAGCGAATAATTATCATTACAATGAACAATAATGAAAGCGTCTGAAAGACAACTGATATTATGTGCTTACATAAATGGAAAATAAATAATAAAAAGTCACATCAAGTTAGACCAAGAACGGCAATTAAATAAAGATTCATTTCCCGATATTTTACATAGAGGGACAACATGTAGGTCACGGGTGCAAGATTAATGTTAAAAAGAATCAATTTCATTTTAAAATTAATTAATTAACTTATATGAGATATTTATATTTTAATATTCTTTTTTGTACGTGACTTAAGTCAATTGAAAATTTATTATGTGGATTAGACGTGAACTAAAATCCGTTATATGTGTTAGGTGTAAGGGAATTAGTTGGAAGGGGTCAATTATTCATAGACTAGGAACCTGTTACGTGCTTAGGTTAGCCGAGAAGTCATTACGTAAGTTAGATGAATGAACTGAACCTGTTACGTGTGTTAGACATAAGTAAATCCGTTGGAAGGGATTAATTGTACATAGATTGAGAACCTATTACATAAATTGGACGTGGATTGAAACCCATTATATAGACTTGAGGTAAGAGAGCATGTCCAAAGGGGCTAATTAAAACCCAAGGCACGCGTGAATGAGGTTAAAGTTGAAATTAGTTTTGATATCATATTAAAGAATATAGATTTTCATCTCAAGATTAATTGGCAATGAATAAAATATTTCACGAATCTTATTAATTAATTTAAAATTTATTTATTAATCGATGTTGGATATTTATATACTTTGATGTTGACTCAAAAAAGTAAACAACAGCCAGATTAGGTTGAGGGGAGAACAAACGTAGTGCATTAATCCAACAAGAAAACTTCAGATTCACAGAAGTGAAAGATTTCTCCATATTTGATCGAACCATTTACAAATGATGCATTACCTGCTCTTTTTGTACTATTCAGTGGCCAAATTATCTAGGTGACATACAATGGATTCGTGATCCAACAGTAGTAAAACACTAAATTAAAGATGATTTTTCAAGAATCATTTAAAGCATATCCTGTGCACTTGAATAAAACGTCCCACACTTTGAAATTGCATACTCTAAACAAATGTAGATTTTTGAAGTTGAAGGTTTACTCATTTTGTATTTTTTAACTTGTATTCTATTCATACTATAACTTATACTTATTTTTTAGATATATTATGCTTTAAACTCTTAAATTTATTTAATTTTAGTTCTTTTAACACCATTATCAAAGTTAACGGATGTTCTAACCGTAAAAATCACACACTAAATGAAAAATTTGTCAAAATTTTTAACACTATTAAAAATTGGATCAAGGTAGGACTAATCCAAGAATTAGGAGTGCAATGTGTCCAAAATTTAGAATTGAGTTTGCAAAGTGAAAATTGGTCATAAATTAGGGGGTACAAAGTAGAATTAGTCATGACTACTTTCATTGATGCAATATGCAATCCCTAAGCAAGTGCTGGACATATCTAGCATCCGTCAGTTCTAGTAACAGTGTTAAAAATTGAATTGAAATAAGATAAATCTAAAAGTTTGGGATGTAATATGCTCAAAATTAAAATATAGGGTACAAAGTCAAAATCATTTACAAATCAAGGGTACAAAATGGAGTATAAGACCTAAAGTTGAGGATTACTAGAATATGCAATTTCAAAGTTACAAAGTCTATGACTCCTATACTAGAACAAAACGTCAATACACATTGAAAGTTCATAGAATAGAACCTCGCTATACATCAAATGAGCAACCGCTCTCAGTATATGACATATTATTCGACGTACCTTAAATTGGTCTTATTTTTTGTTGGCGTAAAATTTTAACCTTTCTCATGTCATCCTTCATTATTCATGTCACTTTATTGCTTATATTATTATTTTTTTCATATAGATTAGAGGAGTTTGAGGAGGAAAACCATATATTACAAGAAAATAAGATCTAATTATTAACATGAAATATTTACAAAATCAATTGGAGCTTTAGTCTGTGAAACAGTAGATTAATTTTTAACTGAAAAAATAAAAAATTTATCCGAACACAACCTTTTTACTACATTCAATCCAAATTTGTCACGTCAACAAGTTGATATTAAGTTTGCATACACCATTTTTTTGTTTTTGTTTTCTCTTTCCTCACCTGATTTTTCTTTCTTATTTCCATTTACACCATACACATACCACACACACCATGCCTCTTAGAAGGATGAAGGAGTTGCGGGGAGAAGGAGGAGGAGGAGGGGAATGAAGCGCGACTGGGAAGGATACATTTCTAACACTGTATAAGAGACAGCATAACTTTTACCAAAATGTGATATAATTTAAAATGAGCTAAAATATATTTATATAAAATCTAAAATATAAGTGAAACACTATTTTTGGATAATTATAGTCCTAATACCCAAATATATTAATCAAATTTCTAATAAGAAAAGTGAAATTTATACAAAAATAAGTATAAAAAAGATGAAAAAAATAATAACTTAATAGTTTAGGCTTTGGTGTGTTCAATGTTTTGCTATTTTGGAGTTTATTTTCACAATTTTTTAATTTTTCTCTTTATTTAAATCATTTTTTATTCCGATTTTTTGGACAGACTGGATATGTAGTTGGCCCTGACCGATGGTTCTTCCGGTTCGCGATCCGACCGGCCGGTTTGGTCCAACTTTCAAAACACTGGCTTTTGGGGGACGGGTGAAGTTATAATATTGTGGTATAAGATAAGCAAAATAATGATAGTGTCTGAAGGAAAGTGATACAAATCTATTTGTATAGATTTGGTTTTTAACTCTGGGAGTGTTCGTTTGGATTGAAAAAAAATATTTTCAGGAAAATATTTTTCAGAAATTTTTTTTGGTGCCAGACACCGAAAAATATTTTCCGGTGTAAAATATTTTCCAATTTTTCTTCCTCTGGCTGAAAATAACTTACGGAATTTTTGAGCATAAGTTATTTTCCGGATAATTCAAGAGTGACATTAAACCTCAAATACTTACTTTTAGAATTTCGTTTGCTAAACTTATTTTCGTTTCAATTCTTTTTCATTCGTTTTTCTCTCAATCATAGGTCCCACACTAATATAACTATCATTATTCATATTTTACTACTATATTGTACTATCATTAATTTTGAACAAAATCAATTTTTTATTAATCACAATTACTTGTAAGGTATTTATTACCATTATTCTCTCTTTTTTAACTTGTATTCATAAAATTAAAGATAAAACCGTTAAAATTTTTTATTTCAAAATAGTTTCATTTTGTCAACAGAACACCGAAAAATTGTATGAAAAATAGATTTTTTCATGGAAAATATTCAATCCAAATCGAACACACCCTATCTATAGATTTTGTGGTCAAAATTAAATTTTAAAAAATTTTACTTTTTTCATCCGATGTCACAAATTCTTTAAAATTTAATCCACACTACAGGATCTATAAGTAGGATCAAAGATCGAATCTACCTAAATATTTGTCGAGAAAGTGGGGCATGCTTTTTCTTTTTTTTCCAAACATAAAGCACGCTGAGTTGTGGGGAAAGTAGGGCATGTTGAGTTATAGTATTTGTATTGAGTATTGTAAATCACCCTTTTTCGGATGTATTCACACATATTAAACTCAAAAAGAAAAAATAATCAAATGGCCCAACCTTCTTACGTTAATTCTACTTAATTGCCAAGGGCTCTAATCAGTTTCCATCCATCACCAAAATAATTATACCACTAAAGAATTGGAGTGGTTAGAAGTTATGAACTTTTCCGGTAGAAATGTGGTATTCCTTACAGCATTCACGAATTTATACTTAATAAATATCAATCTATTTCAACTATGTATTTTGCTGATCCAACAATTGGGTTCATCAACGTCCCATTAACAGATGATAATTTTGAGATTCAGAGGCCATATGATATACCGTTGGAACAACGTTATTCTTATGAAAATGGAACTCGAAGGTTATGGGTTTATGCCGATGATAAACCTCATGATCCTAATAGCCATACGCAGCCGCGAACTGAAATTCGCATTAAGGTAACGTATTTTCGTCCATCAACAACTCACCAAACTCCTGTATTTAGTTGTTCCATAATTACGTATTTGTACATTGATAGTTAAATGGTCAAATTTCTACAATATAATGATTTTTTTAGTTTTACTCCACTTTGAACTCCATAACTTGTACCAGATTCTCACTTTGCATTTTATACTTTTTTTTGGACATATTACACCCTAAATTCTCATATTTTTATCCCATTTTGGTCTAATTTTTAATATCGTTACCAAAATTAACAGATGTTATTTAAGTGCATGCAATGTTCTTATTTAGGGGCGCATTACATAAGACAGCTAATAGAAGTAGTCATGACTATACTACTTTATATTCCCTTACTTATAATCAATTCTCATTTTGTACCATCAATTCTACATTTTAGACACATTGCACCCCTAATTCTTGTAATCCCACTTTAGTCCAATTTTTACTAGTGTTACAAATTTGAGGATTAGTCCACTTTAGGTGTGTAATTTGCACGGTTAGAATATCTATTAAATTTATTAATAGTGTTAAAAATTACAATGAAATAGATAAATTAATTTGAGAGTTTAGTGTGTAATATATGTTTAAAAAATAAATATAGGATATAAAATAAGAATTGGATAAAAGATAGAGTGTATAAAATAAAATAAGCCTAAAGTGACAATATAATGATTTGGGTCTTATTGATAAATTAATTTTTGATCTCAACGCTTGCTTCTTTTTTTTTTTCCCAAACTCTCAACGCTTGCTTCTACTTGTCCTATTTTTAGCTTCATTGCAAACTTCATGCTTCTGTCCAAACCTTAATTTGGTGATGGATATTGCAACAAATTCAAACTCATTGTTCTAATTTTTTTTTTTCCCTTCATTTTCTATATTTGATTACTTCATGCTTCCAGCTAATTGTGAGAATGAATAGGGTTGGTCTAGGTACGGGTTGACTACCCGCAACTATTCAAGAAATCATATTGGATATGTGATATTATATATGATATCAATATATGTTGTACGAGTGATTTTATCTGATATTACATAACTCATATAATTTATTAATTAATTATTTATCTTACAAATAAATTCGTAGACCAAACTTATATAGTACCTAAATATTAGCCTTTTTAAAAAGCATTATTCCTTTAGTACCTTTTAGTTTTCCAAAAACTTTATATATGGAAAATTTCCATAAGAAATCTAATGTATTCAATTCAACTTTAATTTCAACATAAAGTACAACAATATAATCACTTATAGAAACACTTTCGCTCTTTTACCCTAAAAATCAACAGTAATTCAGTAACATTACTAATTTAATTTGGGAGCTAGGGAGGAAGTAACATCTGTCTCTTATACACATCTGCAAGTTAATTACCGAGAAATTATTTTAGCTGAAAACTGTCTTTTATGAAAATTTTTTTGCTACTCACTCCGTATCGGGAAATGAATATTACAGGTTGTTGAATGATTGAAAAGTAGTGAAATCGCTCTACTTTTCAGTTATCTCAACAACTGTTATACCAACCCCACATTATAGAATGAATAGCCAAAACTTACCCTTTTTTCCAACGCATTAGCAACAACCAGGTGCATGATATATTATCAGTTTAATCACTTTCATGCATGCAGGGGCTTGACTATTCATCAGGAGTATGGCAATTTGAAGGCTATGGTTTTGTCCCAAATGGAACCTCAGGTGCTACAATAGTTCAAATTCACGGAGCATCCCACAGTGCAACAACAATAATGTTGAGAATCATAGAAGGAAACATGAACTATTATTGTGGTCCAGCTAGGGGAATTTTGGCTACACAAATGTATGATAAATGGTTCAAGAGTTAATTTGATTCATGATGTGGATCAAGGCAAAGTGACAGTTTATATTGATGGAATGCTAAAAGTTGAGGCAAAAGATCGAGGGCCTGGAGACTTGTATTTTAAATGTGGAGTATATGCTGCTTCAACAAATATTAGCTATTATATGGAATCAAGGTGGAGAGATATCAAACTATACAAAAAGTGAGGAAGTGAAGTATTTGTCTAGAAAATATTTTCTTGGCCGAGAACTTTTTCCTATTATCTCCTCGTTGGCTGAAAAGAACTTGTAAGTCTGAAGGACGTGTAATAACTACTTAATTATCACATAAATATGTATAATTTTATGTGTGCGTTTTCATAATTTAAATCCGTAAACCTATTATATTAATTAGGCTAGTAAATTTCCTTGAATTCCTCTCTCTCGTTATTGTTGTTCTCTAATGTTACAAAGGGCTGATTTCAGTTTTGCACTCCTTAATTTATACTCGATTTTCACTTTACACCCTATAATATTTTTTGAGATATATTGCACTATGAACTCTTAGATTTATCCATTTCAGTCTAATTTTTAACGCCGTTACTAAATGAATTGATGTTCCAATCAAACCACGCACCTAAAGTAAAATATTCGTCAAATTTTTTAACACTTACAGAAATTGGACCAAAGTGGAATAAGAGTTAGGTGTGCAATGTGTTCATAATTCAGAATTGGGGATCATAAGTTAGGGGTGCAAAGTGAAATTAGTCATGATTACTTCTATTGGTATAATACGCGCCTAAACAAGTGCATGGTATCCACTTATTGAATATCCGTTAACTTTATTAACAGTATTATAAATTGAACTAAAATGAGATAAATTTGAGAGTCAGCGTGTAATATGACCAAAATACAAGTATATGATGCAAAGTGAGAATCAGATACAAGTTAAGGGGTAAAAAGTGGAGTAAGACCTATCACAAATTCTCACAACTATTACAAAAAGGGCCATGAAACCCAATTTCATGTATTACAAAAACCCTCGTCGGTCAAGCAGCATAACTCATTACATAATTGGCTTTTTTTTAGGGAAAAAAAAAATAACTTGCTAAAATGTTTATTAGATACTTATCATCATCGATCTGTCAAACAATTTGGATATTGTAACACAATTTATCTGTTCAGAAAGACCAAATTAAGAGTAAATGGTGTGATAGGAGGAAGAATTTTGACTACAGGTTATATAACCAGATGTGACATATATAATAATATGGAAAATTAGAAGATTATAGAGGATAATCTTTCAACAAATTACATACTCTTATAAATGTTTATTTCTCATTATTACATTTTAGATATGACTTCACCTAATTTTTAGATGCTCAATCTTTTCCATGAATTATAATTAGTGTATGTAGGAGCCAAAATCCATAATCTAATTTAAACAAACCAAGAAACCAACAAGAAAAAAATCCCAAGGACAAAACCGACGCACCAAAGCACTATTTTTGATCAATTGATTCTGATCAATTGAATTAACAATAATAAAAGCCATAATACATGCATATCAAACGAAGTGAAGAAGGTTGGAATTTAATAAGGGACGACAGATTTCGGGAGGATTAAAGTAATAATAATAAACTTTAAATTCAATTTTTCTCAATTAAACAATGAACTATTAATGCCTTTATATATGCACTAACTAATCTAAATTTTTACTAGATTCAATTACCCCAGTTGACTATAATTCTATACTAAATCAATCTCTAGTCTAATAAGAACATCAAATAAATTAGGGAATAAATCCCTTACAAACTCAACTAGTAAAGTTTAATTTAATTAAAACTTCTAAATTAAATGGGGTTGGTTTAATATGCCAATATAGCATAATTATTAAACCCGACACGAGAAGAAACTCGGCAAGGGAGGTAGGTCAATGGGTTACTGGTTCAATTAGTGGGTTACTAATTCAACCAGTGGGTTACTAATATATATTATTTTATTAATAATATCTACCTAATTTTAAATTATTAGATATAAAATATTTGTTGAAAATTGGACATTTATAAAACATATTTATTAAATTTTAATATATTCTTGAAGAATTTAGAATAACTAATTATCTAAAAACAAAACAAACATATTAAAATAGTTATGTTAGAACTTGTCTAGTATAATGATGTATAACAAACATATATAAATTATATTTTCCTCATTTATTACATGATTATTTGTCATAGTAATCTATTTACACAAAGTCACACCTATTTGTTTAGAATTCTTGTGATACATCTAGTTTATAAAATTGCACCAATATGAAGTTATGGAAATACTATACTATTATAAAAAATGATATTTTATTATTTAGTAACTTATATTTTCTAAATTTTGTTTTAAAAATACATATTTTTCTTATTATTTAAAAAAACTACAAGTTTTATTTTGAAAAATGAAGATGCTAAAATGTTATACATTTATATGTATCTATTATTTTATTTGAAAAAGGGAAGGAGAAATAAGAGTAAAGAATGAAGTTTGAAAAGGATAAAAGAAATAAAAGTAAGGGTAACAATGAAACAAGCTTCAATTGGTGTAGTGGTTGAAGTTCCAATATCATTCACCTAGAGGTTTGGAGTTTGAGTCTTGACAGTGGAGTTTTTCATTCAATTTTTAGAACCCATCGGTTACTTAAAAAATCAGCTAGATTCTCGATTCTTCCGATTCAATTGGCGGATTTCATGGGTGTCTAGTGGCCGGTCGATCAATTGAACCATCGGGTCGGATCGAGTTTAATAACTATGCAACATAGCCTTCCTTAAACCAAACTTTGATGAAATTTGGTTCGACGCCGTCTCGAACCATAATCTCTATGCAAAATTCCCATCGCCGTATAAATTGTGTGCAACTCTAACTTGTAGTTGATTTTCTTCTCCTTGTCTCCATCATTGGTGGACGAATATTGACCTCGCATATAATTTCTCTGTGAATTCTTTTAACAAAGAATTTATGCATATTAACCCATTCATTCTCTAACGAATGGACTTCATCTACCACACTATTTCTCTCTGCGAATAATAATATTTTGAAAAACATCAACCACAATTTTTTCAAACATTTTTTTTCCCACAAAATCTTGGTTTTTTTTTCTCATCCTTTAGATTTCTTGGCCTTCCTTGATCAAGGTCCATAACTGATAATTTGACACGACCTTTACCTGATCATTGTCTAACACAAGACAGGATCCATCTTTTTAAATTCCTGTTTAATACCAACACAATAATCACAATGAAATCCCTCTTTTTAGATCACTATCCAAATAGGATCAATTTTGTTACACCCTAATTGTCAAATGAGTACCCCAAAATCAACCTCTCGTGGCCTAATTTTTTCAATATTAAGTACTTCAACACGAAACTTTTTCTCCATTTTTTTTTTTGACAAACACCCAAGGATCAAACTTTTGAATTTAGTGCTCTAATACCAATTGTTGGCACAAAAAATTAGGTAGTAGAAGATAAATTTATTCAACACATAAATATATGTTGGAAAAGAGGAGGAATTACAAAATAATGTTCATCGGACAGCAATCTCATATTGAGACTCGCATAAACCCACAGTATTATCGCCTTTATCTCTACATAGAATTTCCCTATTCTAGATTGTCAACTCAATTGTCTAAATTGAATAATTTAACAAACCCTCTATTTATAAACAACAAAACTTGTCTACAAAAAAACCTAATCACATTGGAAATAACAATTCTAAATATAATTCTAATAGGAAACTAAATTCCTTTAATTAATTCCTAATTCATAAGGAGTTTAGTTTAATTATACCAACAATTCCTTCCTTAAATGAAACTCTCCATGAAAGCAGTCCACGTCTTTCATGATAAACAACTCGATCAAAACTTTCTTCCATTAACCTTTTCTTCTTTTTCACCGCAATTCGGCAGCATCAGTTTGACTTGATCTTCATCTTCAATTTTTTCAAACAATCCACTCATCTGGACTAATAAATCTTCATCATACAATTTATCTTTAATTTATCAACTTCCATGAATTTCATGATAGTTGGTATCAATGTTGTACTCCCATTTTTAACAAAATGTATAAACATATTGAAATTAAATAAAGAAATAAATAAAGAAAGGGGGCCAAAATAGGGTTGAAAAAAACATGCGACAGAAGACCCAATAAAAATAGGAGTCGCCAATCAGTATTGGATTTTCGGTGTATCGAGTCACCAAAATTGGATCATTTTCATACACTTAAACCCTTACTTAGATGACTCCTGGTCTTTCAAAAAATTAGAGATTTGGGTTCAGGAGTCCTATTGAGGAAAGGGAAGGCTAGACTAACCTAAAGGTAAACTAGGCACCCTTTCATCCCGGTGAAACTGGTTGCGAGTTTAATTTAATCTTTAAATTTTTAGGCCAAAAAGTTAGTTAATTTATGTTTGATAGTTACAAATAAAATTACCAAAAATTAATTACATAATTCTATGTCCCAATAATGGGCTTACATGAACTCTAAAAAAGGAAAAAAAAATCAAATAAATAAAAGGATAAAATACATTACATGAAATTAAACTAAATTTTCTATTTTTTTGCAAGTTCACGAACTCATATGCAAACATACGAAGAACATATTTGTAAGAGAATATAGAATAAGCCAAGGATCATATGAAGTCGCATAAATGAATAATGATTTATTCTCATATCATAAATATTTTACAAAAATAAATAAAGACTTACAAAATTTTTGACGAATTTAGATGGTGGAAATGGCAAGATCCAGGCTTTGATTATGATGATTATGGTGGCTCCTTCTTTCCCTCCTTACGAAAATTGTGGATTATTCTTCTAACAGAATTTCACTAGTCTATAAGTTGTGTGATTGTGAAGGAGTAAGAATGATATGAAGAATGGGTATGTCAATGGTCAATTAAATAGAGAGGAGTAGTGGAGTATTTATAGGGGTTTTCAGAACTAGAGATAGAGTTAGAATAGGATAGGGATAGAGGTGAATATGGGGATAAAGACGAATTCTAGAGATCGAGACAGGAATGGCTAACAATGGGCATAAGAAGATCTAGCATAAATAAGAGACTTCGATATTTATTCAAAAATATTATTTCCTATTTGTATCCTGAAAATGGACAAATAGAAAAAATAATATTTAAAAAAATAAATGTCTACAGTTCGCTCCTCTTCGTCGGGAGTGCAAAGCGGTTCTAGATAAGGAAGTAGACATCGATAAACACATTGGGAACAAGGAGAGTATTGGAAAGAGAATGAAATGTCACCATGTTTGGAGGATCTTGCCCACTACCATTGCCATTTGCCTTCGCCTTTGTCTTTTCCTATCTATTACATTAAGATAAAGAAAAATTACAAGAGCAACCTATAGTACGCTTCCTAGCTGAGAAGCTTTACTAGCTTTGCTTAAAACGTCATGAACGTGAACTCTTTTGCTTTATGTTTTGTCTTCAATAGGAACATCTTCCTTGGACCTTTGCTTGATTCTTTGATAATTAATTATCTCATGCTGCTTGAAAAACACAACACAAACTTTCCCCTATTTCTTGCAAAGCACACATTATTACAAGTAAATGAAAACATGTTTAATATGCATTGAAATTTAAAAACATTAAACCATGTAAAATGGCAAACTTAGTAGCTTTAAATGAACAATGAAACCCCCCATTGGCAAATCAACTTAAACAATGAGCCCTTCAATCGCAGCTCCACTCAACAGTGAACCACTTAGTCGCGATTTAACTCAAACATTAATACTTTAAACGTGATTCGACTCAATAATGAACCCCTTAGCCGTGGTTCAAACTCAACAATGGGCTCCTTAATTGCGGCTTGACTTAACATTAAACCACTTAATCGTGGCTCGACTCAAACATAAACCCATTAATTGTGGTTCAACTCAATGATAAGCTCCTTAATCGAAAACTCAAAATAAAGAAAATGATCTGGGATACTGTCCTGCCAATGAACGAGGAATACTGTCCTCTCAATGGACAAATGACTTCATCTTGAGCACCATAATCAGTAACTCAACTAAACAAATGAACTCCTTAATCACGATTTGACTCAGTGATGGAAATTCCAAATAACAAAAAATGATCTGGGATACTGTCCTCCCAATGAACGAGGAATACTATCCTCCCAAAGAACAAATGACTTCATATTGAGCACCTTAATCAGTAACTTAACTGAACAAATGAACCCCTTGATCGCGATTTGACTTAACAATGAACCACTTAATTGTGGTTCGACTCAACCATGAGTTCCTTAGTTGGAAACTTCAAATAAAGAAAATGATCTGGGATACTGTCCTTCTAATGGACGAGGGATACTGCTCTCCCAAAGGACAAATGATGTCATATTGAGCACTTTAATCGGTAACTTAACTGAACAAATGAACCCCTTAATCACGGTTCGATTTAACAATGAACCCTTTAATCGTGGTTTGACTAAACAAACTTTAAAAAATAAATAATACTGGTCAATCTTATATTGACAAAACCTGTTTGATGTTGATTGGAAATGAACAATGTGTTGAAGATCTTCTTCATGAACCTGACAAGAATAAAATTCATGCAAAATGTGATCCATAATCTGCATCCTTTTTTTTTTTTTTTTTGAAATCCAGTCCCCTTCGATCAAGAGATACTTTGAATTGACAGAAAACAATGGCCTTGGACTTTTGAATGAGTGGTTAGAAAATTGTTCCCCCAACTTGATGGACTCGAACTTGCCCTTGTTTGCATTTTACTCTTTTTTTTTTTAAATCAACTTTGAGTTATGCAACATTTACTTCAAATGTCATTGCCCTTCTAAGTTCTCCTTCGTGAATATCCAATCAATTGTATCAACAATTTCAAGAAAAAGTATACTCATTGATGAGAATAACTTCAATTTCATAAATACACCATGAAAATTGGGACTTGCATCGGTTCAAGATTTAAATTGTTACAAGTCAATTTTTTCCTTTGTCTAATCAGAGTAGACTATAGGTTGTAACGTAGCTAGGGGTTTTTGGGAAATGAAAGAAAGGATATAAATACTCAAAATTTATTAAGTGCGGTAAAAAAATCTTGTGATCACTTTCCTGGAAAGACCTACACTAAAGGACAAAATACACAAAAATTTTCTTTTCTTTTCTTTTTTTCTTCTTTTTGTTTTTTTTTTTTTTCAAATTTTCTATTTTTTCTTTTATGTCTTTTTTTTTTTGATAATTTTTTTCTTTCCTTTTTTTTTTTTTTCTATTTTTTTCGCTTAAAAAAGAATACCCAATTTTGATGTTGGGTTGACTTACAACTTGACTAAAAAACTATTGTATTTACAATTTTTATTTTTTTTTTGCAATAAATTTCAAACTTTATTCAAACTAACTCAAAATGAAATCAAAGGATATTTGTCCCAGTATGATTTACAAAATAAACTAACATATCTTTTCAATTTGGACCGCTAAAATAATTCAACCTCTAAAATTTTTCCCAGTGTAGGGCACAGAAACTTTGTCTCCACGTAGGTTTCTAGACCAAAAATGACATAAAAAATTGCCCCAGTGTGGGGTTCTAAATTATTTTAAGAATTTCCTAGTATGGGGTGTGATCATCAGGACAGGTTTAAGAAACGAAAAATCCTTTTTAGGTTGAAGGCTCAAGGGGGTTAGCAAAGATAAATAGTGTTTGGATAGTAGAAACAATGTCTGCTCGTCTTTCTACCATCTTGTAGAAACAATTAACTCTTGAGAACTTTTATCCCATTCTTGTATCTGATGCATTTATGAGATAAAAACTTATGATTTTACACTTCCTTGAAACAAAACAAGATTTCTCAAAATAAAGATAACCATTTATTAAAATGGCAATCACAAACAGTTATTGAAAACCTTTAGAAAGGAATCAAGTTCATCTAGAAGGCTAACACTTGAAAGAATATTGTCACGGTCATCTCTCAACTAATTTTCCCTCGTATTATTCTGGCCATGATTAGGGAGTGGAATGTTGTAAACATTAGGATTTTTGGCTTCCTTAAACACTAGCTAATTTGTATCTATCATATTTTGAATCTTGTGTTTCAACTGATAACATTTATCAATGGAATGCCTAACTCCTGCAGAATAATAAGCACAGGTTTTATTGGCATTATAGTTTCTGTCTGATCTTTTTCTCCAAGTGCAGGAATAGGAGATATCTTGTTTTGAACCAACATAACTTGATAAATTTGTGACCATGGCATAGGTAGAGGAGTGAAGTTTCTTGGGGGTCTCCTAGGAACTTGTTGTTGAGTAGGGAAAATCTGTTATGAAAGAAATTTTGAGAATGAAAGTTGGGAGAGGTTTGAATCTGGTTGACATGATTGTTGGTCCCAAAGCAACCGAAGAGGAGGGGTGAATTAGGTTGTATCTAAAAATAATCCTTTTTATGTGCTTAATAGAAATTCAAACTTTATGCACCAAATGAAAACTTAAGCACAAATGAATACAATAGATATTCAACAATTTAAGCTTAAAGAACAAATAAGAATATTAAGATAATCAAACCAAACTCCCAAGCTTCTCAAGCTTGGAGCTTTCAACTACAAAGAGCTTCTTACAAGGCAACTACCAAGTTTACAACTTGAAGTTTAGCCACTAAAAGTCTCTTCAAAGTAGGTGAGACTCATTGTAATAACCTCTTGTACCCAAATGAGGATCACTCTTGCTCACACTAATTACCTTTAGTTGAGCCAAGAGTTTTACACTCACAACCTCTCTTTGTTACAATCGTTATTTCTCCACTCTTACACTTCAAGAACTCTTACACTTCTAAGCTCTTTTCACAAAACTACCTACACTATTACAACACTTGTTCCCACTATTTCTCCCAAATAGCTCAAGAGTTATTTGTAATCAATGTAGAAGTCCCTTTTAAATTAATTCAGACCTAGGGGTATTTATAGTTGTCAAATATCTGCTTCCAACAACTTCCCAACGGCTATTTTCTGTTTACTGGAAAACTAGCCGTTGGACCTTTCGGAAGGCCGATGCAGCAAGAGTCCGTCCGAACAAACTAGCCGTTGGACCGTTCGGACGGCCGCTGCTAAACCTTGCATCCGACACTGCGTCCGTTCTCTGAGGGTATTCGTTCGGACATCCGATCGAAGTAAAGTCTTCTGGAAATATGATCGGACGCTGTTCTTCTTCGTCCGAGACTTGCTTCAATTTCTTTGTGTCGGACGATTACCATCGTCTGAAGCTCTATCTTTCGGACAGTCATTTGTGTCCGTGGAGTCTTCTGGTTGTTTTGTTTTTCTGCACACTTTTCAAACCATTAGTGGGATTTGGTCATCATCAAAACATGATTATCATAACTGGGGTTCAACAATGATAAGGTGGCAATGTTGCATTATAGGGTTGTGGGAAAGATAGGTTGTGTGGAAAAGTAGATGACATATTTGGAATAATAATAGGAGAATAAGAAGTCCGGTTTGGAAAAATGAATTGAGCATTCTGAGGAGTGAATTGAGCATTTCCCACATTAGTCTCACCTTCTTTACTCTTTGAGAAGATTCCCTTTTTTTCCATGGGAAAAGTTTATGCATTCTGAATCTACAATAATTTGTCTAGATCGGATTTCCTCTTCAATCAAAATACCAGTGCTAATCACTTTAGCAAATGGATGCCCCTACATTGTCACAAGCTTCTAATTTGTAAAATATAGGTGTTGTAAAGCACGGATAAAGAGTTTCACCATTTTAGATTCTTCCATAGGAAGGTGAACTTGAGCAGCTATGTCTCTCCATCTTTGAGTATAAACTTTGAAGGATTCACTTGGTTTCTTGAAAACGGACAATAATTCAAGTCTATTTGGAGCATTATTTATGTTATGCTTGTATTGATTCAAGAAACAAGTAGCGATGTTATCCCAAGAACAAAGTTTTCAAGGATCCAACTTCTAATACCATTCTAGAGCACTGTCAGACAAACTTTTCTGAAATAGTTGCATTCTCAACTGCACTTCTCTAGCATAAGCCCCTAAGTCATTAGTATAGATTCTCAAATGCATATAGGGGTTATCAATACCATCATATTTTCTGAATTCTGGCATTTTGAATTTTTCAGGATATTGCAAACTAGGGAACAAGATCAAGCCTAAAAAATGAGTCTTCCCATATGAATTAAAACCTTTCATGGAGCGAACAGATTCCTCCAATTGATAATTGCAATTTCAAACTCAGTTCTTTGGCTTCTTCAAAGTGGGCTAAGTTGGTCTCACCTATTGTTGCATTCTTAGTAATGACTGGGGGGAACAGGTGTAGTATTGATAACAAAAGTAATTTGATTGTTAGAGGTTGGTATTTGGGTAATTGGCATGACAGGAGTGGAGTTCAAATTTTGGCCATTAAGATTCATGTCTTGACTGGGTAAATAGTAGTAAAGGCTGTAGGAGTAGCAATTAGAGATGGATTTTGGCTAATAAAAGGTTCAGGATTTAGGTGTTTGACCAGTAGGAAAAACTTTGGTTAGTTGGTTCAATGGTCATTGTTTGCTTAGCTCTTGATCGAGTAAGGATGGAATCACGGTTTAGAAAAACTTACTTACGAGGAGCTATCTTGGGAATGGAAAACTTTTGAGGAAAAAAAAAGTATAAGATATTAGAATTTATTGAAATAAACGATATGATCTTGCAGATGTGATGCAATGCATGCAAAGTAAAAAAATGAAAAATAAAACGAATTAGTAGCTCATCAATGAAATCAAATACATGTCTTGCCAGAGAAAGTTTTAATTTTTATAAAACTAAAAAAGAAATGACATAGAATCATTATTTTTACAGGAGATTATAGGACAATCATAATTTCTAAACAATACATACTCAAATATAAGAGGTATAACTTCTTTTCTTTTTTTTTAAATAAATCATGAAAGAACTAAAAAAAATAAAAAGAAACTAAAGTAACACCATTTTGACTTTTATTATTTTTTAAAAAGTAATTATTTATTTATTTTTGTACACAAAATAAAAATAAAAGAAAAAATAAAAAAAGTCATTCGACTTCACTCATATGTACCATGTGCATAAAAGTAAGATACATAGACCATGAGATTAGAGTTCACTAATGCATTAATTCTAAACTCAGTTAGTTTCGGTTTCTAAACTTTCCGAGGGATCCAAAAAGTAGCTTTTTCGTCAATTCCAAGGGTCCCAAGTCGGTGATTCAAGTTAGACCTGTTTACTTTGACACCGATACAGGAGTGTCACAACCTGTACCTGCGCGCCTATGTGAGGTCTGAATCTTAAAAAAGAAGTGGGACGATGGCCACTAGGTTTTACAGATGGGTGATGCATGATGTGCTCTCCTTGAAATAGAAGAATTAAAACTACTCAATGAGATATTTACAAATAAAAATTAACAAAACCAGCAAAAGAAAAATATTTCACTAAACAAATAAAAATGGAAATAAAAATCCCAAAACACAAAAAACAACAAAACAACTCAAAAGGCCTTAACATTAAAAGAATAAATATAAACATTGCTCAAACTCTCTAGCGTCTCCAGTGGAGTCGCAAAGCTGTCATGCCCCATTTTTAATAAAATGTATCCAAATGTTGAAATTAAATAAAAGAAAAAAAAGAAAAAAAGCAAGGGTCCCAAAAATGGGGTAGAGGAAAAATTGCGATAGTAGGCCCAATTAAATAAATTTAGGAAAAATATTTTTCTAAAAGTTGGAATTGCAACTCGATTCAGATTTGGATTTTTGGTGTACTAGTCTCCAAAATTGGATCATTCTCATACACTTAAACTCTTACCTAGATGACTTCTAGTGTTTCGAAAACTAAAGATTTGGGTTTGGAAGAACTATTGAAAAAAGGGAAGGCTAGACTACCCTACAGGTAAACTAGCACTTTTTCACCTCCGGTGAAACGGGTTGCAAGTTTAATTTAATCTTTTAATTTTAATGACAAAAAGTGAGTTAATTTATGCTTGACAAATACAAATAAACAAAAAATAAAAAAAATGACCAAAAATAAATTATATAATCCTATGTCCTAATAATGGACTCACATGAACTCTAAAAAAAGAAAAAAAAATCAAATAAATAAAAGGATAAAATACATTACTCAAAATTAAAGTAAATTTTCTTCTTCTTTTTTGCAAATTCATAAACTCATATGCAAACATACGAAGAACATATTTGTCAGAGAATTTAAAATAAGGCAAAGATCATATGAAGTCGCATAAATGAACAATGATTTATCCTCTCATATCATAAACATTTTACAAAAATAAATAAAGACTTACAAATTTTTTGACGAATTTAGACAGTAGAAATGGCAAGATCCGAACTCTGATTATGATGATTATGGTAGCTCCTCTTTTCCTCCTTACGAAAATTGTGGATTATTCTTCTAACAGAATTTCACTAGTTTATGAATTGTGTGATTATGAGAGAGTGAGAATGATATAAAGACTGAGTATGTCAATGGTCAATCAAATGGAGAGAAGTAGTAGGGTATTTGTAGGGGTTTTGAGAACTAGAGATAGAGTTAGAATAGGATGGGGATAGAGGTGAAGATAGGAATAAAAATTAATTTTAGACATCAAGATAGGAATGGCTAACGATAGGCATAAGAAGAACTAGCATAGATCTTCATATTTTCTTCAAAAATATTATTTCCTAATTATCCTGAAAATGGACAAATAAAAAAATATATTTAAAAAAAATATGTGTCTACAATGAAAATTCTCAATTTTGAGAATCACACCATATTCAATGAACTTGGTAGGATTTTTTATAACTACCCAATATACATAAAATAATCACGACAGGATCCTCATTTTAGATCACTATCCAATTAGGATCAATTTCATTATACCATAATTGTCAAACAAGTACTTCAAAACTAACCTCTTGTGGTCCAATTTCTAGTATCCGAGTACTCCAACACAATTTTTTTACCTCTTCACAAATACCAAACACCTCAGGATCACAGCGTGAGGCTCTGATACCACCTGTAGGATTCCAAATCCAACAAAATAAATTTAATACACAAAAAAAAAAAATTGGAAAGAGTACTAAAAAAAAAAAAAAAAATTTCAAACGTTTTTTTCCTCTACAAAATCTTGAATTTTTTCTCACCCCTTAGATTTTTTGGCCTCTCTTGACCAAGTTCCCCAATTGATAATTTGACATGACCTTTCCCTGATCGTTGTCGAACACATGACAGGATCTCTCCTTTTAGATTTCTATCCAACATCAACACAATAATCACGACAGGATTATCACTTTTTTTCATATCACTGTCCAACTAAGGTCAATTTCATTACACCATAATTGTCAAATGAGTACCCCAAAACCAAGCTCTCGTGATCTGATTTTTCAACATCGAGTACTCCAACACAACTTTTTTTCCATTTTTTTTTTTGACAAATGTTCCAAGATCAAACTCTTGAATCTATAACTCTGATACCACTTGGCACAAAAAATCACGCAGTGAAAAATAAATTTATTCAACACATATAAATATATTCATGAGAATAGGAAAAGTTACAAAATAACATTCGTTGGTCTCTCAAATTTAGACCTGCATAAATCCACGACATAAAAGCCTTTATCTCTACTCCGGAATTTTCGTATTCCAATCTCTCAACTCAACTCTTCTAAACTGAATAATTTAGCAAGCCCTCTGTTTATAACCGAGAAGACTTGTCTACCAAGAAACCCAATCACATTGGAAATAACAACTCTAAATATAATCCTAATAGGAAACTAAATTCCTTTAATAACTAATTCGCTACCAAAATCCAACAATAACAAAATTCCTAATTCATTAGGAGTTTGGTTTAATTATGCCAGCAATGCTTCCCTAAAACTAAACTCTTCATGAAAGTAATCCACGTCTTCCATGATAAACAACTCAGATCAAAAATTTCTTCCATTGACTTTCTGTTCTTTTTCACCGCAATCCGGCAGCATTAGTTTGACTTGGTCTTCATCTTCAATTTTTTCAAATAATCCATGCATATAGACTGGTAAATCTTCGCCACACAATTTATCTTCAATTTATTAACCTCTATTAATTTCATGATAGTTGGTATCAAAATTCTCAATTTTAAGAATTAATATTTAATCAACTCCGTAGTATTTTTTATAACTACCCAATACACATAAAATAATAACCACAAGATTCTTTTTTTTTTTATCACTATCCAATTAGGATTAATTTCGTTACACCCTAATTATCAAACACTCCAAGACTAACAGTGCCGATAACTTTAAAAATCACATTTTCTGAGATGTTTTCAAAAGAAGATTACTTTTCAACCAACATATATTACGTGAATTTTATTATTTGAAATTCGAAAATTCCAATTGTTAGAACAAGTAAAACCTTGGAGTTTGAATGCTAAATGAAACTAATGAGATATTAAGTTAAGCTATGTGGCAGATGGAGTAAGATATGCAACGTCCTCACAAATATCTATATATATTAAGTGTTACGTGCACTGGGCGATATCTCCATGCACAAGACCGAATGTAACGGCAAATTAGCATCTCGCATTCGGCAGGATCTGAGTAGACTGATGTTTTCTGAATCATCTGTCCATGAAATTTGCAACTAGCTCATATTTATAAGTGGCAAAATGTGATTAAGCCTTTTTCTAATGTTATATGAAATTTATTATTTTTAATTTTAATTTAGTTAATGTGTATGTATAAGAGTTTTATTAAGATTGAAATTTTAAATATAGATGAACGATAATGTAGACTAGGGATAGTTGATTTTTATAACATTTAGAAATATGGTTTAGCTTTTTATTAGTACATATAACAACTAATTATTTTTATTTCTTAAATTTTCATATTTCGTCTGCCAAGTTGTAATTAAGCCTTTTTCTAATGTTGTATGACATTAATAATATTTTTAATTTTAATTTAGTTAATGTGTATGTATAAGAGTTTTATTAGGAGTGAAATTCCAAATATGGATGAATGGAAATGTGGATTAGAGATAATGATTTTTTATGCCAAATTGTAATTAAACCTTTTTCTAATGTTGTATGAAATTAACAATAATTCTAATTTTAATTTAGTTAATGTGTATGTATAAGAGTTTTATTAGGATTGAAATTCCAAATATGGATGAATGGAAATGTGGATTAAAGATAGTTGATTTTTTATGACATTTAAACTCTGGTTTATCTTTTTATTAGTACATATTACAACTAATTATTTTTACTCCTTAATTTTCATATTCCCCTTCTTGTTGTGTGCATATGAAGTATATAAATAAAGATACTTTCGCAACAAAAAATAGTGAAAAACATAAGACCATTAGTACTTATATATACTAGTTCTATTGCCACACTCGATGTGTGTGTAAAATCGTATCAAAATTTTTTTAAAATAGACAAAAATGATAATACAAATAAATTAGGAGTTTGTGTGCAATTTTGCGATGGATTGACAGAAGTTAGTGGGGAGTTATAAATTTTAAAATATGAGTGAAAAAATAAATTACACCAAAAATCAAGAATTACACAAAAAAAGGTGGAAGCATTATATAAAGTAGTAAAATAGTATGCAAATTTAGAAAATTTGAAATAATAAAAATAAATAAATAAAAAATGGGAAGTTATGAGAAGTTGGATGTTGTAAGCAATTATTAAACCACCTTTGCTTAAAAAATCTATGATTGTTACGCTTTTGCTCTTAAAGAAATAAACAAATTATATAATACATGAGAGTAATTCTAAAAATCCATTAATTTTGATATTACATCAAAAAATTTTGCCTTGTGCTTTAGACGATATATATATAAAAGCAAAGCAACTAATACACAAACACATTTTAAGTGTTACGTGCATGGAACAATATCTCCAAGCATAAGACCGAATACGACGGCTAATTAGCATCTCGTATTCGGCAGGATCTAGCAGACCCATGTTTTCGGAAGCATCTGTCCATGAAAGCCACTTTAAAGTTTTAGAAAGAAAAAGTACTGAAATTCTAGAAGTGGAAATTAAGGAAACATAAGGGTGTAAAGCAGATTTAGTTTAGTTTAAATAATAGTAGTCTTTTTTCCCTTTCCATTATTTAATTTTTTGCGTTATGAAAATTGCAAAATTAACCAAAAATGTTTATTATTTTCATTTGAAAAATAGTTCATTATTTTATTAAAGCTCAAAAGTTTGCTCCACTGTCATGCACAATTCAAAGTTGGGACATAAATTAAAAAAAAACTCTTGATTAGCTTAATTTATTCAAATATACATTTTCGCAAAAGAAAATTTGTGTATATAGTTTTATGTAGACAACCTAAAAATCAAAAACAAAAAAAATGTGAATACAAAAAAACGTATCAACCTCTGAGAAAATGCGGAGATTAATGCATGGCTACATCCCTAGGGCAAAATAACCATCTCATTATCCTTGTATTGCACATTTGCATTGGTCTGACAATGACATTCATTTTTAACGCCAATGACTACTTAAAATCATAAAAATATAGAAAAATTATATAATCTTGTAATAGAATCATACCGTTACGTTTTTAGGAATTGTATAGTAGTACAAAATGTGCTTTAAAAACTTAGAATCATACAAACCTTTAAATTTAATGAAATGGTCCCTCAATAGAACTATAGAACTTCCCAAAAAACATGACCCTTTAAATTATGCATTATGATCGTCATATTATTGTTGTATTCGTGCATAAAGGTGTTTATTCTGACCCGTCAATTTGAAAAATTCGTTGATCCGATCCGATCCAAATAAAAAAAAGAGGGTACCTGAACCGTATTCTGAAAGCAGGTCGAGTGGAGGGTTGGGCCACTCAGTGTTGAGGGTTGGGTAGCAGATCACATTTTTGTGACCCACCGGGTACCCGACCTAGTCTATTACTGGGGTAATTTTGTAAATTTGATTAAAGGGTTTTATTAGAAATTAATAATTACTATGATTATTGGCAGTCTCTCACCTCTACTTTTTCAGTTTCTTGTCTTCCCTTCCTCTTCCTCCTCAATCATCTCTTCCCTTCCTCTTCCTCACGTCATCATTCCTCGCATTCTCGTCTGTTGAGATGTATCTTGTGATTTAATTGTTGTTGTTATTGGTTTGTTGCTACTTGTTAGTTTGCTATTAGGATGTAATATTGAGATGTATTTTTTATTTAGATTTAATTGTTGTTGACTTAGTTGTGAAATTAATTTGCCTAACTATCATTATTTAAATTTTTATATTTTGTTACTAGTGAAGGTAGGATATCTAGTCAACCCGACCTTGATCCATGAACACTCCTACTTGTGCATAATTGATTCATTCAAATTGATTTACTCAATGAATAACTTAAAATTTCATTTTCCCCCTAATATTGATGGTGCAACAACAATATAGCTAGTTAGATATAATTGGGGCCCAATTATTTGAAGGAAATTTTGATTTTGAGCTCTAATATTATGCACGCTAGATATATATTATATTTATATTTTGTTCCTGATAACTCATCTAGAATGGCTTCTTGTGTTCTGGGCTGAAGTTTGATAATAAGTTGATGTTAGTGCTTCTTCCTTTGCCTAAAATGGAAAAGGAATCTTTAGGATCAATATTGTGAGTCATACTTAGATAGAAATTCTGTATTTCTCACTGTCAAATTGACAATAAAATAGGGGATTTGTTATCAATCTAATGGTCAGCAAATGAGACTCCACAAGCAAAGTATTTTTTCCAATATTATTCTCTGAGATGTCCAATAATTTCGTCAATTTGTCACCGTCATGAAATATGCTTCTTTGTGGGAGGAAATACCAACATGCTTCCAAACAATAGTAGCATATTTACAGTTCAACATATAGAAACGTTAATGTTCCGACTTTTCTTGTTTTTTTTTTTTCGTTTTTTAAGGTTCCAATCTTCCAACTTGTTACCTATATATATGTACTCAGCCACACTATAGAGTCATTCTCAGAAAAAGATATACAGTTAAGCAATTGTGAGAGGGGGGAAAAAAACAAAAGAAAAACAAAAAGGGAAATTGGTTGACAACATGACTATTTCTTTGAAAAATATGGTTTGCATCATTGGATTTTTGTTGATCAATTGTTTTCTTCTAAGTGCAGCTGATCCAACTGATGGTTTCACAAATGTGCCACTAACAGAAGCCAACTTTGAAATCCAGAGGCCGTACAATGTGCCCCTGGATGAAAGATACAGCTTCGAAAATGGAATTCGAAAGCTGTGGGTTTTTGCTGATGACAAGCCACACGACCCTAATAGCGAGACACAGCCACGCACCGAAGTTCGCATTCATGTAATTATTGTCTGCGTATTTTATACTTTTAACATCATCTACATAATTGTAACATTGGTAAATATTTAGGTAGATCCGATCTTTGATCTCACTTATAAACTCTGTAGTATGGATTAAATTTTAGAAAATTTATGACATCAGCTGATGTAAGCAAGATTATTTAAAATTTAATTCTGACCACAGGACCTACAGGTAAGGTTAAAAATCGGATCTACCAAAATATTTTTCTTGTAACATATAATTTTCCATCTAGTACTTCTATTAAAACCAACAAAATGACAATCAATGACACACTATTAGATTTGTAAAAAAATAAACGAAATTGTTTAAATATTTAAAATCGGAGGCTAATAATATGGTACAAGGACTAATTTTATTTTATATTTCTTAATTTATACCTGATTCTTACTTTGTATCCATAACTTTAATTTTGAATACTTTATATCCCGAATTTTCAAATTTGTTCCACTTTAATCCTTTTTTTAATACCATCTAAAATATTAACATAAATTTTTATGTGTACGAAAAATTCAACTAGATTTTTTGTGTGTAAAAATAAAAATTCCGAACTCTTTGTGCTTTTTTGACAAAGTTAAAGAAGGGGATAATGTGGAAAAATTTTGAGAATTGAGAGTGCAAATTATTCAAAACTAAAATTCGGGATACAACTTTGTTCCATTTTATGTTACATTATCAAATGAACTGTCCATATTATGTAGAGTAATTTTATTAATCTTGACAGTTCATTTAACAGTGTGACAAGAGGTAAAACAAGGTGTAAGACATAACATCCTTAGCATTATTGGGAATTATTGGTCTTGCGTCATTTTTGTCACTTTTTAAATCATTAGTGTGCATTCACCAATCACTAATACGAAACAACCAAGTAATCAATTTTGAGTTTTTTGTGCAGGGACTTGACTATACATCAGGAGTTTGGCAATTCGAAGGATATGGATTCGTCCCAAATGGAACCTCAGGTGCAACAGTAACACAAATCCATGGTGCAGCCCATGATTCATCCACCATAATATTGAGAATCTACAATGGAGACATGAGGTACTATAGTGGTGAAGTGATTGCTCAACTGGGATGTATGATAGATGGTTTAGGGTCAATCTTATTCATGATGTGGATGGTGGCACGGTCACAGTTTACATTGATGGTGAACAAAAATTCCAAACTCAAGATAGAGGTCGTGCACAATTTTACTTTAAATGTGGAGTTTATGCTGCATTAAGAGATATTAGTTATTACATGGAATCAAGATGGAGGGATATTAAGATATACAAGAAGTAATTGTGGAGATTATGGTTATAAATTTGTTCCGAATGTTCAAGTCAACTATGTTTTAAATTAATATGTGTATGAAGAAGGTTGTTCTATATATTATATCCTAGTGTTTATCTATATTAATTGTGAAATTAAAGTTCTTGAATTTCATTTGTGTTGAAAAATTAATGTTAGCTGGTGCTAATTTATTCTAATATGGGCTGTGCTATATTCTATTTATGATTGAATGGAAAATTTATGGGGGGAAATGGAAAAATTATGGGGCTATATGGAAAATCCATTTTGAAAATTATCCATGCCCTTTTTTTTCTTTCTAATTTCTTAAACCCATACACATTTCATCTTAAACTAAGTCATTTAAGCATGAAATTTCATAATCTACAGGATTAGTTTCTTTTTCACCTTCAATTCATACCCAATTCTCACTTTATATCATCATTTCAATTTCTAACACTTTGCACATCGAACTCTCAAATCCACCCTATATCAGTCCTATTTTGACATTGTTACCGAAATTAACGACATCTTAGTGTGTGCACCAAATACACTACAGCAATATTGTTATACATCTTACTGAAATTACAATGCACAAAAATTCTGTTATTATTAGTGACAGAGATAAATATTGAATTGAAGTGGAACAAAATTGAGATTTGAGAGTGCAAAATGTTTAAATTGCAATTAGGAATTGAAAAGTTTGGAATTAGGTACAAGTTAGGGTCCAAATTGGATTCATTGTCCAATATTTTTTTGGGCAAATATTAACTTTTTATTTATGATAGGATTTACTCCACTTTGTATCCCACATTCTTGACTTATAGTCGATCCTTATTTTATATTTTCAATTTTAATTTTAAACACATTATACCCTTAGCTCTCATATTATCCAATTTTATCCAATTTTTGACAATGTTATCAAAATTATAGATGTTCTAAATGTGGACACCATACATCTAAAGTGGAAACATTCGTCAAATTTTTTGACGACCAAATGAGAAGGATCTAAGAGTTAGGAATATAATACGTCTAAAATTTAAAATTAGGATTGAAAATTAAAACTAACCATAAGGTAGAAGATGAAATATATAATTAATCATGATCACCTCCATTGATATGGTATGTCGTTGAACAAATGCCTAGTGGCATCCATTAATTCCAATAATGATATTAAAAATTAGATTAAAGTGAGATAAATTTAAGAGTTTGAAGTATAATATATTCAAAATTAGAATATGACGTGTAAAGTGAGAATTAATTATAAATTAGAGGTATAACACAAAAGAGTACAACAAGTACTCAGTAACACAAACCAATAAAAACCTTCACTCAAAGATATCATGATTTAACCCCCATTCTACTGCAAATTCCCAACTTTGTTTACATCTTTTAACCCCTTACTCTCGTCCAATATCAGTAGAATATCAACATGACCTCATGCACCCCACTTCTTTTTGAAAGAATTCTCACGGTTGGCACACAAGCTAAACTTTGAGGTGAGAACAGGGAGATCATCTAGACGAGTTCATAATAATTACAAGCTATTTGGGCAATGAATTTTCGAGCTTAATTTAATTGAAAATTTTGTCCTAAAATTAAACTGTCTTTTCTAATTTTCAACAGATGCTGAACAATCGTACAAGGACAAATGTTGTGAATAATTAACAACAGTCGCCTATTTTCATCATCATGCACTGTTTCACGTTGCAAAAAATTATTCAACCATAGGACAAATGACGTGTTCGACAAAATGCTGTGAAAAGCATGCATGCGAAGATGACAAAGTTATATGTGTCTTATATTTAGAAGTCTTATGTGTGAATGTCCGTTTTGAGTAAGATTCTCTCTGAATAAATTATGGTGGTGTTTGGTTTATGGTTATTAGAGGAAGAAATGAAAATGAAAGGTAATGATATTCATATATTTTGATTGGTCATTATAGAAATTATTTTATAAGAATGAAAGTATTAAAAAAAGTTACTCTTCATTTCTTACATGGGAATTACATATCAAATTGCTTAACTCATTCCGATTTAAGGGTGTTCAAAAAATTAGATGAACTAAAAAACCTGTGAAACCAACCTATTCCGAACTATAAATGAAGGGTACTTGAACGGGTTATTTGTATCAATTGGGATAGCGATTCGGATATCTAAGGGACTAATTCAGTTAACGATTCACATTTTCCAAAGCCGACAAGTTTCCGAACTAGTCTATATCTAGGGATATCTTTGTAATTTTATGAAATAAGGCTAATGTCAAGAGACTTTTATATAATTTTTCATTAATTTCTCCATTATATTTCTATCTACAAGGACATTTATTTTAATTAGTAGTTGAATTTTTTCTTTTATTGAAAAATTAATAAAGAAAGAAGTACAAAATTACTTGTTTGGATACTTGCAGTTCCGAATCTTCTGACAAGTAACAAGTCTATTAATATGGATTGGATATGGTTCAATTTTTTCTTGAACAAGTTCAATCGGTTCGAATTTTTTTATGGGCATATAAAACGAATAAACGGTTCATGAACACTCCTGATTTCAAGAAAACTGAAAAGTACACAAATTCATACTGATAATGGAGTTTATGATTCAAATTCGATTCTTATTCCAGAACCAAACATCTCCTATGATTAATCCTGCAGATCCATTACACATTGCTCCTCCAACATGCGCTAGGCAAGGCTTAGTGCCATTGGTAAAAATTTGGCCTTACCATATATAAGACAAGAGTCTATTCAAGCACTCCAAAATTACATTGCTTACTAATTCCGCCCTCAAACATTTTTCAAACCTACTAATTTTGACTTTATTTAGGAAATAACCATTGCATACATAATCATGCAATAAGAGTAAACGAAGACAGGGATTGGTTAAAACTTCCGTGCCAGAAACGATAATAAACCGAAGGAGGAAGAAAACATTCGGGTGGTGTTGTACGTTAAACTACATGCACTTGGAATAATCTACTCTAATAAATATTTTCAAAATTTTCACTATAAGCAATGTTCAACTGTATATCAATTGAGACACACAATTAACGTTATTTTCAATTTTTCACTATAAGTAATGTTCAACTGTATATCACTTTAGTCCTTAACGTTAATTTTATTTTATACACAATTTTGGATTTTATGGTATCCACAAATCTAATTTGAGGGTGAAAATATCATTTTAGATTCAAAATTTAATACCGTTAACTTTAACTAGTAATCCAAGGATTTAAGTATTCAAAAAATAACATTAAGGACTGAAATGATAGTGACTAAAGTGATAGTGATTCTAAATATTAAAGGGATAAAGTGATATTAACCCATAATTTAACACATATCGTCAATACCTAATAAGGTAATTAGTAGAACGGAATTTGCTTAGGGACTAGATAAGAATGAAATTCATTTTTCCAGATTATACGAGTCAAAATGAAAATCATTAGAAATTACGAAATCACTTTTCCATCAATCTCACGGTTCTAACACGGATTAACGAATACTCTCTCCCTACCATAATGAGTAACCTAGTCAACTATTCACTCATGCAGCGCAATATTGTTATTCGTTAACTTTATATCTTTGATACAAAAACAAATATTCCAAGAATTTTAGGTATTAACGTACCATTCACGATAAAACAAGTATTACTTTCCGTCGGGATTTTTTTTTTTTTTTTTTTTTTTTGTAATTTGATTTTTTTAGTCAAATAGAACAATTTTCTAATTAATAATTGAAAAAATAATGTTAGTAATCTTTCACATTTTACATTGTACTTTTTTTGTCCCTTACATTTAAAATAATACATTTAGTCATTCACAAATTTAAAACGCACTATTTTAGTCATTCGACACAACCTTACGAGCACATTTTAATTTAAAATACTCGCATACGTATTAAATGTAACATATTTAAGTACAAAATTGATAATACATAATCATATATACTAAATTTTCCTAAAAGAAAGAAGATTGGAGCCGCTGGAGTGGGAATAGTGGAGGAAAAACAGTGAGAGAGAAGAATATGAGTGGTAATGGTATATGAAAATTTTAAGGTGGTGGTGGACCAGGATTTAGGTAGTGTCATTTAGTATTGTCAATTTCACCCATGAAAAATATAATATACGATAAAATATGAGTATTTCAAGTCAAAATATACTCATTTTGAATTTGTGAGGAACTAAAAGCATTATTTTGAATGTGAGGGACTCAAAAAGTATAAATATAAAATGTGAGGAACTATTAAGGTTGTTTTTCCTTAATAATTTATATAACTTTATTTAATTTTTAATGAAATTTATTCAACAAAAATGAAATTTATATCAAATATTAACACATATAAATTTAAAATTTAAAAAAGTTAGAAAAAAAATTCATATAAAATTATGCTATAAAAATTTAATGTATTAACTTAAAAGTCAAATAGTAACAATTTCAATGAAACGGTGATTAGCAACATATGTGGCAAGTAACGTGAGGAAACATCTGTTCATGAAGGCGACTTAAAAGTTTCATCCTATATAAATGCATGGAGCCATGAAATTTCCCAAATCACAACCACAGCCACTAGACACGAAAGAAAGAAAAAAAAAAAATGTAAAATACACACACACACACACACACATATATATATATTCTTAAAATGGGCATTTCTTGCTGTTTTAGTCTAGTCTTATTCCTATTTGTGATATTTTCGACGGGTCTTAATTTGTTATGTCTTGCTGATCCCACAGATGGATTTACACGAATACCCTTAACTGATCGAAATTTTGGCCTTCAAAAACCTTTCAATTTACCACTCAAGGATCGATATAGTTACCACAATGGAGTGAGGAGATTATGGGTATATACCAATGACAAGCCTTTCAAGCCTGATACCACTACCAAACCCCGCACTGAAATCCGTATTAAGGTGATATTCTACATTTCTACTGTGTGTTTGTGTGTGTTTTCTTTCAATTTGATTGATAAAAGTCCTTCTCGGATGTTTTTTTCTTTTTTTTTTTAATATCCTTTTTGCGATTATAAAGAATTTCTTAAAGCTACCCAAATAGCTTCTCAATTAGAATTAAGAAAAATTTTCAGACCTTATATTCGATTCTCACTTTACATCTTATACTTTTTTTTGGACATATTATACCCTGAACTCTTAGAATTATTAATTTCAGTCAAATTTTTGATGCCGTTATCAAAGTTAATGGATGTTTCAACCGTGCACGTCACGCACCTAAACTGCAACATTCATAAAATTTTTCAATACTAATAAAAATTAGACCAAAGTGAGACAAATTTAAAAGTTATGGGTGCAATGTGTCCAAAATTTAGAATATGGAGTGCAAACTGAGAATTAATCATAAGTTAGAGGTGCAAAATGAACATTTGAATTAGCCATGACTATTTCTATTTGGGCAATACACACCTAAACAAGCACATGATATGAACTTGCTTAACATCCATTAACTTCGATAACGGTGTTAAAAACTGAATTAAAATAGATAAATATGAGAGTTGATGAATGTGTAATATGTTTAAAAAATAAGTATAAAGTGCAAATTAAAAATCGTGTATAAGTTAAAAGGTACAAAGTGGTAAGGCCCCTAGATGTTTATTAACACTTTTCAACTTTTTTTTATTTTCCACCATAATTCAATTTAAATGCTTAACATATTTTCTTTTTTGGAAAAATCGTATGATAACCTATAAAGTCAAGATCAGTTGCCATAGCCGTGTCAATTTAACATGTCCCAGTAATCAAATCCTCCCACAAGTTTATGCCATTCAAAACCTCCCTCGAATTTAGTTATATCATAGGCAGAACTCGTGACATCTATTTTTGTCCAATCAGTCGGCGTGTTTCAGGCATGGACTTGGTCTTTTACACATTATTACAACTTTTTGGCAAAGATTTAGGTAAATCCAATTTTTGATTCCACTTGTAGACGCGGTAGTGTGAATTAAACTTTAGAGAATCTATGACATCACTGATGTGTGTAATATTTTTTAAAATTTAATCATGACCACAAGATTTACAAATAGAACCAAAAACCGTCTACCTAAGTTTTTTCCTTACATTTTTTTGTTGTAGGGTCTTGACTACTCTTCTGGGATATGGCAATTCGAAGGCAACGCATATGTTCCAAGGGAACTTCAGGCGTGACAATAATGCAAATTCATGGTGCAAGAGTGGGAGCTACGAGCCTTCAGCTGAGGATCTACGATGGTGACATGAAATACTACAAATTTCAAGTGGTCGACACAAATTTATACGATAAATGGTTTCGTTTGAACGTAATCCACAACGTTGATGAAGGAAAAATCATAGTTTTCATCGATGGTGTACAAAAATTCGAAATTAATGATCAGGGGCCAGGTGACTTGTATTTCAAATGTGGAGTTTATGCGTAATGCACCAGCTAATTCAAGCAATTATATGGAATCAAGATGGAGAGATATCAAAATATACAAGAAATAATAAATTTTGTAAATGTGGATATGATGTATTATGTATAAATTTTAGGGTTAATTGTCACATGCACCCCCGAATTATTCCTGTTCTGCACTTTACACTCTAAACTATCAATTATAACATTTTAGTACCTTGTACCATTAATTTCTAGCATATTACTCAAATCAGTTGAAAACCAGTGAATTTTCAGAAGAGTTGTTGTTGTTTGTTTTTTTTTTTTTTTTTTTTTTTCATAATTTAGATTTTTTTTTTTTTTTTTGGTAATGAAAACACTTTAATTCCATTAGATAAATAAGAGTCTTTCAATAATCAAATATAAATTATACTTCTTAAAGTCTTTTCACCAAAAAAAATTTGTTCAAAAAATCACAAAATTTCAACCAGTTTGAGTAGTGTGCCAAAAATTTATAATATAAGTTACTAAAATGCTAAAATTAATAGATCAAGGTGTCTAAGTGCAACATAGTTATAGGTTAGAAGTGCATATTATTACAGTCAACACTAAATTTTATGTTATGAATTCAACAAATTTATACAGGGCAATGCACGAAAGTGTCTCCGCTGGAATAAAAGAAATCGAAGAAAAAGAATGTTAGTGTACTAATTTTGTTTACAAGGAACATAAAATTTTTCAATATCCTATGCCTCAACCACTAGTCAAATGATAATCCAGACTCCCATTATCCTATTGCAAATACTCGGTACATCAAACCAAAGAACAAGAACCAACCCCCCCACCCTCGGGGTTTCTCAAGCCATCTCAAAACTTCCGAAAGAAGATAGGGAAAGACTATACACTCCTAATCCCACAGGAGTGAGGATCAATAAAATGAATGAATGCTACAATTTTAATCAACCACAAAAATAGAACCAGAAATACAGATATACCTATTAACCACTATGATTTTGCTGTAGAAATCTAAAAGCCACAAGGCAGACAGCAGATTCTACCTCCAGAAATTTGACTGAACAGCCACTGCAAGGGATTTGGATGATCATCCTCCTGTGGAGATTCAGTTGGCAATGGTAATTTTGGAGGCAAGTGCCGGTGAAATGCATCAACTGCAGCTGCAACACCATCTTCATTTTCTAATAACTTAGCCAGTTCCATGGCCCGAGATTTTATCTGGAAGAATTTCAACAGAACAAAACAGAGGCAAGCATAGTAAGCAAGCAATGCACATTGAAAATCTCTCGTATACAAAAAGCAAGCTTTTATGTGCTTAAAATAAGGTGATTACCAAATCAGAGTTTTCAACTGATGATGAAAAAAACAGCATGAAGAAATAAATTATTTTCCCGTCTCATCCTCAAGGAAGTAGAAAATAATACAAATGCACAGGCATAGAGAACATCCAAACATATGTAGGATTCTCATTTCTATTTCATGCTCAATGCTTCATTCAAACACCAAAAAAAAAATAATGATAAAATAAAATAAAAGATGAATCGTTGAAGATGTTGAGCAACACTAGCCCCTATTGAACTTTGTCAGAGATACAGCAAAGTTTATTCCCATGTCCCGTCATTAAGTAGGTAATCAGAGGATAATTTCTGCAAAAAGCATAGAAAGATCAAGGTACAACATGATTGCATCCTTCTGCATCACTTGTCTCAGCCATTTAAAGTCCATTCACTGCAGTGGTTTTTAGATGTGTTTTAACTACGTTCAGGTGGTGTATACAAATGGTGGCCCAGTTTGTCACACTTTGAACTGCTCCTTCATTCGGACCAAGTTAAATGTAGTTCAGGACCAAAATTCTTCCTCTATCCTACATTAATATTGTACGGGACTTCACTGACCTTCCATATCGTAAACAAAGGCAAGCAAACCAGTCGTAACTCCTAAGAATATATAACTATAGAAGATGCGTGCAATATATCTTGGTCTGTTTATTAAAAAAGGCAAACTGTGCTGTGCATGATGACTGCATAACTACACTAATCTGAGAGAAATAACCTCTCTCTATCTTTTTGTTCTCTTTCCACCAAACTAACATGCCCGATATAGAAAACACAAATTAAAAATTACTAATGATAAGAGAAAGCAATCTTCTCGATAACTTATCGAAACAAAAACATCATGAACGTTGCTGTATTCACTTCTCGAAGTCAAATTTGGCTATGGGAATAAAGCTTGATTCCAAAAAGAAAAATCCAAGTCAAATTGCTCGCATGCTACTTCACTGCAGTAAATTCCTTTAATTTAAGAAACTATTATTTTAACATCAACTTCACGCATTAAAATGGAAAATAGGAATGTACAAATGTCCTATCACGAATCCTACTTTATATGAGTTATTGGATGTCTAGAAGGTTTTCAATTTGTTGCAATGAGAAGACGAATAAATTAGGAGGGGAAAGATGGCCAAACTCATGTCAAGTTGACGTGATTACGTGGTGTACCAAATAAAACACGAGGGAAAAGGGGGACGCAAACCGAAAAGGAAAAAAATATAGTAGCACACGTTCAACAATAGACACTGACCTCTGGCTGCAGCATGAATGTTATTGCATCTGAAAGGGTTTCAACACTCAACTCAGATATGGGAATTGGGGCAGGTCCCAGTCCTCTTTGGTGAACTCTATCACCCCAAAAGAACTGATCTCCAAAGAATGGAACTATGGTAGTTGGACACTGCATACCATATTTTTGACCTTACATGAGACCAACTATATCTTGAAGTGTTACAACACGTTGAAATCAGAAACAATGCTATACACTATAGTAGCTAAGACAACACAAAATTCAATCACTTGAATACTTGATTCACAAGGAAAACCATTATCTAGATGATATCACTTCATATAAAATGGATAAGACATTTTGGCATGTTGATAGTTCAAAAGATTTTCAAAATAAACAAAAGCAACAACTATAAACAAAAAGTTACCCCAGCCCTCAGTCCGGTAGCTGTAGTTCCAGCACCACCATGGTGAACCTACAGAGTGTTAATCCTCAATTAATGACGAGTATTCACAATATAAGTATAAGATCAAATAAAAGAAACATAAAAGGCAAAAGAAATTCCCAAATTGATAATTAACACTCAAAGCTACCAAAAGGCATCCCTCCCTTCCTCTTATCTCCAAACCAAAGACACATACATATTTGCACAACATAAATCAGAGCTCACGAGGTATAGGTTATTATTCTTTAGGACGGCAAGAAAGGGACTAAGAAAAAGAACTTACCACAGCTGAACATTGCGGGAATAGCCAATCATGAGGGCAATCAACAAGAAGAAAAACATTTTCAGGAATTTCCACTGCAAAAAGATAATGAAAATTAAGTTTGTCAAAAACAATATGGAGAGCATATTTATGCAAACTTGAATAAGGCTGTCATTCTACATATATTTCAGACTGGGATAGAATTAAAAGTAAATTGTAGTGACTATAAAGCTTCTATAAGGCTGGTGCCGTCATGATTATAGTTGTGTCCCACATCCGAAGTATGGGTTTCCAATCTGGGGCTTAAATAGCTCCTGACTTAGCTCTTCGACTTCAATAGCTAGATTTTGGGGTGGGTTCTGACAAGTGACAAGGGTCATAAAAGGTGCATGCACCAAAGCCTTATTTTTTGTTCTTGATTTCTTCTGCTTCACTTTCTGCTTTTTAGGTGAGGGTCCTTTTTTACTAGGCTCAAAAAGCTATTTCAAAAAGAGCGGTACAACAATTTCTTGTTAAAACTTAAACACCCCCACTCCCCCTCCAACCAAAAAAAAAAAATAATCCCCCAAGGAGCACCTTTTCTTGGTGTGCTTTCTTTACTTTCTTCCGTTCTCCTTTCTGTCATTGTGGCTTGATGAGGTAAGAGGGTGGTGAAAGATCTATAGGTGGCGACTGAGATAGATGAATTGAGACACTCAATTGAAGTCGGCTTTTTTAACAAAGTTATACCACTTTATAATGGAGAAAGAAGCAGCAAAAAGGAAAAAGTTGAGCCAAACAATTTACCAGTACCAAGATCTCCCCATCCACGATCAATTATTCCTCTGATCTGTCCAGTATTCTTCAATGCTTCCAAAATGACAGTGGTTGTCTTCTTGGAATCCTCAAGAGGCTTCACAAGCAATAGAAATCAAAAAGGAATTTGAGACGCATTAAAAATATTAGGAACATGTAAATATAGAGCATAGAGAACTTTGTGAGAAGACAGGAGCTACATGATGCAGACTAGCATCACTTCATTAAGAAATCGCTTTGGCACAATCCTATTTATTTCCTTAATTTTGCTACTTAATGTAAACAAAGAATCACAGCACCAAGCTTTGTCTTCTGTATCATTACAAATTAGTTATTCATTCAAAAGTATCCATGCCGATCACAAATCTAAAGTTTGTGGGTAGCAATTTGACCCACAACATTCAAAATGTATAGAAGAGCAAGTAAAAAAAGCATCTCAGATCTTTGAGTTCAATAGGTAAGAAGAACATAACTATTTCACTCAATTGTTAGAGCATTTATTGATTCGAAGGAGACAAGTAGAAAATTCACATTTGTGAACAAGTTCATACAAAAATAGCATACCATACTTCCAAAACCTATATATATGGGCTTAGGTCCGCTTTGAATCCACTGGACAAAGTTGTCTGAAGGTTTATACTTTGATCCCATATTTAGGAAACAATAGCCCACAACATCAACAAGAGGCCCCCAATCTGCAAATTAATAGATTAAATAAATAGTTTTCATAGTATATAATTTGGTAACCAAATAATTATCAAAGAAAACTGAAAAGAATTAATAAAGGTTCTCGAACAGCTAAGTGACACTAATGCATTGAACTCAATCTCTGAAGCACTTGCTAAAGCTTCAAGTAGTTAAGAGTGTGAAGAAACTAACTAGAGGGAAAGAGAACGTGGGAGATCATGAAAGAAGCCAGACCAACCATTAAGCAAAGAGTGCCATATTACAGGGACAACTCATTCGAGAGTTATTAGCATACTAATCAAACTAAATTTGAAGACATTTTAGCCACTTCACTTATTAAGCTGATAAGCTTGACTTGGTGAGCATATAACTTGATGAAGAGATACAATAAAATCAAGCTAAGCAAGCTTGGTTAGATAAAAGCTCATACAAGCTTATCTCAAATAGGAATAATTAATAAATTGAGCTGGAAGCCTGGAACCGATTTGTACAAACTACAAACTTGCTAAAAAATAAACCAAGCTTGAATTTATATAACGTTTAACTTGCTCAGTCAACACCTTTTACACCCAAACAAGGACCTCACAACCATTCACTTTAGAATATTGAGCAAAAGAGGAGACAAATTGACCTTCAAGAAATCTACCCTAACTCTAAGTTCTAGATGTCAGCAATCAAGATAGGATCCATGGTAATCCTTGGGACACTAACTTTTGAGTGTGCCACCGCTGTTAAAGTTTTTAGTAAAGATGGTAGACGATCAATTGATTCGGATCCATTTATTCATAAATAAACTAGCATAAAGTGCCTCCATCCCAGATACTTTAAAAGGTACAGCAATAACTAAAAATGCAGAAACTAGATAGAAGAATAAAAATCTTTGGACAGTATCCTGGTGATAGACAATACATTCATTCTCAAATAAACCATGAATGATACATGAATGCAGCGCTTTGACCATTAAAGGACAAAACTTACCCTGTGGTTTGGGCACAATATGCGGGCTCCACATATAGCCTGTTGGTAAATGGGATATTGACCCATGGTACATACTGAAGTATGCAATAGGAGAGAGCTTCAACTTCTTTTTCCTGAAGTCATTTATATAGCTTCGCATTCCCCACCATACCAGTAAATCCACAATTACATATGAAAGCTAGATACAAAAAGAACAAATTAGGGAAATCCAAATCTAAGCTCATGTTTAGGTTGGTAGGCAACTCAAAACATACCCAGTAACCTGCACTTTGAGGTACACGTGCCAATGGGTGAGGAAATTCATAGGTGGGCCTGCCTATCAAAACCAAATGTAAGAAAGCATTATCCAAAGATATAACAGAAAATAATGCAGTCAATGAACTGAATTTTAAATTTAAATGATATTGAAGTTCATAACAGAATATCTCGGATGGAAACCTTCTCACACTTACAGACACACATTAAATCATCAAAAAAGTAGTTGGGTGAGGAGTGCCTATGCATCTATACTTCTGCATGAGGAATACAAAAGAGCACTAAATTCATAGTTAATCCCAAATTTTATGAGAAATGTGCGTTGGAGGGCGGAAAAGTACAGCACACTTGCAAGTCACTAACCGGAGTGTAAATGATGACAAGGGCAACTGCATGAGCTGATTAATAAGAAAAACAGAAATTGAAGAAAACAGGGTTGTACTTACGTCCAAGGCATAGTAAAGAAGATGTGGATGGGAACACTGAGAGCCTCAGCAACATGAACGTGTCCTGTCAAACAAAGATTTATTCAAACACTGTAATACAATGCCTGCAAAATAGACTTGGAATAGCGAAAACTTTTCTTCCATACTTTGGACATCTACACAATGTATGTGGCTTTTTCTAGTTTGCAATAACTAAAATTTAAGCCTCAATCATCCTCAACTACTCATTCTAACATCTCCTAAAGGAGATTTTATCATAACCACACTAGAGATGCCACAACTAAGAATATTCTAAAGCCATTAACCTTCACCAAATTTCTTCAACCTCTTTTCTAGGCATCATCATTGAATCTAAGCACAAATATTACCTCACACAAGATCTCAATATTCCATCATGTCCACCATTCAAATTGTCACCCATTACTTCAAATCAGTACTAGTTGTGCAAGTTAAACAGACCAATGAGATTCTGAGTTTTAGAAACAGACAAGTGATAGATCAACCAGTAAAATTCAACAAAAATCCAACAAAAGTTAGAGAAAAAAATCTAGAAAATCCAACCTATCTAACACACACACACACACATATATATAGACACATACACACACATTGTTGGTGTAGAAAATTTTTTATACCATCCAATCTTTTGTTTTAGCACTCACTGAAGAGGAAAGTGGTACATAACCACTGTTTGGGTTTGATAAACTAACCATAAGCTGGAGGATTTGCAATTATTGCCTGAGCCCTGAAAGGCTCACCAGTTTCTACATCTGGTTCTGTACAAGCTGGAAGAAGAGATGCAATAATGGCCTTCAATTGTTTTCGCTGAATGGATATTTCTCCTGGTGAATATGGAATTAGACCTTTATTGCGGGCCATATCTACAGAAGCAGAAGGCAATAATAGCATCAGTACATAGAAAAGACTTGCATAGTCAACGAATTTGAACTTCATTAATAATTGAGTATCCATGAAGTTGCATACAAAAGATAAAAGTGTTTATGATTGTCACTATGAAAGATTCCGTCTGAGATGCTAATTTAGTTAATACTCTCTCCCTAGGACAGGACTACCATGATAAAACAGGAGATGCAACAATAATCAAGACCAAAAATCAGAAAAGATGAAAGAACTAGAAAAGGGGTTGCTCTTGAAAGTAATATCATCCAGGAATAAAAAGATTCTTATTTTCCTCCAATTAAAAACATAAATACTTGCATGTCAAGGACCTCTTACATCCTGCTAAAACACGAGGATCGCCACCCAACGGGAAAAACTCCACACCAGCTGACTTCACAAAATTATGGAAGTTAGCATGAGTTGCCAGCCTAACACGATGACCAAATTCCTGTGAGAAAACATAAAACAGGTTAGAAGATCCAAAGTTCCAAACTATAACTTTTCTTGGTCATGAAGTAGGTTAGATATTGTGTTAACCTGCAGAATGTCATAAGACAAATTACACTTTCAGTAGAATACATGATCACTGGAAATACAGATATATGTTAAACTGATGACTAAACAAACTTTAAGCAAGCCTCAAAGAAAACATCATAAAATATAGATAGCACAATACAAAGGTCTAGGAAAATTAACCATCAATAAAGGTTTGAGCAAAGCAATAGATTAAGACTCTTCCATTTAATGGACCAAAAGAATCTAGGACTATGTCATTAGAGAACAATTAAACAGCTCATGCTTTAACAGAATCTAAATCAAATGATCAAGGTTTTTCTCCATTTACAAAGAAACAAGAATCCTTAATTCTCTAATAAAGTCATAAAAATGGGTAACACGAAAAAATGTCACAGTGACAAACATTATCCATCTAAGAGAATCAATTATTTGAACTATAGTTATCGTGGAAGAAACAAAAACCAACGTTCTTCAAATATTCTTCCTTTTTCCTTTTTCCTTTTTTGTTCTTCAAGTATTCTTCCTTTTTCCTTTTTTTGGTGATGTACACCCCCAGGAGGTGTTGAGCACCACTACATGCAGCTGCAGTAATGGGTTCATTGAGACCCAAGCCAGAACAAATTTTAGACCATGCATTCGCACGACAGTAGAACATAACATCCCAGAAGTATCAATTTAAAGTCCTTATCTAAGTGGTTGGTTCTGGTTATATGTTTTACACAACAGAACATGGCGTGCACCTTGGCACTTAAAGTTGATATTTTGGACCCAAAAATCATAAGAACTGGTAACCAGGACCAACATCATACACAACTGAAGAACAATTTTCAATTATTCCCAAAGTATCAACAAATACTTTGAGAAAATAAAGTAAGGTATCAGACTACAAGCCCTTAAAACCCACAGTGAATTTGGAATTCTCATTTCCTTGCACACACACACACACACATGTATGCATGTACATGTGCTTATAGAATGGTAAAAACAGACAAAACATAAAATTCAAACATCAGGATCCTCTTTTGCGAGTACATGGAATCAAGGGATTCATAATTAATTAACTTTCTGACTTCCTCATTGGTGCTCTAATCTTTGCATGAAAAGTTTTGTTCTTACGGAATCCTAGTAGAATAAGGAGAAGCATAATATACTTATCACTATACACCATCCTCTCAGAAAAAACTTCACCTCATCAATTGCATATCATCTTAATTAATTTTCTGTGTCAGAACATGCTCAAAAAGTTTTGAGATCAAATCTCAATTACTTGAAGAAATATTGCAGACAAAGGTTTCCCCATACAAGTTAAATAAGTCTCAAACAAAGAAACCTTAACCCCTGCAGCATGTCATGTATGAATTTTGCAAAGGAACTACAACACCACCTATCCTAGCAAGCAAGATTATGTAGATGAGTTAGATTTACAGATTCAGTAAAATGAGCATATCTCAAATTCGCATTATTTTATCTCAGCTTTTCAGATAAACACACATAGCAAGCAAGAGAAGAAAATTAATAAGAAATAATTATGCATCTATTCATGTAAAGCTAAATGGAAGCCAACATCTCACATGCCTGTAGTCTCTTAGCCACAGCTAAAAAAGGCTGAACATCTCCTCTTGTTCCAACCACAAGGATTGCAATCTTCAGTTTGGGAA